>KZ111239.1:12724-316565 GCA_002120335.1 Hypoxylon sp. EC38 | reverse complement strand
TTTATTTTATTTTATTTTATTTTATTTTATTTTATTTTATTTTATTTTATTTTATTTTATTTTATTTTATTTTATTTTATTTTATTTTATTTTATACCTTTATTATTAATACTTATTATATTTATTACACTTATCACACTTATTATATTTATTATATTTACTTATAGCTTTTACCGTATTATTATATTTTAAAATTTTTAAAGTAATTAATATTTAAAATTTCCGCGATAAGAAATTTTTAATAAGCTTTTTTAATTCGATATAATAGCCTTTATAAAACTCGGGTATATTTTAAATGTAATTTTTTAATGTTTATTACATTTTAAAATGTTAAAGGTAAAGGCTTTTTTTATTAAAAAATACTTAAGCTTATAATAATAAGTTTTAAGTTAATAAGTTTAATAGGTCGATGTTATAGTTAATAAGCCTTTAATTTTTAAGCTTTATTAAGCTTATTTAACGTAATAATTAAACGTTTAAAAAGCTTTTTTTAGTTTTAAAATTAAAGAAAAGCCAACTAATTTAAATTTAATAATAAGTAATATTTAAGCTTTTTTAAAGCTTAAAAGGTAAATTACTTTACTTTATTTTTACATATATTATAAAAGGTATTAATTAGTAAATATATAATTTATTTAAATTATTAATATTAATAATATATTTAATAATATTAAATAAATATAAGGGATATTTTAATTAAGTTTAATAAAAAAATAATATAAAAATAAAAATATTAAAAATATAATATATAAAAGGTAAAAGTAAAAAGGATATTATAATTAATAATGGTAAATTTTTTATAATTTTAACTATAGGTTTTTTACGTTAAAACTTTTTAAAAATTAATTATAATATAAAATAATAAGGTAATTAATAAGTAATTAATAAGCTTTTCTCGTGTAATAATTAAATAAAATTTTCTTTTATTTTTATTTTAAACTTTAAATTTTAATAACTTTATAAATTTTTATTTAATAAGGGTAAAACTTATTTAAATAAATAAAAAGGTTAATTTATTATTTAATAACTTTAAATATATAATGTTATAATATTTATAAGCTAAAATATTAAAGGTTAAATATAAAAGGTATTTTAGGAAAAAATATTTAAGCGTTAAAGTTATTAAAACTATTAAAGTTATTAAAATTATTAAAGCTATTAAAGCCATTAAAGCTTTAAGTTATTAAAGCTATTAAAGTTTTAAGTTATTAAAGTTATTAAAGTTATTAAAGCTTTAAGCTATTAAAATTATTAAAGTTATTAAAACTTTAAGCTATTAAAGTTTAAAAGTTTTTATATATATAAAATTTAATATTTTTATTAATCCTTTATTTAAAAATTTTAAAAAAATATATATAAATAAAGCTTTAAATTTTTATTTAAATAATATAAAATATATATAATTAATCTTTTCTATTAAAAAATTATTAAAAATTAAAAATAAAGTTTTAAAATTAAAAGGTATATAATTATAATTATATATAAATTTTATTATATAATTATAATAATATAGTGGTAATAATTATAAAATTAAAAATTAAAGCTTAAGTTTAAATCTTATATAAAGTAAAAATTTAAAAAAAATTATTAAATAAATGAAAAATAAATAAATGAAAAATAAATAAATGAAAAATAAATAAATGAAAAATAAATAAATGAAAAATAAATAAATGAAAAATAAATAAATAAATAAATAAATAAATAAATAAATAAAATAAATAAAAAAAATAAATAAATAAATAAATAAATAAATAAATAAATAAATAAATAAATAAATAAATAAATAAATAAATAAATAAATAAATAAATAAATAAATAAATAAATAAATAAATAAATAAATAAATAAATAAATAAATAAATAAATAAATAAATAAATAAATAAAAGAATAAAAACAAATTAGAAAAAATATTTAAAAAAGTATTAAAATGAAAAAAAATTTAAAAGTTAAAAATTTAGCCTTTAATTAAAATATTATCTTTTTTTCTTACTTTATTTTTAATTTAAAACTTATTTTAAAATCTTTATAACTAGCCTTTTACGAGGAAAAATTTTTAAATCTTTTTTTTTATTTTTTAAAAATTTTTTAAACTTAAGCTAAAGTAAAAAGTAAAGCCGTGATTTTTTAAAAATAAAAAAAAACGTTTAAAAATTTTATATTATATTTAAAAGTAAAAGAAAAAATATAATAATAATATATATTATTTATAAACTTTTAACATAGCTTAATGGTTAAATTTACTAAATAAGTTAGCTTAAATAAGGTTGTAAAGATTATATTTATATACTTAGCTTAATATGCCTATATGCCTTTCGGGAAGCTTTATGGATAGTTGCAACGTAACGGTCCTCCTAGCGTTAAATAATAACAATAACAATAACAACAACAACTAGGCCCTACTAACGCTGGCACAGGGGCTATTTTTGGCTTTGGCAAACTAAGAGACGAAGTTGAGCGAATATTTGTAGCTTAACGCTGGGGAAGGTTCGTCATCTTTGACGAGATTTCGAGGTTAGAATGGCTTTTAGAGAATACTATCCCCATTATTAGCTACCGTCTAGGGGTAGGCACCTCACCTACCTGAGCTGGGAGGTTCAGCTGTGGAAGCTGTCGCAGCGGCAATAGAGCTTTTATTAATCTTAAACATAGTTATAATTTTTCCCAAACCAGAAATCCCGAATGATTACCTACGCGACAGCACCCCTCAGATGGCCTCATTAGTTGAATGGATCTACTGTCTGGTGTCACGTCGAATAATGAAAACTGCTTATAGAAGGCTAAAACAGGCCACCTTTCTAGCGACTCAGCTAAGCATCAGCCCTACTAGAGTGTATGGCCGTAGCGTGTTTGAGCATTTAGAGATGATTAGCCTACCTAACCTAATAGCTGAACTAACTACGCCTGCATATAATAATCAGGCTGACGTCGTTAAAACAGTCATCTCGATACAGCCTTTTCTTTTTGGAAGTCCTTAACTGAAGCGAGCGAATATAGACGAACCAGCACTCCGGGATTTCGGCATTGCATCATAGCACTGTTAGAGATATGGCGCATAGTATGTTACCTCCAATTCGATGAGACAATCTCTGATCTTGCATTAAGTCATTAAAGCTGCAGAAAGGAAGGAAGAAGTGGATATCTTTGCATGCCATTATGGGGAACCTCGAATATCTGGAGCTTGGTTACATTGGCCTTTTAAAGTGCTTCGTATTGATTGGAACGCTGACCACCGGCGCAGGCTCCGAACAAAGCTTGCTCCAGCTAACAAAAACCTCGTTCCCGTTATTCCAAGGCACGGAAATCGACGGTGCTTTGCTGGACGATTCTGATTCGCTGTGTCGTAGTGAAAATAAACCAGTCAAAACTTTAAAAGGACGCGTTCCTGGCGCCGGCATATCCCAGCTCGTCCTTTTTTTTTTGCTTGCGCCAGAGCCCATGTCCAAAGGGGCATTAGCACCCAATGACGACTAGCCGATAAGGTACCTAAGGTAGGTAGAATGCACCTATTCAAAGCTTGCCAAATAACCAGTTTTCCTGGAAGCTCGTGAAAAAAGTTTTGGGGTCCGTCTTACTGCGTGGGTGACCCGCCCGTTCTTGCGCTTCCCTTCGTGGAGCCCTGAATCCCCTCATTCCTGACTAGCCGCCTCTGAGGTCAATATGACAACCACGACTTTTCCCAACCATCGCCAGCTAAGTAAAATTTAGATGCGCAAAAGGATAGATGTGATTACCAGGTAGTTACCATCTTAGTCATTCATTTTGGATTAGATAGGCAGTCTTCGTATCGCTCTTTTATTTCATGAGCTATATTCCATACGAACCGACTTACATGTATCAGTGCGCTAGCCGCCAGTCGCATATAAATAAAACTTCTGTTGGATATTTTGTTCGGGTGCGAGGAAGATCACATGTGCGATGATGTCGACGTGCAGGCCCGCGTGGTGATATTGATAGGACCCTGATCGTCGCATTTTGGCAGAACTGGATAATTCGGGGACTTTCCTGACCAACCAGCGACTGCCAGCGTCTATGACATAGGGGACCTCTGCTATGCGCGCATGTAGGGACAGGTAACGTTGGAATGTCGCAATGGACCCCCAGACGGGGGATCCTTTGCCAGATTCCGAGAGAGAGTTGAGGGATTTCAGGATCTATTGCGTTGGAGTGTTGGAAGCTTGGCGGATTTTCTTGAGATGATTATCAGTGTGCCTTAAAGTAGTAACATGTCGGCAGCTAAGTTGCTTCATCTACGAGGCTCGTTAATTAGCAGTAATAACCGCGGTACGCTTGAATAGTGACTGGTGCTCTGTTGCTTGGGACCCGACTCGTGCCAGTTACCAGTATGATGTTGGTTAATGTGAAGTAAGACTTTTCGATGCAAAAATTTGCTATGGCAAGGAAATCCCCAGCTGGTTGGGTTGATGATGTATAGCAGAGCACTTGGCAATATCAGGGACCACTACCCAACTATTGCGCCTTAAATCATACTAACTGGGTTTACCCTGTCTACCTCTATGATTCGATTATATGAAACATTCCGCCTAAGTTATGCCGCACTAGTCTGGTGGTCACATAGGTTGGCATTCATCTGACTCTGGCAGCATGTAAGATCTCACCGTGTAACAAGGACAAGCATCACCTGGCTCCATCCCTTACAGAAATTTTGCACCTAATCTGTCCGAGGGCAGAAATCTGCAAGAGAAGAATCTATTCTTGATATTGCTGCCTGAATACGTAATTAACTAACCGCTTTCCGCCAAGCTAACAGCACGGGAGACCTCGGAGCCTTGAAACTAAGAGTCATCATATAGCATCCGGCGCGCGCCGCCCTACCATCGTCCCGCGCTAGCTTCCTCTCCGCCCCTTGTCCCTTGTCCGCTCTCAAACCCGCCGGCGGTAAGTATGTTACATTGGATATATACGCGAACGCGTGCGTGGCATGGCTATGGAGCGCGACATTATGGCAAGGGCTCTCTTTAAACGGGAGATCGAGAATCTGAAGTGAGATAGATCTGGAAATCTGCGCCGATATAGCGTGGGGGGAGCACGAGTAATGTTCGATGACTCCAAGGTAAGGGGATTTTCTAAGTGCTGCTACTAGTCTGCTAGTGAAACTGGTCTCATTACGAAGGATGCATCTAGCTGACTGATACTCTAATCCGACAAAGTGATTAGGCCATCATATGAAAGTCACAAGCAAATGAATGTGAGTAAAGTATGGAAGTATAAACCATTGAAATTTGAGTATCATAAAATGCATCAAACAGATCTCATAGCCCGTTTTTGGATTGCCCCAAAGTTCCCCAAAGTCTAAAATGCGTCATCATAACAATCCCTTCGTATATTCTCCCTTGTCTAGAAAACCCTGAAGCCAATGCGTGTACTTTGCCCAGTTCTAGATGTGTAGAATAGATGCGATATCCCGTAATTTTTCCCTTCGTGTATTCCCGCCGGTACCGTTAGATGCCTCTTCTCCTCTCTCCCCCATTTCGCTATGCCCGAGGTCTATTGGTACCATCCCCACATGTCCGGTTTCCCAATTGGACGCCGTTTGATCAAAAATAAATGCAACCCGACCAAGCTCCAAAAAATGAACCCGCTGAAAAGCGCCAAGACGAAGAAAAAAGGGGGTATCCAACTTTCCACACCAAATAGAGATCACGCAAGAGCCAAAAGAAAAAAAGCGTGCCCCTCCGCTAGCGCATTTCCATAGCGATGCGCGCGATAAGGGGGAATAGTCGAGGCTGGCTCGAATAGGCAGTAGAAATGAAAAGGGATAACGTTCCAGCGGGTGGTAGACACAGCCAGGCAGGGCAAGTACTCCCGCGCTGTTATGGTCACCGACTCAAAAGTGTTGTGCGTTGCTGGCGCTGCATGCTGTATGCTAGGTAGATGGAGGGACGGTTCGGACGTAGGAAGAGGGGGGGGCTGTTGTATGTAGGTATTCCGAATTGACCGGCAGGAAAAGAATGTTGCGTTGCACATGTGTTAATTGCACGCAGTTCATCGCCCAATCGACCTCATTGATGAAGATAAAAAGCATGTCAACGTCACAGGGAGAGCGATGGACCGGGGTCGGTAGTATTTGCCGGGGGCACTAGAGCCGGATTGCGGAGCCATGATTGGTTGTCGGCGGTATAGCAGTCCGCACGGCATCAGATTTGAGACTCTGGATTGGTCGTAATTGTCTAGGTCGAGATGCATATGACGTACAAAGCCCCGTAAACCCGCCGGGGGCTGATGACAAGGTCAGGTATGTAGTAGTAGTGGTAGTGACCTTAGTGACCTCTCCAAGACTATGATTTTCTCTTTTCTGCTTTACTTGGGGCTAAGAAAACAGAACACGAGGGGAGAGGTCGTGATGTTGTGTGGTGTTGAGAAAATTGAATTGACCCCCAGCCCAACCAATTCATTGCCCAACCGAGGCGGTGAACTTTACAAGTGGGTTCATAATTAATAATAAAAAAAATTCCCCCAATCCTTACCAACAACTGTCCTGGCTGTGACCAATTAATTGGTTGGTAAGCCAATGTGATGCGTTGCTTATAAGCTGCGCCTCGTAACAGACTACTCGGCTTCACCGGCAGGCCGCAGGCCAAGCGCTGGGCAATTAACATGTAAAGTCCAGAGATGCCGCGTGTCCCTGCGTTTCAGCCCCCGCGTACCTGTATCCTGCATACAGCCAGATATCGTAATCCCGTCATGTTCCCAGCATGCAATTTGTAAGAATCGCATGAAAAAATAGGAAAATACCGTCCATAGTAAATGGAGGGGGAAGGGGGGGAATGGGAATAGGGAATTGAGGGGCTTTGGATCCGACAACCCGACGAACCCGCGCTTCTCCAGATCCGTTGGATGGGATGACGGATATGCGAGATAGCCGGGCAAGCTTCCGGTAACATTGTTAGGTTGTGTGTCGCCCATGCAGGTATGAATTCGACTTATGTTTGAGGTCCCTGTCAATCGAATGTGAATGGGCCGAACCGTTGCGACGTCTGGGTGGCGAAATGATAATGATAATTGAGGAACCCACTCGCCCAAAAGAGAAAATAAAGGGGAAAATATAGCCATCTGAGGCCTAGCTGTTAGTTATCCCTCCTAGTATGCAGCTGGCTGCTGTATCTCGACACCTTGGGAATGATTATCCATGTAAGTGCAGCAGGTGCAGCAGGGTGTCCTCGTAAGCGGTTCGTGTTGTCCTCCTCTTGCGCAGAGAATGCGCATCTAGCGTAGCAACCCCCAGGATGCGATTTGTCAGGTTCCCATCTCATGGGAGTCTGAGAATGCGGTTGTTCGAATCCGTGATTTCTCTGAATAATCCAAGGTCATGGTAATGTTGTGTTGAGTAAGTGTGATAGAGCATCTTTCGTCGGCAGGCTTCGGCGTTGGAAATAAGGTGTATCGACATTCCTCATCACGGAAGGGCGCGTTGTTCATTTGTACCCAACCGCATTCGCGCACTTCTGGCAATAGTAAAGATTGAAGCCTACTCGGATCATTCCCGTCGAAGCTGGGTCATCGGTCGATGTGGCCTCAACATGGCGGTGGCAGCGCAGGCAGCGCAACACCTCAACCGAAGCGACAGGTTGGACGTCCATACTGGATCGAATAGACAGATCGGTATCGGACGATGAAGGCGAACTGCTGTCTGAGTCTGTTGACGAAGAGCTGGCGTAATGTGTCTTTGGAGGTCGAGTTGACATATTGGGTGGATATTTGGCGTCGTAGACTAGTGAGGGCTATGTATATGAAGAGGAGGGGGGAATGTTGGTAGTTATAAATGGATGCTTTTCTAAGTTGGAATGGAATGTGAAGCGTGGAGCTTTTCTTTGGGGGCCTTGTTTCGGAACGTTTATTGCAGGCTCGAGCCGAGAGATCCAGTTCACTAGGGGGTCCTGTCTTTTTTAGGTCTGACCAAGTCCAGAAGAGACAAGATCAGGCTAGCACCAAGTAGACGTGTGTATATGTATATAAAACGTAGTAATATGGCACAAATGTCCAAGTGGGGACCAACGGGGAGCAGGTGTCCAGCTTGTGCCCGGTCACAATTTGGACAAGGGTGTAACGTAAGGCAGTGGTAAGGAAGAAGAATAGAAAAAAATAGGATGGTAGGAATAATCTGGTGCCTAATGAGATCCCGAAGACCTGACCTCGGCGTTTCGCGTTGTCTAGCGGATCCGTCGGGCTTGAACAAATAGCTTCATTCATGCGTTGATTATTTTTGCATGTAGAAATTTTTATGGCACGATGGACTTGCTGAACGCCCAGGCAACCCGGGGCTGTGCCAAGATCCTTGAGGACGGGCTTTGTTGTTCTGTTAAAAAAAAGGGTTTACGTATTGCGATCTTATGATTGATTCGAAACGGCGGAATGGCCAGATATTCTCACATGGGCCATGGATCTGCCTGCCAAAGCTGTTCCCAGGAAAATAGAATCGACTGATTAAATAGATTGTGGATTTGTTTGAGTTGCTCAAATGCTTTCCCAAAATATGAGACAAGCGAGCGGGAAATAAATGGAGAATTTCGATGGGTCGATGAGAGTGCTGCTGGCTAGGTAGCTGGGAATTGAAAGGAGACAGGGAGACAAGGAGAGAGTCTATTTTCTTTTATTAACGTTTAGTCCTACATTAGATCATGATTGTAAGTCGATTTCAGAATGTCGAGATCTCTAAGCGCGCTATCATTGAACCATCGGGGATATGGGATTCGTAACCAGTGTGATAGGACTACTACTGGAAAGGTTGCTACATTGCATATCCGATGTGACAAGTTTACTACTTGGCGGAGTTGAGAGATCTAAGATCTACGTATGTTATCATTCATCCCTCGTGCAACTCGGGCGTCATAGAAAAGGCCCGGAGGTTTACCAGCGCGCTACTCTGATTGAACCAGCCAAGCGCTCACCTAGTTAATTCATTAATAATTAGGATATCCTCCAATATCTTTTCGATCATTCAGAGCAAGTATAAATGGTACCTATGGTCGCTTTAGACACGGTATTGTTCTCTATAACTGTGTGCATCTCCATAAAGATGGACTCTTTTCAATGAAAATCGCGGAGACGGTCTTTTCAACGATTTTGCCTATGGGAGGAGAAAATATCTGTTGAATTTTCAAATTCCAAACCCCTCTCGAGAGTAAGCGTACGATGCTCACATAGAACCACGATGGCTGAGACTCGCTGATATTCGGCCCTGCATTACTCCTTAGCGCACTATTCGCTGGAACGACTACCGTGGGCGAGCAGTTGTGTATGCAGGCTTTTTTTTCTTCTTACATGTGCCTCTATTCGGCATAATTTCTGCTGTCTAACAACCTGCAGACGCCCACATTCAGAAAGGGTCGGGACCAATCCTTGAGCTATCACGATGCGACCTACAAGGAATAACATTACCTAATGCGTAAATGCTTGGCTTCATAAAAAGCTCTTCCGTCCGATGTCCAGAAAAAGTCTGTATCTGATAGTCTCTCATAGCAGCGAATTTTTACACCAATCTCCTATTCAATAGATCATGACATGCCGACCCTGCTTGAGCCGCGTCTCCGATGAATCAGCTAAAATCCGATCCAGACCGTTCTCCCGCTAGACCTAGCGACGATCACCAGTAGTGGGGATCTGGAGGATTTTACAGCATCGTACCTTCGTCACAATCATCCCTAGGAAACGTTTTGCCACTTGCACAAGAGGAGTATAGTACGGCGTCTGTTTCATAGTGGTTGACAAGATATAATTGGTACTAAGTAAATAAAAAAGGAGTCGCTATCAGAGCCAATCTTACCAGTCCCGGACTTTGCTGTGATCACGACCCGATTCTCTGTCGACCCCCAGTTTTACCCTCCTTGCGGTTCTGTTGGATCTAACTTGATCTTCTAGATCCACTCAAGGGGGGTAGTAGACGAGTGGGGTACAAAATTTGGAGAATATTCATGAAGCTACACGACGGTGTGCCTTAAGGCTAGGAGCCGACATTGAAGCCATTTGATACAGCGCTTAACCTTGCGTGCCTAATCTAGCTGAGGCTTGTAAGAGCTTCACGTGTAACCGACGAAAGAAGGGAGGTGATATTAGCATCCGAGGGGTAGCTAAGTAGCAGTGCCGATAGGATGCCCCGTATGCAAGCCTGGGCATCACAGCTGCCACCTGGATATGCAACAAGCCGGGTTCATCAACCATTCATGTTTGGCCTATATGTCTATCAAAGCTCTCCCCATTGAGATGCACTATCCGCTATGGCATTCGATGGGTTTTTTTTTCTTTTCGGATGAGTTGATGAGCCGAGACTGGTCTATGGTTGTTTTCTTGAATCTTCTATGTATGAGGGGATCCGTTTCCGTACATTTTGACTAAACTTTGACAGGTATCAAATCAATAGAGCCTCACTTAGATACCTACCCATGCTACTCTAATTTCACAAATTGAATTCTCTTCGGTCCAGATGATTCTGTCACAAGGCCCCATTAGCACAAACAATAATTCATGGATTATGTGATACAGGGTCGGATTCTCGACCTACAGCGAACGAATGATCGACAAAAGGGATCGAAGATTCCCGCTTCCCACGTTGCCCAGTAGTGTGGCACATAGATAAACTGTGGATCTCCCAAACGTTCCAGATCCAGCGTTCTATACTATTAACACGTCCCTGATATACATGTAGGTAACGCGACCCCAAACGATGGTTACGTACGCCGTACAACGCACATATGTGGTAAAAGAGATTACATCGAACGACCAGGACCTGATCTGGGCATAAGGGGGATAGGGAGCCAAGCGTGTTATTGTCTTGTCACAGAAGCAAGCAGAATTTACCCCGACTTCCCCATGTCAACGGCCTTCCAATTCCGTAACTGTTCGCATTCAACTAGAATTCTCCGAGGCAACTATTAGGTTATAGAGCTAGTCACGAGTTCGAGCACCTCATTCTAAGCTTATGTCGTATTCGACTCGAACTATTAGCATGGGCTATCCTATCATTGGTGGGCAGTTGTGACATGTGTGGTTCGCCAAGTCAAAGAAAAATGCGACGAATCGCAAAAAGCGTAACGGCGCACTCCGGACCAAATTCAGTTTCCCGATGATCGAGATCGAGAAGTCCATCCTTGTCCCCAAATTTCCCATTGTTTCGAAATCGAATTCTTCCTATTACCACTTTAACAACCCACCAATCAGGTCATCCATTTTCTTGGGCATAAAGGGGGGGTCATGTTTTGGTCTTTTCCTATCTGGAGTAAACCCAATCTGTCGCGAGTCATCACAAGCTCTCGTACCTGACGATCTTTTGTATATTTCCGGCTCACAAGATGACAAAGTTCCATATAATGTCTCAAATCTAGTATTTATTTTTCTTCTAGTGCGATGCAGTTTCTGTCAAACGAAGCTTTTCCGCACTTTGTCCGAGGGCAGGTCTCAGTAGGTAAGCCTGCAGAGCCCGACCAGCTTCCGGAGACAAAGCCAACTATTTAGTTAGTCTCACCGAGAATTTTCCACAAAGGCTTACTTTTGCGATATCGGGAACTTTTTCTCTAAAGTTCCCTAAGGCTATAATCTTTATTGACTCACTAGAGGTCAACTACTAGTCATACTCGTCAGGAGGTAAGCCCTGTTCCGACTCTTCCACTTTGGATAGTAAAACATGCGGCTTCGTTTTCGTTTTCCGGACATGGGATACCATGTGCCCGACAGTCCGAACACACCGTCTTTCGCAGGCCGCGCAACCGCGAGGGAGCCGTCACTGCCGCCTTATTGAGCCATTAATAGATCGTCTGACAAGAAACGCGCATTTAACGCGTATGCTGCTCCCTATGGGTGTTTCATCTACAATGAATGAGTCATTATCTAATCATCAGGCCATTGTATACTTGTGTTTACGGAAACTGGAATAATCAGAAAAAGGAAATTTGAGAATGACCCGCTGTATTGTTACTAGTGCATCTTCCTCGAGTAAGCCGACACTGTGGCCTCCTTCTCTGCACACGGCGGCGCACTCCGTTACCCCGGGGGTTTACCTCGGCAGAGATTCTAGTGGAACGTAGGAGGTATAGTAGCTGGGTAAGGTCCGTAGGTTCGGGTCCTCACCGGTGTCAACGCCGTGCACCATGGCTCCGCATCCACATCCGCCGTGGAGTTGTCTTCAAGCAGGAGATTGCGGAGAGTAAAACCTGAAAAGAAAACACCAGTCGGCAGTTATTTCGACTCCTCTTCTACCTAATTGGCACATCTGGCGAAGGTGCATATACGAGTCCATACCGGTCGGTACTGGTTTGAATTGATTCGTTGCCGTCTAGATGATCTGCCATGTAGATTGCCTCGCAGCGTGCTGACAGCGTGCTGCAAGCTACCACGCTGACCGACCAGCAATCTCAGCCTGTCAGACATCTTGGGCGTCTCGGGGGCGTCCCTGGCGATCCTTTGCATGAAACCAACACATCTTTGCTATTCCTAGGGTAGCATGCGTCCCTTCTTGCAGAGCCTCACCTACTACGACCGGAAAATAAATACCTTATGTTGAACCCAGATCCTGGACGATGCCTCGTTGTAAGTATGCTGATAGCCGCCATTGCCGCCACCATTCTCGCTGTGTTTTATACGTGTCTGTGCTATTGATGTGTTGGTTGGGTTCGCAAGTCAATATCCAATAATCCTGCTGTCCAAGAAGTCGTACGAGTTGAACTTGGCGTTTATTAAATGCCGTGCGACGCGCCTATGTCTCAAGTTTCGTCAAAAACCCGTCACTCTGTGTCATTGCCTGCCTTCATCCACCAACACGCATATTGACTAAGCCAGAGGCATTCTGCCGTGAAACAAGTTGAAGAAATAACGCTAGAAATTCAAGGGCTATGCCGTACTAGATACCCGAAAGCACCGCAACGCCAATACAAATCCTTCACGTATCATGCGTGTCTCCAATGCGTGCAGTCCTCCGCCCCGTCGAATTCCTATTGATCATGAGATATTAACATAGCCGAAGCAAATAGCTTACTAGAATCCTTCCATTTTGACATCCTCGCCATCATTCACTTTTCCCAGGTTCTTCAGCAAGTAACTCCGCTTGAAGTACTCATTGGGATGAACAATCGTTTCGAGCTGGGCCGAAGTCATGATGCCCTCGTCTTTGGCCTTCTTGAGCTCGTTTTTATGGACGTATTCAAACACACTGTTCCAGCAGTCAGTCTAAGTCCATCTGTACTGGGGTAACCTATAAAACTGGGTAGAATTAGGTGGGAACTCACCGGTTGCAAGCCATGTGAAATTTCTGGTTCTCCTTGTCTTCCTTGACACCTTGTAGAACTGAGCGATCCGAGATGCCCACTTGTTGTAAGAGGGCGGTCAAATTCTCTAGGTTGAAGTGTCGGTACGGGCATCCGTGTGCCTCGCCTGGTCCAGGCGGATGCTCTGTTAAGATCTTCTGACAGGAGAATGGCGAGTAGCCACCCCCGCGACGATTCGAATCCCCACCGACGTCGCCGTATGCGTGTCGCACGTTGTACCTGTACTCCTTGTTGAACGTGTCATCCGTAACTTTGTGGAAGGAGCTGCGCCAGAAGATAAGGCATTCTTCTAGGTTTAACCCGATGCCTTTTAAGAAAAGAGTGTATTGTAAGCGACCATAGTGTTTCAAGTGCGCGTCCCGACGAAGTGACCTGTGTAGGTGCTGCATGCATAGTGGGAAATGTTGGGACAGGTTATCGACATTCCGAGCTGTGATTTCGGCACCAGGGACCGACGATGTGCTACTGCTATATGATGCATCGGGAGTAACAAAATTCTTCGATAAGTGGTCAAGAATGGGTGTAAGTCGGTCGTCCTCGTCAAGTCGCGGTAGTGCGCGTGCCGTAAGCTCCAATGCCCGGTCTAATCTCTTCGTGAACTCGGCGATTACCATACTCGGTAACTCCTTGGAGGGCACATAAGCCATGCCTGCCTTCAAAAATACTCTCCTTCCCTCGATTAAATCTGGTACGCGCTCCCAATCGACTTTGAACCAGGTCTCTTCTTCTCCTTTCCTGAGACTGCTTGTTGCGCTTAGTTCGGCGACGTACTTGTCTTGCTCTTCTTTAGTCACGGGTTCCCAGTCTAAATTCAGACTCTGGATAAAAGCATTTCGCTCGCGCGCACTATCCTCGTTCAACCGCAAGCGAAAGAGCATGGTCTCGACTCGGCTAAATCTCCGTCGGAGGTCTTCAGTCGACGCGAATGCAAGTCGTAGTATGAAGTGACTATAGTGGTCTTTCTGCCTCTGGGCGGTGAGTTGTGACGATGAAGACGAGTTAGAGTCGAGAGGTAGGTATTTCTCGAGTAATGGCTTCATATGTGCCTGCGTCTCGGCAGGAGATTTGTTGCGGAATGAGCATGCTTCTAGTTCGGCAAGGACTATAGTGAGATTGTTGTTAGCTTCCAAACTGTTCCTGTGAGAAGACAGGCCCAGAACATACTCCGAAGCCTATCAATAGCCCACTGTTCAAATTGTTCCAACGTGATGTCTGCTGTGGGAGGTGTCTCGTAGAAATTGAGACGATGCGGATACTCTGTTTCCTTGTATGTCGGATCGGCAAACTGTCTCTTGCGGTAGTCGACAACATTACGCCTCTTAGGGTCGACTCGATTGAAATCCTGTCTGAGCATCTTATCGATTCGTATATTCTATGTTTGGCATTGACCCTTGGAAGCGAAGGTGTACTTGGATACTTTTTGTCACATTGGGGACTTTTTTTAAGAGACGCGACTTTCTCGAGAGGAAGCGCGTTTCGGAAGTGGAGCGCGATTGTCAATTAAAGATTAGCCAATCACATACCTTTAAATTCGCTCCCCCACTTCCTGCAAGCCACAAGCCACTTTCAAGCCCCGCGACGGGACACTTCGACACGCACATGCTAGTAAGACCATATCCCCGATCTTCCCTGTTACAATGTTTTTCATTTCATACTTCTCAACTTGAGAAGACGAGGATCCGCGCAGCACACTATTTTGATAATCATCTCAATGTATGACGTAAAAAATATAATCAGCCAGACATAAGACGTTCTTTGTCGTATTAGCTCAGATAAATACCCAATTTATTGTCCGAGAAAATATCAATTGTTGATATTTTGGGTAGGATAATACTTCTAGGAACTCACTCCGCTAGGCCAGCCTGACTAGCCAAAAACTGATCGCCACTCGCAAATCAACATGTAGTCATCTCGTGGCCTTACGACGTCTTTGCGATCTCGTATTGTTCCGAAACCGGTTCATAAAGTCTCTGTCAGCGTGGCATATGTCCAAAAGTGCATCATGGTTTCAGGAAATAGATGTGCTTCGGACCTCACATGCGTACACCAGTGGTACCCAATAGAGATATTAGTTCTCCGCATGCCAGCTCTTTTTCAGCTGCTATCTACTTCCCGTACTAGTTCTTTCAGCCCGAATGTTCGCTCTAGATATGCTGCTGCAGGCAACCTTTACCTTTATTGGCTAAACTGTCAGCCGCCTGACCAATAAGCACCAACGTGTAGTGCGACATCGATCCCGCCTTTTGGTCCGTCTTGCACCGCATGTTCTCAATACGGTTAGGTTTCTAGCTGTGGATGAGCCTCACCTCAGTCTTGATACAGAATATAAAATGGGCAGGAAGACTATAAATCCCTTTTCGTCGGAGGCCTCTCGTTTTGAACCTGGTTACTCAGTTCGGAGGACTAGAACATCTAACCAGCCATGATGAAAGATGAGTGCGCCAGCGAAGCAGTATGCTACTTCTCAAGATTGGGACAGGTTGCAGTCGGTTATCATACGCCTATATCTCGACGAAGACAAGACCCTCGAAGACGTCAAATCGCATATGGAGAAACATCATGAGTTCTTTGCGACGTATGAATTGAATTAATTATGAGGAACAGTAATTCAGCTGACGTTGGACAGTATTTCCATGTATAAGAAGAAATTCACGGCATGGGGCGCTTTCAAAAACCTCCGATTGGACGAAGTGCTCCAAGTCCTTCGACTAAAAAAAGACCGGGATGCAGCGCAGAAACCATCCCTATTCTTCATCAGAGACCGAGAAGTAGATCACAACAGCCTGCAAGTGTATCTGTCACGAAATCCCTCCGTCTTCGCGCGGCTTGAGGCCGGAGATACACCTGGTCCGGAGGCAGTTCGAGATGTTACTTGTCGAACACCGCCTTATTCGTCTACATTAGCTTACAGGCAGCCTTCACCTTCGCCAAAGTGCCCATCACCTACAATACAATGCAACAGGCTGTCCCCGGTTCCCGAGGACATGTTTCGGGCGCTACATATCTACCTAGACCAATCTTTCGATACGGGTCTTTGGTCTTGGTCGGATAGCCACTGCTGGAACACTCGTGGGCGATACGGCCCCTCGGGACTTTTGAGTTCGGTCCTTGATAGATGTATAACCGCGGCACTAGCTGTATCTCGTCAAGTGGAACCAGTTGCCATTCGCAAAGCCCTTGACGTGCCTTTCGCTATGCTAATTAGGGTAATTAGGAACCCTCCGCCCATCCTAATACCGAAATTGATCTCAGCTACTGCTCATCTGAATCGAATTGGACGAGGCGAGATAGGCGGCTTGCTTCTGCAATTCAGTAGGGATCTTACAGCAGCAATATTCGGACAGGATCATCCCCTCGCAAGGTTCTGGAAAGGCCTTATATCGATCCCTCATCTAGAGCAGCAGGACGCCATGGGTCGTATCTTAACATTGTGTGTATCTGAATTTAATGCACGACTAGGACCGGCCCATCCTTTGACTACAGAGGCATATCTCAAATATTTCGATACGGTGGAAAGGGAGAAAGACCCCCGTGTACAGCTACAAAGTCTTGAGCATCAGTTGTCGAAGATTGATGTCCATCGTATTGGTGGGTCCTTACTTGGATTGCTCAAATTAGAGCACGCGTTGGCAAATTGCAAGTTAAATCTAGAGCAGAAACGATTGGATAAAGCCGAAGAGGCTCTATCCCACTTGGACGTTAGTTTTCTTGCAGCAAGAGACGAGTCTTTTCGCTGCGTCTGGCTTGGGTACATTAAATGTATCAAAGGAGATCTTAGGGCCGCCGAAAAATTCTATAAGAATTCGGTTCTCGCGGCGAAGCAAACTGGGTCACGGGATTGCATACTCGAAGCTCTTTATCAGCTTGAAACGTTCTTCCTATATGCGGGAAAGCCGCTCGAGGCAGAACAAATTCGTGCCGAGCGGTTTCGCCTACATCGTAAATTGGATTCCCTCATCTGGACAGATCGGCAAGACATACCAAGTTCTAGAGATCGAAACTCCGAGCCAATGGTTATGATCGTGCATATCGGCTCTGACGAAAGAGGCGCAACATGGCAGCCTTCGGCTTTTGCTGAGGTAACTGAATATGCCAGGGCATCAGGATCCGTGCCATGACAGGCACTGGATTTCAAATCGCCTGAGATATTACGGAATAAAATATTCTTCAAATTACCATGCTATCGGTAGCTTCTAATGTTGTTCCTCCAGGCGTTGTGATATCCGTGGAGTGCCGTGGAACACCACGGCCGTTTGTTCGGATTTAAGGTCTGGAGTTAGCGGGATTTCTGCGATGGGATATTTTAATGAGGGGGGTGCACCCGTACTACATCAAGTTGAGACAATATCCTTCGTAAGACTCGGACAATACCCTCTATTTTTATCTCGAATCATTTAAATCGGAACACGTCCACAAGAAGGCCCGCGATTTACAAATTCTGTGTCCCACCCAATATACAAAAATAGCCCAAACATGTCCAAGATCCTCGCCGTCTTTGGTGCTACCGGCCAGCAAGGCACGTCAGTTGTCAACTATGTGCTGAATGATCCAGAGCTCTCCCAAAAGTACAAGATTCGTGCCATCACTCGCGATGTCGACTCTGAAAAGGCAAAACAGCTTAAAGAGAAGGTCGATGTTGTCCAAGGTGATCCACTCGACCGAACTTCCCTCGAGACCGCTTTGACCGGCGTGCATACGGTCTTCATCATGACGGTGAACTACTTCGTTCCTAACGGCCACGAGATCCAGTACAACACCGGCAAGATGATGGCCGACGTTGCTGTCGAGAAAGGTGCCAAGTATATTATTTTCAGCACCCTGCCACCGGTGAAAGAGATATCCGGCGGCAAGTACGCGCTCAACCCGTTCGACGTCAAGGCAGAAATCGAGAAGTATATTCGAGGCCTCTCTATCAATAGTGCGTTCCTATCTGCGGGTTCATTCATGGAGAACTTCCAGGCCCAGACCTTCTTAGCCCTACAACCAGCCCCCGATGGCACCTGGGTTATGGCTCGCCATCTGTCTCCTCAGACTAAGTGGCCTTTGCTCGATGTCGTTGGAGATATAGGCAAATTTGTTGGCGCCATCCTCGCTGACCCAGACAAGTACGAAGGCAATACGTTCTGCGCCGCCACAGCGTTATACACCTCGGAGGAAATCATTGCTACCATATCCAAAACTACGGGCAAGACCGTCGTCTACAAGCAAATCCCACGCGAGGACTTCAAGAAGACTCTGCCACCTGAGATAGCAGATCTGTATACGGAATATTTCAGCTACGTGGAAGAGTTCGGTTATTATGGGCCGGATAGTGAGAAGTTGGTTGCTTGGGCTGCTGCGAACGCCAGGGGTAGACTCCACACTTTCGAAGAGTTTTTACAAGCACATCCCGTTCGGCTAGAATAGACGAAGGCAATGAACTAAACACAACATTACTGATGCTACAGCGATGTGTTCAGACTGTGCGAGTCTACTGGTCTGAGAGACAAGGTTCACGGGAGACTAACAAATTAACATGGCTGATTCACACATATAAGTTTGGATGTTTACTTAGGACATACTTCAATTTATGTTATGTCATAGCTCGATATCATTGTCACCTTTACTCATTCACTTACCTTATAGGTCTACGTAAACGCCCACGCCCTATACCCCCTAAATTTTTCTAGCTCAGGTATGATTCACCAGTCTTTCCAAATGGTTCTCTTATTCCAAGCTTCAACCGTATCCCACATTTCAATTAGTAGTTGACCCCCACGCATTTCTTCGATGACCTTGAGAGGCTTATCGCCCGCCTCTGAGGGGGGAATAGGCTTGTTCGATGTTGGCATCTTAATCGTAATTCCAACATTTGGGAGACGCAGCTTGATAGCCATGATAAGGTCGTCTTGCCGCTGTTTCTTAATGCCATTCCTCTTGTACGTTACTTTCGCATGTTTCGCGAGGTACGTCATGTTAACGTCAAGGCATCTACAATTTACCACATGGTGAATAGTAATGTTGCACCGGCTGCCGGGCGTGAGCCGTAATGCAACGCCGTAGCACCCTGTCTCTTTATTCACGAGCTTGTATTTCGTGCCCGAGACGCGCTCCCTCGCTCCGAGGAGAAGCTCGTCGGTTCTCAACATTATAAAACAGGTGAGTCAGGAGCCCTTAAGAAGATCCACTCAAAATATATAAGGTATCAACCTGGTCAACACCCAATGCTTGCATAAACTTATCGTGAATTAGACGTCTTATCTATCCGCGAAAACAATCGCTTTGTCCCCTTTCTGGCAAGTCATTCGTTAGAACAATCGCATCGTTATGAAGAACTATCAAAGTGAACTATTATATAGGTAACCATTAAGATACAGCGAACAACGAGGCCCAGTCTTCCAACATGACCGACTAAGTTTTCAGAAGAGAGTCCTCAGTTTACCCACGTCAGTCATATTTCTAATATTAGTGAAGGCATTATACGCCTTCTCAGCCCTCTCACTGCCGATTTGCCTCGACACCTGGTCTATGAATTTCGTCCGTAGCTCTTCCACACTCAAGGGGTTCGCTAAGCTGCCGATCGCATGCTCGACGAATTTTTCAAGCGTACTCCCGTCACTGAAAGTAATCGAGACGTAAGCTTGGTCTTCGGCCACGGTATCATCCGTAGTCACGTTAACCAGCTTTCGCATGCTGTCCACCGTCTCGTTCTGCACAACCTGGTCCGTGAACTGCGCGGGGGTCGCTGCGCCGTACAGCAGCCCGACTGCCGCGGCGTGGTAGATGCTGAACTTGCCCGCGAGACCGGTCTGCGGATCAGTCTGCCCGGTTAGCACTAGGACCTCGGGGTTCACGCGCAGATCGATTGACTTGATTGATTCGGTCGAGATCGACTTTCCCTCGCTTAGCGTCTGATTGTGCAGCTGGATGGTCCCGTCGATCGTCGGATGCATAACAATACCACAGGGGAACGGCTTGAACGTGTTACTCTGGATCTCCCACGTCTTGCCCAGCTCCGCGAATTCGGCAGACGCGTTTTCGCGCGTGCTTACCACGTGCAACCATCCGAACGTATCCTCCAATGCCGTAAGCGAGCTGGTGTACCCGTTCTGTGCGAGCAGTACGGCGAGAAGACCGGATTGGGTCGCGCGTCCGATGTGGAAGGATTTTGTCATCGATCCGAAGAACGCCTGCATCCCGATAACCTGCGTAGACGCAATCCCGATCGCATGTTGCAGGTGCTCGGTGTCTAACCCGAGTAACTTACCCACGGCGACGGCAGCGCCAATAGACCCCGTCGTACTTGTGATATGCCACCCAACATCATAGTGTTCTGGGAACACCGACAGACCCAACGTGAGCTCAGCCTCAACGCCCGCGACAAAAGCCGTCAAGAATTCCGGGCCGGACACCGGCTTCGCCTGGCTTTTATCTCTCCGTGCATGAGACTCGGCTTCTGCGATGGCGAATAACGCGCTGGCCACAACTCCCGTGGGGTGGATCACGGTCGCCAGGTGCGTGTCGTCGTAATCGTCGACGTGCGACGCAACGCCATTGACAAAGGCCGCGAGCTGCGCATCCGCGAAACCGTATCCGTCGCCACTCGTCGAAGCGTTTAACCCAAGGATACTCGACGTGGGCGGCCCGCCGAAACCAACCGCTTGAGATGTATTAAGCGCGATTTGCGGCGCGTCTTGCGCAAACCCGCCGATAGCGCACCCGGCCCAGTTGTAGATGCTCTTTACTGCGGCGTCGATGACGGGCGCTGTCAGGTCGGCGTAGGTTAGGTTCGTTGCCCAGGAGGCTAGTGCGAGGGTTGCCATGGCGATTGAGTTCTTGGGTTCACTTATTCATTGACCTAGTACCAGTCCCCCGGAATCTGGGGAAGGGGAGCTCAGGGCTCCCCCGCGATATATGTATGAAGAGGCGTGGCGAGGTGACATCGGACTAAACGAGTGGGACGGTGAAGAGGATGCTGGCGCCATAGACCCTGTGAAAGCGGAGTTGAGTTGATGTCAGATGGGGTAGTGGTCTCCAATGACCCCGTTCAGCTTCGGGAATAGAATGGGTTTGTGTCGGGGGCGCGAGATGCAACAGTGCTATTATTCACAAATTTCCATCGATTATATGAATATCATGTTGGACGTATTCTATTTGAACTGACTAATAAGAGTACTGAGTCGTGCTCTCTCCTCAGTTTCACTGCCTACTAAATCCCAATCGTCTTCAAGCCGCAGAAAAGAAGAAAACCGAAATCATCAGATATAGTCAAAACTTACATCTCTGATATGATTCTTTCCAATTCTGCTGTCAATCGATAGAGTTGCCATTCCACCAACACTGCACAGGTAAGGGCTGCTTGGTGCTGGTTAGGAAGCAATTGGAAATGCTGCAGATGAATATGACTGCTAGGATTACTTTGTAACGCCTGCTAGCGCCGCCAATGGGCGCTACGCATTAGGGGCCTCCTAGAAGCTAAGGAAACGGATAAGATCTAGGATTATAGCTGAATGATACCTGGCATAGCAAATTTTACGGTAGTCCGTTTTAAATTCTCGTGAGGTACATATTTCTCAAGGATTTATATCAGGTTCCTAACTTTAATGTATTCCTTGTCCTGAGTCTTGTGTGATCCCTTAATTAATGTGTAGCGCCTAATGGGTGAGCATGCGCTGCCCCTTAGCGCTTCTCAATTTACTTACGGATATAAGCGGAGATAAGATCGAAGTCACCGCGCTGTGATAGAAAATTCATCAGAATCTCCTTTCTGCTCAATATGACAGTAAGTAGGCAAGTAATCAATACGAAGGCAGACCTCTTATTTTCACTACAAGCTAGGACGTACAGTCTTATTAATTTAAAATTTGAAATTTGAAATTTTGACTCCCCTCCCCTGTTTTATGAAAAGGGGGTAATCGGAGAGAATAAAGGAGTATATGGTATACAGGTACTAGACTTATAACGTTTAGGTAACAACAAAAATATTACCATGATTCCTGACTATGAATACTTAGGAAACATACGAAGCACTTGATGTTTGCAAGATGTAAGTATGGAATATTTGTTCTAAAGAGTGTAGAGTCTGTTCGAATGATAGCCAAACAACGTCCAGCTCCTGATAGAGTGTGATCACATACTGCCTCTACCCTAAAATCAACTAATACCTAAAAATGAAATGATAAGCTTGGTTGTTAAATGTTTCCACAGATAGTCTCAGTCAGCAAGCTCCGTCCATATGTCTTTTTGACTCCCTTGTGCCAGACAAATCCAGTTTTCTGTTGACTATGGCATCGACTATTGAGCGTATTCATATCGTCATTCAGCTCATCAGTCAGACATTGAATCCGTTTCCCATAGTTGCACATATAAGCCACCGAGGAGCCAACTTTGAAGCCAATGATACCCTTCGACTTGACATACGGCCCGGCGTTGCAGTAGTCCTGTAGTTTCTGAAGCGACTGGACGTAATCCGCCGAATCGACAAAGAGGAAGTCGCTGCAAGAAGCTTGAGTTACGGGGAGCTTGCGCTGCATGATGCGGGATCGAAAATGCGGATTCGGTGTAGTAGCAATGTCTGCTGGCTCCGCTCGCTCATGTAGAGCAAGCATTTCTAAGTTCTTCAGCTTTCCGGAGCCAATTTCGGCCGTGAAGAGTCCATCCGAAATATCCTCGCTCAACTGAACGCTGGAGCCAGTAATGGCGCCGAATGCCAAAACGAGAAAAGTGGAAATCTTCATGATAACTGATGATGGTATTTGAGTAACAGCGTAGGAGGGTTCGAACTTCTTGCAAGTTCAAATGATGATTGCGAACGCGTAATACAAGGTCTATGAGTGACGATGTGTTAATCGTAGTGTCAGTGAATAATTCTTCTGGCAAATCGAAGCAAGTGTGCTTGTTGAAGGGTTTATATAGATCAGAGAACACAATAGCATTGGGCATTCCAAATAACAACAGAACAGATAACTCTGTCCTCAGCCGTTGGTTGCCATCGCCCTTGATGAATTCTATCATAAATGTTGGCGGATCCAAGGGCAATGATGAAGGATGAGAGCCTTGTCTGTGAATATGATGTAGTGTACGTATAAACGAAGAGAGGTACGAAGCTATCTAAGCTGTAAATCTGCTGCCACCTTGCAACGTCAAGGATCGAGGTGTTGAATCCTAATCATTAGAAATAAGAGGTATCTAAAGATTACGTTGGTAATTATTTTCGTCAGTTATGAGTTTATTTCCATTGGCGGAGTGTCTAATTCAGGCATCAATTGTTCTGAGGTCAGACCTTTCCCTCTAGAACAACTATAGGTCTTAAGCAATGTGCTCGGGCTATAAAGATAAAGGATATTGGTGCCTTCTTGGGAGGTTTATATGATGGAAAACTTTTGATCTAACCTTACGTGAACATACTGGCGGAAATACAATGAGTCCGCAAAAAGTATGAACTAAAGGCTCAGGTACGTAAGAATAACGACGGTAGAAACAAGGGAAAGGACATGCGCCGTTACCTGTGCAACATCAATAATCAACCTGGTGATATATTGTCGTTACCTTCCTTTGGGGCGTAGATAGCCTTGAATCAACCAACGTTTTGAGGCTGTAATCATGATCGCCAATTTTCTATTTAAGTCGGTTGATGGGCTGATCAGTTGGGTCGGTTGTGACGAAATAGGACAGGTGTTGGTTAGTTGATACAATACAAGGATAAGTTATCCTAGATAATCACGTCTTAGTAAAAATTTGGGCGACAGTTCAACGACTACCTACATCGGAATTATATTTTGGCAATTCACACAATTCATACCTAAGAATATCTTGAGATGGTTACGACTTCCTTATAGGCATGAGTTTAGACCCAGTCCGTTGGAATTGACCATAAAATCAATTAGATGTCACAAACTTGCCATGAGCTATTAATGGCATTGAAATCTTTGGATATGCCTAGTATTGGCCTGGCCTGTTGAATGTACTAACATACCTTCAGGCGAAGTTAATCCTTCAACTACAAATCACTTTTCATTTTTGTACCAGGTAGGGGTCCAAATGATCTGTTATATCCATGTGCGTGAGTCGTTCCATTCAAGTATAAAAATAAATTGAACGATGATCCATGTAGTGAGCGGCATTATAGCAATGCTAACGTTAGGAAGTAGTGGAGGCGTGATCGCGAGAGACATAAAAAGGGAGGAAAACCTCTATGTTTCGTTTCTTTTGCCATTGAATTCTTACTTGACTACCTACTCTTAGATCTGTAGATTAGGTACTTATATATCACGAATTCGACATACGTTCCGTTCAGCATGAAGTTCTTTTCGACATTATTAGCTCTCGGGGTCCTGCTCTTTGGTACCTATACTGTTTTTGCTATCCCAGCCGGTGAGAAAGAGGTGGCTATTGTGGAAGGTCGAAACGACTATTGCACAACTGATAAAGCCATTGGGAATCTTAAAGGTCGTTCTCTGAGTGGCAATGAAACTGCCATTATCGAGAAAAGGTCCGGAAGCGGGGTACGTATTCTGTCTATTCTTCTCCATACATCGTTAAGGCTTAAACATGTACAGTGGTGCAGTCCACTGACCCAAAAGTGTTACGTTCGTGATGTCGATGAGAGAGGGAAATGTTTCACGAATGTCGAAAATTGGTGCCGATGTGACCGATCTACACCAGTAAGTCATTGCAACGTAAGAATATCCCCCAGCTAACTCGTTAGTGCTCTAATCGTGCCACTATTAAACTTGGCTTCTTCGATGGAAGTACGCCGCGTTATGCTGGTACGAATAAATATACAACGAGACCAGCTTGCATGTATAATCCACCGCCAGGAATCTGCTATTGCTATGGCGATAATAATCAATAAGATGAATATTGCTCATCTGGGGTGGGTTGGGATTGAATGATCAAATTCGGCATTAGTTATTTCTTATAGCCTTTTACACACATTCTTTTCTTATTATGTTGCTGCGATGTTAGGAGTTTACGACTTTTCCCCCTGAATCCGGAGAAGGTTCTGGGACTTGAGGGATTAGAGAATAAGCCGAGGGATTAGACTAGGGTGGATTTTCCATGACAATTATTTTTCCCGTTCGGTGACGTCGTTCTTTCTCTACCTAGGTAGTCATTTGATTAATCTTATTCCACAAATGTACTCTATTCCAAATGCCGAAGTTTGCGATATTGTATTGAAGGGGTGCGTGATTAAGCCCCCAGCTCATCTCAAAACTACTTCACAGTATCTGGCTTTGGTAAAGAAAATACACAGGTACATTCCTAACGTACTACACTAAGTGCTTTGAGGATAGCAAGATTGGCAATCATGCGGGTCTACCAGATCATAGCAATATGATATATGATATATACACGAAGAGTCTCATCCATTGTAGACACGCAGCAGCCTTATAGCCGGAAATTCAAAATTCAAACGGATCCTAATACTACGATCTACCAGGGATTACGTACCCTGGAGTACACCGACCGCTGTTTCGGTGACAATTTTCCATCAACCAATAGGATCCTGTTGCGTTGTAGACATGCCTTACACCTCACCACCTTGGTAGTGAAATAATTTCTTATTGGTTGATTAAAAAACGTCACTGAAATGACATTCATCTTCCAACCAACAACTATGGATTAGCTAGCATCATGTCATGTTATGGGGGCTGTGCTCTAGTGTTGTAGGTCGATTGATAGGTTAGGTAAGCAGACTGAATTACTACAGTTATAAAAGCCGGCTAGTATCATCACCTTTGAGGACAAAAAATAAAGACGAGAAACTATTCTATTCGGAGAACCACTAGTCCTACCCCTATTTTCACTATGACAACCCCTAGCTCCTGGAGTATTCCCCAGGAATTCGAGGACCTCATTATTACAATTCGTGCTGGGGGGATTTGGAAAGGCCTTCGTGATGACACCAAGCGCATGGCACTGGATAGCCGAATGGACCAGATACTGCCAATGTTTGGCAGCTATCTTTGGAACATTGAGGACCAATTCAGGTCAGCGACACAAGCTGAAGTAACCGAGGCTGATTGGAAACCAAATCTCTCACTACACATTCGGATCTTGTGGGCCCAAATCTATACTGCTGCTCGCTTTGGTAGCGCAGGGTTCCTGGACAGGCTAGTCGTCGAGATTATGCTCCTTCATGGAGTGGGTAGCCTGACATGTGCTAGAGACGGTAACCAAACAATTGTGGCGTCTATGGCAAATCGTGTATTGTGGGCCGATATGCCATTCTTTGCTGAGGACATGGTTTACTTCTGGAATCTTGAATTCGCAACCATGAGCCGTTCTCAACGTCGGAATCTACATTACGTCCTCGCCACGGTAGCTGGTGGTAATATTATAAGCGACAAGCTTTGTGCCGTCGGTATTCTCGTCTTACGAGAAGCCCTTGAAACACCACGTGAGATGGGTAGCGATGACTCTGAAGATACCGAAGACGAGAATAGGACAATCCAAGACCTGACTGTTTTGGATTTTCTTGGCTGTGCTGAGCTTTGGATGTCGAAAGCCCGGGATCCGATCGTAAGGCTTTCAGCGATTAACTTTTCCGACTACCCTCAAGAGATTGGACGTCTCGGTCCACTTGCACAAGAGGCTGGCGTGCCGGATAACGTTGGTTTGAGCGAAGAGAGATTGAACTTTTGGAGGCAGCGGCTTCATGGCATTATTCGCTCTAGGCACCCTGAAATGAATGGCCGTATTCCGCAGGATCGATGGCCGGATTCTTACAGAAGTTCATCCACTGGGGGGATCTGAAATATGAGAGGCGATGGCATAGAGCATATAGGCCCATGACTTGAGTTCATGGGCTTGTATATCGGCAAATCTAGCTATAACAGATGACTGGTATTATCTATAATTCCTAAGGGGCACGCTTGTTGACTACCAAGGTGAATCGATATCGTCCATGCAAGCCATGGTCAGCTAGTGGATGCGTGTAGTCATGCGTGTATTCACCAGTTCATCCAAACCCCACTACTACCCCACCTTCCTTTCTAGGTTCCGTCGAAGTAAATGATTGGGTCACTAAAACCATTTAGCAGTGAGCTGCCTTGGAACTTCCAAATTGTTGACAAGGTACCATACTACCGTAACTCTGGGCGATTTGAAGCTGGGTGCGCCGTTGGATTTGTCGAAGAGGGCGAGGAGATGCTGGACCTTAACACGGTTAGACCTGCCTCATCACTCCTGACATGTCTCCCATCTTCATGCGTCACTAGTATTCCCATTTCGGGGCAAGGAAAAGGACTATACGATATACCTCCAAAAATCCGTATTGATAACGCATCCTCAGGCGTCGGATATCAAATCTTGTAGGTTCGTATAACACGAACGTATCCTTAATGGCTACGAGCTTTAGCGGGTCGATTTATCGGGAGAGGGCATTGCACAGGGCAGTAGGGCGCTAATCGATTAAATTTTCAGTTCTAAAACCAGATACAGGGAGATCTTTCTGACAGTTGGAGGGCTACATGTACTATTGCCGTCCGGGACCCCGCAGATAAGTACCTAAGGGTACCTAACATAAGTGCTGAAGACAGAATTAGGGCAATACGAGTCCATATATCAGAAAGCCACCTTTTAACGGTTCGGGAAACTAAGATTCGGCTCTAAAGAATCATGATTATTATTAGAGGTCTACATCAGCTTCACGTCGTCCGGTGCATATTTCATGAGGCAAGAGGCGATAAGTTGGGCAAGTGATAGGCTGATGCCTTAGTGAGTTAGAATTAGTTCAAAAATCTACCTGTCTAGGGCTTCAGAATGATTCAAGAGATGCTTACTGAACCAGATTTCATCTTTCGGTAGGCCGTAAAAATTTCCAGGGGCCATGGTAGAACTTGCTGTCAAGTTTCACTGAATATAACAGACTTAGGTGGCGCTCAATTCTTCGAGATAGAAAATACTAACCTAGATTTTGGCAGGATGTTAGGTACCCGCCTATTTAAAACCTACGTAGGGCCAGAAGGTGCCTAAATATCCTATAGAGTTACCGTGTAACCACATAGAATATAGGTGTACGAATGGTGCGTGTTGGTAAGACAGCCCGGTGACGAGAGGGGAAATCACGGTGGCTGCGACAACGTTACTCAACTGTACGATACACTATCTTGATGAACAGGCAGTCGGTACAAGGAAATTAAAACGAACGCCCCTAAGCTTTGACATCTGCTAGGCATGCTGAGGAAATAGTATCAAATTTACTATAGCAAGATAAATTAGCCTGTGTTACTGTACCCTTGGACTTGAAAAGAACTAGAAAAGGGTTATTAGAAAAGTGTAGGCTCTACGATATCATATTTTGAGGCGATCTACTATTTTCGGGGCACTCAGTACCTTTTAAGGAATTCATTTTTGAGGACTACACGTATCTGCCGCAGAACCTCAAGTTCTGCTAAGCTTCTCTATCTCAAGTACAAGATGGACCCCTTTCATTAACCAAGGAGCCGTCGCCCGCCTAGTTGAGAATAGCCCCGACCACTTTCTTTGCCACCCCCTTAACGCCAGTAGCTTTCGGCTTCTCAATGTCGGCCCCGTAGAATCTGCGTCCTTCATCGAGGTCGATAGTGTCAAGGTCTACCCACCAGCGTCCACGGTAGTAGAGCCTCGCGCCGAGCCACAGAATAACAATGACAATAACCGATATGTAGTTCGCAAAGAAGTTCTCAGCACTCGGTGGCTCGCCCAGCGGCCAGACTGAAAGGTAGAATTGGACAATGATGAGAAGGAAGCACATGATGAGACCCCACCAAGCGCCAATAGGGTAGATCCAGGATTTCCAAGGAAGCTCTTCGGGTGTACGTCCTTGTCTCGCCCAAGCGTGACGGAACCGGATGTGAGAGAGACATATCATACCCCAACCGAACAGGGTGAAGAGTGAAGTCAGGTTGGAAAACCACCCAAAGACATCAGCACCCGACTCACTGCGCGTGTGAAAATGGTAAATATTAGCTCTCTGTGGTAATCAAATTCAGAATGGTTATGTTTATAGTACATACCTAACATTGAGATATGCAAGCCCACCGCCCAGGATGAACGTCGGCACTAGACCATACCAAGGTCGACCAACCTTGTCAGCTTTTGTGAAAACCTTCGGCGCCATATCGAGATATGCTAGACCCATTGTAGTGCGTGAACCGCCGTAACCGGAAATTGATCCCGTTGAGATAACTGATATCAGGATGACAGCGTTCATCATGTGAGCTAACACAGGTATACCCGCATCACGGTATGCAATGACGAAGGGAGAAGCGTTGGTACCCTCGCCACCAAAAAGGTCTGGATTCGTGGGTGACACGTTAATAGTAATCATAAGCGATCCGATCAGGTAGAACAGCGAAAGACGAAGCCAAATGGACCCGACGGCTCGAGGAATAGACTTTCTGGGGTTAGCGGTCTCCGCGGCGACGAGGCCAGAGTTCTCAGATCCGGACATGGCAAAGATACAGGTCGGCATGACGCTAAGGAAACCCTTGAAGCCATTTGTAAACGGCATCTCGTTCCAGTATCGGAACCCGACCGGGCCGTAGGCTGCACCACCAGCGGACATGACGATCATCGAGATAATAACTACGAAGATCCAACTGAACTTGATGGTGCTAGCGACGACCTCAATCTCGCCGAAGATTGTAACTGCGCCGACGTTGATGAGGACGATGATTACAAACCAGATGCTGATCCATCCTGCAATCGGCACGGCGGATGTCCAGAACTTGATAACGGTATTGGCAGATTGCAACTCGTTCGCGATTGTGATACTAGATTATCCAAGGTTAGCCATATTTATCATCTCAAAATATTGTGTTTAAAATGCAACCGTGAGTTGAGAACGGGCCGATGACCCCTAAAAAAATGTTATGTAGCACACAAAACTTCTAGGAATATAGATGGCTACACTCACCAGTATGAAAACCAGTAAGACCAACCCAGCGCAAATGCCGCCGATTGATCGACAAATTTTCCTTGATTAGGTCGATGTTAGATTCCGCGCAAAGGGTTTCACTTGTACGCTGTTGTACTTACCTGTCCATTGCACGAACGCCGACGGCAAAGGATACACGCAAGCCATCTCACCGATGGAATGACTGACGCACCAAATCATCGATCCAGCGAGGCAGTAACCAAGAAAGATACCAGCAGGACCACCGCTTGCTAGAGAGAGACCACTACCAAGCCATAGACCCATCCCAATACTGGAACCGAGCGCTATCATCGTCAAGTGCCGCGTGCTAAGCGATCGCTTGAGTTCGGTGTCGGCGCCATGATCGGCGTAGTAGATGTCGCCAGTTATTGAGGCTCGTTTCTCGTGGGCGCCGTCTCCGCTGCCCGGAGGGCCACTTGGTGAATCGCTATTATCCATCATGGATCGCGACGCAAGCTGGGATTGATGGAAATGGGAAAAAGTTGACGAAGATTTAGAAATAAGAAGTGGGAGAAACCTTCCAAAAAAGCAAAACACCAACTAGAGGGGCTGCACGCGCTGTTCTTATCATGCAGTCGCGACGCCCCCTGGTAGTGCTTGTCCTTAATACTTAATATTGTGTGTTACTTGCCACGAGCAGCGGTTGGTGGATGCATACCGACGGTGCATTAAAACCTCCAACTGTCCAACCATCTAACCGTGGAGGCTGAAAGGATCGATACCGTATAAACGGTCCGAAAATGAAGTCACTAACAAGGCTTAGGTCGCGTAATGATGCCAAGTTGATTCGATGGTTGCAGAAAGCCGGGTAGGGGCTGACCGTAGGAATATCAACATGTCTTGGTATTGCTTAGGGGCTGATAAGGAAAGCTTGTCGATTTGTTCTAGGGTACGCGGATGACAACATTGGCAGCGTGGGACTTAATACGCATACATTTACGAATCGATCGACGGGCGCTCAATTTTGGGTCCATGTAGCTTAGGAGTCGTGGCTAATGCGGGAAGACCGGAACGTCCATTGTACAACGCGTTCACTGAGCTGAATCTCCAATACGTCTTCGTATACGTCGACATCTACGTAGAAAAAAGACGGTGTATTTTGCATTCATCTAATCATTACTCTAATGTAGGATACATGACGGAGTCGAATATGTTAGGTATCCCCAAGAAAGGGGTAATCAGGTTCTTTTCGATTCGCTGTGATGCCTGTATATATTGGGGGTATTTAATGAATTCATAGTGGTACTTGTACAATGCCAGCCGATCTGTGCCACACGAAAGCATAGAATATAAAACCTGGCTTTCTACCATAATCTCTCCAAGTAAACAGATTCGGGGTTGCTGGTCCTGATTGATGGATGAACATTGTGCTTGGACAAATCATCCCACCTCCTTATCGTAGCCACCAGGAATCCTAAACCAACACTGCCTTCGACGGTTCGACCATTGAACAGGCTCGATAGATATGGTTACACAAGGACATTTCTCCCCAAGCCTATCAAGGCATCAGAGCCGTATTCAATGTTCTTTTGTGTGTTCTTCCAGCTTTCCATGCCGTTCCAGACGACCCACACCGGAGGTCATTTCATATTCTATAACGCCCAATACGTCGGGTATCCCGTAAGTTTGCTGGGTATGGTCTTAATTAACTCCAATCTAACCCTCTGTCCTCTCCATTTCTTATCTTTCATAGATATATCCCGTATCTCAAGTTGATAGGTCGTTTCCTATTTGAGAAGGCCAAATTTTGGAGACGCTGATTATGATTGGTCAACTCAGCATACGAGATAAGCTCGAGCCGGGGTGCGATATTGGTTCAGCGCACCGATAGGGCGGGACCCAATATCGTGGGATTCATAGGATTCCTGGGGTTCCTGTGGTAAGGTGAGCAAAGGTGAGTAGTTCAAGATGCTTCTAGAGCGTGTGCCATGTGAGTTGTTCTTCGGACTTGATACCAGGAGAAGGGTTAGGGACCACGAGACTCTCCACCCATCTAAGATGTCGTGCATCTTGATACAACCCCTTGTGCGAAATAAGACTAGTGGATAAGCAGTGGCTTGGTTGCGCTCGGTTAGAGATTTCTGGTGATAACTTCAAGAATTTTGACTGAGTATGCTCTCAAGATACGTCAGATTCTCATTACAGCTAGGTACGTAGGTCTTATTTCGGCCTTTACCAAATACACTATTTGAAGCCTAATTGAGGTCGTGAATCATAGAACTTTTTACTTAACGACCACCCTGAAATTCATCTCGCTTTCGACGCCATGTTATGCATCGCCATCGTCTCAGTCGGCGACACAAAAATGACACCTGCTGCCAGCTGTTGGTAAAACAGGGGGAGATAACGCTTAGCTAGAAACACAAGCTTGCCTTACTTCAGGTAGGTAGTATCTATCATGAACAATGAGACCCATTCGTCGTGTTCTGAAAGCACGTGCTCCATCTTCTAAACCTCTATACTTCGGCAGATATTTTCACGAGCATGGCAAATTTGGAATGCGATTCGGTCTTCGGCTCCTTGGCGTGCGCCAACGGCATCGTCGCATGGACGCACGGGTATGTTTTGCGTGTGTTTTGCATGCGATTTGCACAGGGATGGCCTCTACATTGGTACGTAATGAGCCCCTAAGGAGGTTCCCCGTCGAGTCCCTTCTCAACTGTTAAAAGGCGGCGGGTCACGATGGCTTCGCGTCAGGTTCTTGGTCTGCATTCCCTTGCGTTAGGGCGACGTGGTCAGGATGAGATCATTTTGCGTATATGCGGCTTCGTTAGCTGCTAGCGTGACCGCGGCTGCGGCTGCTGCATTGGACGTTAATCTCCCGGTTTCAGCCATGTCGGACGAAGTCGAATCGGACTTCACGGCGGTCTATTACGATACTGTGCGCCCTATTCTCGTTGGCAATGACGGTGGCGCTAGTTCGGGTGGTTTCCGCCTGTTCGATCTGGATAGCGAAACCACATTGACGGAAACCAACCACGAGACTCCTGGCCGAACGAAGCTCGTGACGACTGTCTATGATATTGGCGATAAAGATCTCATTGTTACCATCGCTCAGCCGGATTCTTACTTCCGCCTCTACGACGCGAGCACCGCTGAGCAGATTGGTGAGCCTATTGTACGTACCTTAGGTGATTGGTCGGCACTCTGCGCTTGGAAAAGCCAAAGCAGTGGGGAGCAGTATCTGTACCTGTTTGGCAAGAAGCAAGCTGTGCATTTTCTCTTGAGGGGAAGCAATTCCTCTTATGAACTCATCGAGATCCAGACTTTCAACGCCACGGTCGAAGCGTCGTCCTGTGCTGTCTCTTTATCGGCACAGTCCGTATACTTCGCCACCGATGATAGACCGGCAATTTACGCATTCGCAACAGCTGAGACGACGGCCGTGCCCCATATAAGCGTTCTTGGAGAAGCTGATGACAATATTACTGGGCTTGCCACCTACATAGGGAATAGCTCTGATTATCTTCTTGTTGCCCAGGAAAGCGTCGTAGCTATTTACCATACTTCGTTCGCATTGTTGGGTTCCATGAAAATAGGTGGAGGCGACGGCATCGAAGCCAAGGGTCTGAACGTCTATCAAGCACCAACACAGAAATACCCATCTGGCGCTCTGACGTATGCTACTAAGAGTGACTCTGGGAAGGGTTTTGCTGTTAGCTCCTTAGAAGCAGCGTTTAATGAACTAGGACTAGACGCGAACACTGCTTACGATCCTCGCAAGTCAACTAGCTCTTCTACTCCTATCTGTTCTGAGTGTAGTCTCAACGGTTTCTGCCAAACCAACAGTAGTGTCGGGATTGGGACGTCGTGTTCATGCTTTGCAGGGTTCACCGGGGAGGATTGCGCGGCTTTCACTTGCCGTAACGACTGCTCTACCCATGGCCAATGCATCGGCGCGAATCTATGCGAATGTGACGAGGGCTGGGGTGGTCTGTACTGCGCCTTCAAAGTCGTACAACCCGTTGCCGAGACGGATGCGAATGGCGGCGATGGAGATGACCCTGCGATTTGGATATCGTCAACAAATAAATCCGAATCGAGGATAATCACGACTACGAAGTCAGAAGATGGAGCGGGTTTCGGGGTATTCGATCTCAACGGAAAGCTGTTGCAGACAATCGCCGCTGGTGAACCGAATAACGTTGACGTAATATACAATTTTCCGGCGGGTAACAGGACTGTCGATCTGATATACGCTGCTTGTCGTGCTGATAACACTCTGTGGTATGCCAAATCGTACCATCAATTCGCCGTTTCCTGAATTAACTGTCTTCAGTCTTTTCGAAATGACCTCCAATGGAACCCTACAGGCCATAGCTGGTGGCACCCAGCCAACGAAAGACGACTACGAGGTCTATGGCAGCTGTGTCTATCGCTCGCGTATAAGTGGCAAGCAATATCTCTTCGTTAATGCCAAAACCGCGGAGTATCTGCAGTACGAGCTATCATGGGCTGATGGCGCTTTGCAGACTACTCTTGTTCGCAACTTTACCGGCGGTTCTGGAGGTCAGGTAGAAGGATGTGTGTCGGACGAGGCGAATGGATGGATTATCCTCGGCGAGGAACCACGTGCTCTCTGGCGTTACGGCGCGGAGCCAGATGACGATGCTAGCCAGGGATTCATGATCGGCGAAGTTGGCGATGGAACGATGTACGCAGATGTCGAGGGCGTGACTTTAGTTGAAGGTCCTTCGGCTGATAAAGGCTTCATCATCGTCAGCCAACAAGGCGTAAGTGCCTACAACGTGTACCGTCGAGCAGCCCCTCACGAATACGTCGAAACGTTTACGATATACGAGAATGCGGCCAAAGGTATAGACGGCGTAACCAATACGGATGGGATCACTGCAGTCGGCGCTGCCCTAGGCTATGCGTTCCCTGGAGGTCTGGTAGTCACTCATGACGATGCCAACCAGCTACCCGAAGGAGGCACAAGTGACAAAGCGAGCTTCAAACTGGTTAGCCTCATAGATGTACTTGGCGACGAGCTAACGGAAGAGGTAGACAAGGACTGGGACCCCAAAGCATCGTAGGGATACCCAAGAAGATCCCCGACAGCCAAGATACTACTCACGCCTATCGAGAGGCTAGGTACCTAGACAGTCTACATCGGAATAATTCGTATCACAGATATCAAGCATCTTATACCGTGACGACGAGGAGCACAAGACAAGAAAGACAGAGGTAAGATAGAGACGGTCTATGAATTACGAGTAAAATACCTATAACTACCTAAGGAACAAATATTACCATCCCGATGTACTAAAAAGCTAAGACAACAACCAAGACGGCTAGGGTAAACTTGTATACAATATAATAAGTCTAGATGTCACCAAACAACCCACACACACTCTCTCTGTCTCGTATATCACCTAGACCGTTCGAAATAAGATAAAGAGAAAAGAAAATAGCGATAAATGACACCTGTAATATACTTAACTAACGTCGATGTCGTTCCAATCTCGTTTCATTCTAATCATTTGAAAACAAATATGCATCTAGGAAAAGTTGACCAGCTTGCTCTTGACGCAGACGGCCTTTGACAAAGTCTGGATGGAACCGCTGGATAGCAGTTCTAGCACTTGCAGCGTGGCCTCGAACTCGCGGGTGATGAAGTTGCGGATCTCGATGGCGACGAGCGAGTCGAGCGGGTAGTGGGATAGGGAGCGCGTCACATCGAGGTCTTCGAGCTCCATCATCATGACAGCGGCTAACTTATGTACGAGACCGTCGCAGACGACAGCTTCAGCCTCTTCGAGGGACTTGGCTGCCTTAAGGGCCGCGTTGTAGGAGATGGCCTTGGAACCACCGTTGGCAGCTGCGTCTGCGGCCGCGGCAGCCTCCATGGCTTCGCGCAGGTGCTTGCTCTTGGCGTCGGAGGTCCAGAAGGGTTGCATGGTAGGAGTAATGCGCATGCCGGTGATAGTGTAGTTGTTGCATGCGGTGGCTAGGCGTCCGCTAATAGCAGCACCGAGAAGGGCTAGGACTTCTGCCTCGCAGATGGTGTCACTGCCCAAGTTCTTGGCGACCTCAGCAGCCTTCTCGAGATCCTCTGCTAGATAACCAGAGTCCGAGATGGCAGTCAAGTCAAGGGATGAGGCAGGTAAACCTTGGGCGAGGCGATATTGGACAAAGGCGTTGAGGAAGCAGTTGGCTGCGGCATAGGCGGCTTGACCTCTGTTGCCGACGGCACCGGCGACGGAAGAGATAGCGACGAAGAAATCTAGAGGGGTGTTGGCGAGGGCATTGTGGAAGTTCCAGGCACCGGCGACCTTGGACTCGACAACAGTTGTCCATTGGTCATAAGCCATCTTCTCAAACAAGACATCCTGCTTTGGGTTAGTCTTCTACACGAAAGGAATAATATCGAATGGGAACTTACACGAAGAACCATGGAGCCGTGGATGACACCCCTGACTGGAGGTAGACCCTCCAAGCCATGCTTAACTAGTTCTTCAACAGAGGATGTGTTGGCCACATCGGCGCGGCGTACCACGATCTCGGCACCAACTAAGGTGGCTTCGTCAACCAGGTCCTTTACTTTTCCGGTGACACTACCGCTTCGCGAGACTAGTACCAAGTGTCGGGCGCCTCGGGTGACCATCCAGCGGGCCATGCTTCGACCAAGTCCACCAGTACCACCGATGAGAATGTAAGTAGCATCGGCCTTGAGGAGTTGGGCGGGTTTCCTAGGAGGTGTGGCCTTGACGACATCGTGTGCGTGGGGTACCACGACTAATTTTCCGTGGGCCTTGGCGCCATGGAGCGTCTTGAAAGCAGACTCGACCTCGGAGATGGGGAAGACGGTGACAGGAGAGATGGGGCGGATCTTGCCGTATCGCATCAGCTTAGCGACATCGGAGAGGAGTCTCTGTAGTAGCTTTGGTCGGTCGGCGGCAATGGCCATGATGTCGACAGCCATGAAGCTAGCGTTGTGGTCGAACTGGGTCATTTCCAGTCTTGTGCTGGTGTTGGCGTCTCGGGCGCCGATGTCAATCAGGCGACCGAACTTGTTGACGCTGTTCCAGCTCTCGCGCAGACCGTCTCCGGTGAGGCAGTTGAGCACAACATCAACACCAAGGTTGTTGGTAGCTTGGCGGACGGCGTTGCCAAAGGATAGGTTTCTGCTGTAGAAGATACGGTCCTCAGGAATACCGTACTCTTTGATGAGGAATTCCTTCTTCTCGCTGCTGCCTACTGTAGCAAAGACCTTGGCGCCAATCATTTGAGCAAGTGAGATGGCAGCTTGGCCGACGGCACCAGCAGCGGCGTGGATGAGCACGGTCTCGTCCTCATTAAGACGACCAAGCTCCACAAGGGAATAGTATGCAGTGGTATAGGCGAGCGGAAGAGTGGCTCCCTCCTCGAATTGCATGTCAGATGGAAGCTTGAACGAGAAAGTAGCCTTCGTACGGGTTGACGTCGCGAAGGCACCCTTCGTTATAGCTGCAACTCGGTCACCAACTTGGACGTTCTTGACATCCTTGCCTATGGCAGTGACAACACCGCTGGCTTCTACACCGAAATCGTGTGTTGTAATCTTACCGTGTGCGGCTGTGAGATCCCTGTGGTTAACACCGATAGCGTGGACCCTGATCTCGATATCCTCTCCGTTGAGGGGGGCTTCAGAGACCACATCGTCAATAAAGTGGAGCGTGTCAAGAGCGCCGGCGTCGGCAATAGCCATCTTGAGTTGTCGGTCACTTTCACCGAAAGGTGTGGGTTGGAGAGCTGAGGGCTTGGTTTCTCGGTGAACGATCTCGTTCATTATAGGGTCGTTGATGATGCGTGGAGTGTAGAATGCGCCATCCCTCTCCTGGAACTCAAGCTCACCATTCAGGCCGCTGTTCTTACCGAAGACAGAGGTGAAAACCTTAAGAATGGCCTCCGAGATCTGGTCGTTATTGAGTTGGTTTCGTCCATCAAGGTCCAGAGTGGAGAATGGCAGTAACGTCTCTGAACGGATAGTTCGGCTGAGACCAAGGATCATGTTCAGGTCAGGCGACGTTGAGTTATCATACGCGCCACGGACAACCCATAAGGCGCCCTGGACCGTTGTAAGCATCCTCTGCAGAGCATCGAACTCATCTGCCTTCAGCTGAGAAAGGAGTGGTTTGTCAATCTCAGGCAAGAAAATAAGCAGCTTGTTTCCAGGCTGCGCTCGGAAAAAGGAGGTAGTGTTAGGTAGCTTGCCAGTGATCCGCTGCAATGCCTCAGCTAGGTTGAAGGCGACTTGAGTTTGCAACGAACCCTCGCCATAGACGATTTCGATGTCTGTGTCGGGAAGCTCCAAATCACCAACAGGTACCCATTCAGATGATGCACTATCAGACTCGACAGTGACTGGGTCAAGAATAGGTTCCCACTCGAGCTTATAGCAGAGCTCACGGTGGGCATCCTGATCCATCTGACCATCACGATCGAGGATAGGGGCGATGGTGAGTCCATCAAGTTTGATAAGGGGTTCAGAGATATTGGCTTCCGCAGTAGCGAACAGGTTCACCTGCGTGGGCCTGGGGCTATCTGATGGGAGAGATCCGAGACAATAGGCGCGGAAAGCCTTTCCAGGGGTCTTATCTACACCTGCAACTTCTTTGGAGATTGATATGCTCGATACAGAGGAGGGGAGGTAAATAGTATCTGGTGATTCCTTTCCGACGCTCGCAATAGGCCAGTACATCGAGATAAGTGATTCGAGGAAAGCGGGTTGGATGATGGTATCAGTGACGTAGTGGTTGGGCATCTCCTTTGCAATATCAGGAACAAGGAGGTCGGCTTGCGAGCAAGAGCTGGAAGCTTTGCAGTTGCTGATGCTCTGGAAGGTAGGGCCATAGGCAACACCAATATCGGCTAGGTTGTCGTAAAGCTTGTCCATGGGAATAGACGAGGAAGCTGAGTTGTTGATGTCTGCGATAGTGGATTGCAAGTGAATGCGCGAGGCCAGGCGTTGTCTAGCATCATCGACACCATTTGACTCATGAGCCTGGACGGCTATTAAACCCTTGCAGTGCTCTTTCCAACCTTTGCTCTTAGTCCACGAGCAGATACGAAACTCATCCCACACTTCCGAAGAGACCAGAGTGCCCTCTTGGTGTGCTCTGAGAGTGGTGGTCATTTCGACATCTTCGTCTGGAATAACTAGCGGAGCCGCGACCGTCACGTCACGGAGCTCAAACTTATCGAAGGCCACATTTGCGGCAATTGCTCGCTGGGATGCGGCCTCGACGGCCATGGAGATAAATCCTGACATGGGAAAGATGGTTAAGGACTGGATTCTGTGGTGCTGTAGCCAAGGAAGATCATCCAAACGGACAATATTCCTCCAGGTAGGCTCTAAGTCATTGGAGAAGTTGGCAAGCGTGCCGAGAATGTCGTTACGCGGCGCAGTCCTGTTCTTGTGCATTTGCGTCATGCGAGATTCATGCCAATACTTGGATGAATAGTTCCAGGGGTATCGCGGCAAGTCGCTGAGCACCATTGGTGCCTTGCCAGGCTTGGGGAAGTTTATGGCTTCAAAGTCAACTGAGTAGCCCTTAGCGAAGAGAGTAGCTGCAACATCCAGCGCCGTTTCCACTGCGTCTTTCTTCCGACCAAGGGCGGAAGCATACGGGATCTTGGCAGCATCACTGCCGACGGCCTTGAGGATTTGCTTCAGGGGTCCCTGAAGGGCGGAGTGGGGGCCAAGCTCAACAAGCATATTTACACCAGTTTTGTGACCATCAACCGGCTCAAGCATGCTCTGGACAGCCTCATTGAATCGCACAGGGCAAGTAAGGTTCTGTACCCAATATGATGATTCAAGCTCGGTACCATCGATACGACGGCCAAGAAGTGAGGAGTGGAACCGGACATCAGTAGAGATAGGACCTTCGAGAGCATCAATTGACGCCTGATAGTCCTTGGCGAGGAGATTCATGTGATGGGAGTGGTATGCAGTGTCAACGAAAAGCTTCCTGTTGAACAGTTGCTTCTCCTCAACGACCTTTTTCAGCTCGTCAATACCTGCCTCGTCTCCCGAGATGGTGAGACTGCTGGGGCTGTTGTAGCAGGCAATCTTGACCTCTCCATCCTTGAGCTCAGACAACAGAGGCTCGAACTCTTCTTTGCTACCCCCGACAGCCATCATGGCTCCTCTCAGGTCGGGATATCTCTGTTTCAAGACGGGAATAAGACGGCCTCGGTGGTAGGCAATGGACATGCAAGACTCAAAGGTTAAGACACCCGCAGCATAAGCTGCACCGATTTCTCCACTGGAGTGGCCGGCAACAGCCGTGGGTCGAATACCCCATGATCGCATAAGATCAACCAAGGCTAATTGAATGGCTGTGCATGAAGGTTGACTGATGTGGGCCGCACCCACGGCAGAAGTCTTCTCGTCCTTGCCTAACTCCTCCACCAGTGACCAGGGAGCGCCCAATGCGCGCAAGCATTCATCGGCATAATCTATGGCTTTCGTGAAGATAGGGTATTGGTCGTATAATTCACGGCCCATGCCATACCACTGGGCACCTTGACCGGTGAAGATGAAACCTATCCTGAGAGGATCTACCTCCTTACCAGCAGAAAACTTCTGGCTGTTGATGGCGTCAATCAAGTCAAAAGACCTGATTGCAGGGATAGCCACTCTCCACTGAAGATGAGAACGCCGTTGACCAAAGGTGTAAGCCACATCCGCCATTAGGTCCTTTTGGAACATCTCAGGTCTTTGTTCGAGGTAGATGACCAAACTCTTCATAACTGCTTCAAGCGTGTTTTTATCATTCGCGGTAATCGCAAACAGTTTCCTGCCGGGGTTATCGTTCTTGAGGTCGGCATCGTTCTTAGGGCCACGCTGGGTAAAGGGAACCTTCTCGAGAACAATATGGGCATTGGTACCGCCAAAACCGAAGTTGTTGACACTGATGTACTTCTTGTTTCGGGGCCATGGCCGTTGGCTCACTGGGACCTATATGGAGTGAGTACAACCACTCGACACAATCACAGTCACATGAGTTCAATAACCAACCTTTAAGTTCCACTCTTTCCATGGGATCTTCTCGTTGGGGTGTTTAAAATCGTAATTAGGCAAGATGAAGCCACGTTCTAACATCAAGGCAGATTTGATGACTGCCACGATACCAGAAGCACCTTCGAGATGGCCAATATTAGACTTGACTAATCCACGCCACTGACGTTAGCTATCTCCGAATTCTTCCGGAGGGGTTGCACACTGAAAATTGAAACATACCTGAGCCGATATAGAGGGGATCACGTGGTGTCCTCCCAGCTCCTAGAACGTTGTGAATCGCGGTGGCCTCTATCGGGTCCCCCACACGCGTTCCGGTTCCGTGTGCCTCCACGAATCCAACATCCGAAGGGTTAAGACCGGCATTAGTATAAACTTGACGCATTAATGTTTCTGGCAAATGATGTTAGACGTATTTTGATTAATGTCCGAGTCATTTCTGTGCCACTCTTACCTTGCGCATCGCCAGATGGCATCGTGATACCGGGCGTCTTTCCATCCTGGTTGATGCCACTTCCAGCAATGATAGCCTTAATATGATCATTGTCTCGGCGAGCCTGATCAAGCGGTTTCAGAATTACCATGCCACATCCTTCCCCGCGGCCGAACCCCGTGCCTCTACTATCGAACGAAAACGATCGGCCGGAATCTGAAAAAAGACTGGTTATACTGTCAGTTGTTGAATCTGACAGCTATTCCCGTCAAAAATCCCCTTACCGTGACTTTGAAAAAGAAATCCAAAACTCCGGAAGCATATTCAAATGACACCCGCCAACAATTGCCATGTTAGACTCCCCCGTGCGTAAGCTCTGACAAGCGACATGCAGTGCGACCAGACTAGACGAGCAAGCCGTGTCCGTAGTGAAGCTAGGACCCCGCAAATCAAAGAAATGTGATAATCTGTTAGACTGCATTGCGTACGCGCAACCTGCCAACGTAATCAGCGGCTGTCCACATTGGTTTAAATCAATTATCGCCCTACTGACCTGTAGCTTGATGCATAGGAATAGTGTCCGGATCTCGAAAAAGATGTGATTCGTACTCGGGGAACGAGCCACCCACAAACACACCGACATCCTTGCCAATGATGGTGTGCTTGGGAATGCCAGCGTTTTCGAGCGCCTCAAAAGTGCATTCTAAGAGCAGCCGTTGCTGCGGGTCCATGGAAATCGCCTCTTTCTCCGTCAAGCTGAAAAAAGGGGCGTCGAAGGCGGTGAGGTCGGTGTTGAGGAAGTGCCCTCCCACTGGGTTGTGGCAACCAGCTTTACCTGGATTGGGATGGTAGAAGCTGGCTGTGTTGAACCGCTCCTTGGGTATCTCTGAGTAACCACTCCGGGCTCTGGCGCAGAGCTCCCAGAACTCCGCCGGACTTGCCACATTGCCTGGTAGCCGACATGACATGCCCACTATAGCGATAGGCATTGCCTTCTCCCTCGATGCTGGAGGATGGCTACCATTCACGCCATTGATGCCATTGGTGTGCCCGTTACTTAGGCCATTAGTTTGGCCGACTCGGTGACCGTTCGTGTGTCCGAAGGGTTCAGCGTTATGACCGTTCGTGTGAGAATGGCCATTGACATGAGAGCCGTTGGTGAAGCCATTGGAAAGACCATTGGTATGTCCATTTGTATGTCCATTTGTGTGTCCATTTGTGTGTCCATTGGTGTAGCCGTTGGTAGGAGCTCTCGAATCCTCGTGCACTCCGTTGGATGTGCCGTATGCACTGCCGTTTGTGGCTGACGGGGCCATGGCTACGGATTTCGTTGCGACGGTACTGTCGAGGCCGAACGTTCTCTAAGGGAAGGCGCGGAAAGTTAACATTGAGTAAAGATAGAAGTTTATATTCCTGATTCAAGGAGAACTTTCCAGACGCGTAATAAGTCGTAAGTGTCAAGGGTACCGGGCGGACAGTCGGTCATAAGTGACAATAGAGCCTGATATTCGGAGGATAGGAAAATCTTTCCACCCTAAGCACGGAACCATGGCCGTAACTTTAGGCGAGTAACTAATCCACAGATCTCGTGGCGTATATCGGAAACGTTCAGACGGGAATGGTAGGATCCAATAGTCCCAGGAGGTTTAGCTGACCATTTGTCATCCCTGACTATCAATGGCTGTCACCATGCCGATCATATTGCCAATTTGTCTTAGACACTATACATTACTTTCCACGGTATCATATCCAAACGGCCAGAACTGAAAAGAAGCTTATGCAGGGGTTGACCTGCTGGATCTGGACACCTTATCCTACGACGACGATACGATATCTGCTTCGTCAGTTGAAATTACCTTCCTGCGGGCGTAACCGTCCATCCGCCGGAGAAGGATTCACAAGGTCCTCGCAGCTTATCGTTCGCTTACACGACAACATCAGCGCTGCGTCTACTGACGTGCTTCTTTAGCGATATCACCATCAACGTAGCTCGAGATGCTCGATCTGGAAGCTGTCCTCAGCGCCGGAGAGTCGAGACATCCCGGGAATCATTGCCGATCCATTTATCAATATTGACAATACCTGCATTACGGTTAACCGAGTATATAGGTTATAATGGGTTAAGATTTTCAGTGTAAATAAGGTAAATAAGGGTTTATTTGTTTGCTTTCCGATCTTGGGAAGTCTATTCCGGAAGTTTTTCAGGTCCCAAACGGGTTAAGGCAGGTAAAAGATTGAGACATTGATATTGCGATGTGACAGGGATTGAATGTGGCGGCAGCCTCGATAAGGGCGCAATGAAGACTCGCGTCCCTGGCATATACATGCTACGTAGTAGATGTACGTAGTAAAGACAACCTTAACCACCAACGCACATAAGATAGGACCCTTGACGACACGCAATATGGATAGATTGTATAGTCGCACCCCGCGGCTTGGCACCCGGCACTTTGAGCTCCATTCGAGGATCCGTGGCGCAAGTGGGGGCACTACCGGACTGATAGAATACCGTATCAACTACGTAGACGGCGTTATATCGTATCCAATGATGGCGACCTGGTTTTCCACCCGTAGTATTAACATTCGAACATGCCAATATCCCCTTTACCCGGGTGGCGCCGAAGCTATAGAAATATTACCTATATATGCCCGTCTTTTTTAGACTCGATCTTAATTCCCTAGTGTGTCTTAAGGTGAAGAGCCTCAGCTTTCCCGTTATAAGCCCAGTTACAGGGATAGACCCCCATGTCCATGCAATTAGGTGTGATAGGAATCCCTAGAAAGTCGCTACTGCATGACCTCCTGCAGCATTCGCCGCCAAGATCTACCGCTTTCAGGATCAATGTATCTCAAACAGTCTACGGACTTTTCTACATCCACCCCGGGATTGAATTCGGGACACCAGGGTCTCAGTTCCAAACACAGATATCAAGTAACTTATACGTAAACTAACACGTAAGCAATGCCGCCGAGTCTTCTATTCTTCAATACGCGCAATCATTTTACTACATTCCTTGCTTCCCATGCCCGTTTTCTTATGGCCGGGCATTCGTGTCGTTCTCTCTCCTTACTCGGTGAAACTCGGTGAACGGCTCTTAGAGACTACCCAATTTTTTTCAACATGAAGTTCTTGTGCTTGCCTGGCGCGTACGGAAGCGCTGATGTAAGTCTTGGTGTTCTCATGAGATAGGCTACACTACTGACATACGAGAAGAAATTCCAGGTTCAACTAGGTATTATCTCATATTGCGCCAACACTAATTTTCACAGCTCTTACTAACAATCCCCCTAGCACCACTTGTGAACGAACTAACATCTGACGGTTCGGCAATATTCCGCTTCGTCGATGCACCATGTGAAGCCGTACCTCCAGAGGGGTTCGAAGACTTCTTCGGAAAACCCCCTTACTACCGATTCATTGAGCCCGATGAAAAAGAAACAGGCGATACCGATGTCTTATCTCGAATTCGAGACTTCCCCGAATGCGACACTGCTGAGGACACCATGCGAGAACTCATGAAAGAAGGAGTTGCTAGCAGTGTAATCAGCACGAATCGAGCAATCCAATACCTCTTCGATATCATGGATAAGGAGGGACCATTCGAGGGAATCATTGGATATTCTGAAGGAGCCACAGTCGCTTCAACTTTTCTCCTCGCTGAGCAAAAGAGGTTTGAGGAAACGGGACGAAAACCTCAGATCAAATGCGCAATATTCTTTGCCGGCTGGCCACCTCTAGACCCTTCCAACTACTCAATGGTGCTCTCCGATGAGTCTGATCTCATGATTAATATACACACCTGTCATATTAGTAAGTTATCATATTTGCACTTCCGGTTACCCAAAGTTATTAACCCGAACTCCAGTCGGTTCCCTTGACCCGTATGTTGCTGGTTCAATGGCTCTGTACAATACCTGCGAACCTGATACAGCATACATCTTCGATCACGGTAAAGGCCATACACTTCCCAGAGAAAAAGGCGTAATCAAGGAGCTCGGAGATGTTATTCGTAACATGATGGCGGAGGCATCGGCATAGACGCATTGTACATCATAGAATTCGCTTTAGATTTTGCTTGTGATTTTCTCTTCCCATTTTAGGTATATACATTAGGTATCACATGCAAAAAGAATCCTACATGCAGCATAATTACCGATACCGAACTCTGTATCATCATGGCGGAAACAAGCAAAAGGTGTTGATTAGATTTGGAATTTTCTATGCATGATGCAACACTTTGAAGCCATGATATCAATTGTGACAGAAGAAATATTGATTCGATACGAGGTTTACTACCTGCTTTTCACGGGAGTTAACTGTAAGTACAGTCAGCTCCCAATATGCCGTAGCTATTGGAAAATGGGAGCTTATATTGAAAATGATCGGCAGCTAGGGGTACGACGATCCTCCAATACTCCCGAGACATGCAGGCGGATAAGGCACGACAAGGGGTACCCTTACCGTGCCAATGGGCTATATCGGCTCATTATTTTAATTGATGCTTAATTTTCGTAGTTCTACTTAGCGGAGCATGCCTCCGCCAACCCAATCGCGTTTACCCACGGTCTGACGGGTGGCCATAATGTAAGTGTCCCTTTCACATGGTTAGTACTAGTAGCTTTGCCCATGTTCCTAGCAATTCTGACCTCTCTTTTCTCTGAATTTGTTTGGATTTCTTGATCTCACGGGCGGATTTATCCCAGGCCCAACTAGCGGCCTTGTTTCCTTTCCTGCTAGATCCCCTGGCAGTAAATCCTTCCTGCACAAGAGCCCAAGTCGCGCTTCGGAGACACACATGCAATATGGACAAACGATACGCCGGTCTGGGAGAAGCCTCTGGGAGTCCACGCGATGAGGCTTCCGCCAGTGCGCCGGACCCGGCTAATCAAGAACCCCCCATAGATGTATTACACGAGGGTAGCGCGGCTGCGGATTTCCCCAGGGTAGATACTTCTGTCTCAATCTCGATAGAAGCAAATCCCCCTTCACCTGCTATTATGCGGGAGTCCTCAACTATGGATCTCCTTGGAGCCTCTGCTCCGCCTGGTAGAGCGGCGTCGATAACCTCACAGTCGACGGCCTCATTTTCAGAGTATGATGGCTTAACACGACCTGATGTTCACCAGCGTACGATATCCTTGAATCCATCTCTTGCATCTCTTCCCAAGCCCCCCGAGTCTCAAGTTGGAGGGACCGTTCTATCTCCAATTCCATCGGCGTCTCCTGGGAATAGTGTTGCACCAGCTTCACCGGTCAACGCGGCACAGTCTATTCGCCCAGTAGTTACTCCTCCAGCAGTACCACTCAACGTCCCGGCCACTCCACCACCTAAGGAATCAAAATTCAAGAAAACGTCCTCAAACTTTTTCGTAAGTTGCATCGTCGCAAGGGTCGTTCTGATACTAACATGATAAAAGAGAATATTCGGTTACTCAACATGGGGCGACAGAGTGTTACTAGCAGCATCTGTTGTCGCCGCTATGGGCGCCGGCGTGGCATTTCCCCTTATGACCATAGTATTTGGTACGATTTCTCATACCCCTTACCTAATTCTATCACATAGAAGAGTTACTAATGGTTTAGGTCAACTGGTTGGGGCCATCGCAAGCACAAGGTCTGACTTGAGTGCCGATGGTGCAAAGGCACACTACACTGAGCTCATAAATTCATACGTGTAAGTTACGTAACAACTCATACCCGAATCTAACTGAATGCTGAATTACATAGCCTGTTCATGGTGTACCTCTTTGTAGGTAGATTTGTACTTGGGTACATTGCTACTGTAAGATAATATCTTCTCATGTCACAGAAATCCATGCTTAGGTGATGCAAAGTTAGGATTTCGTACTACAAGCTTACGCATCTCGTCGGCGATGCGTTTGGCCTATTTCAAAGCCCTTCTGAACCTACCGGTGTCACTTTTGGACACGCAGCCGCCCGGCCAAGTCGCTGCTATCATAACGACTACAGCCAATACTCTTCAGAATGGCATATCTGAGAGGTTGGGGGCAATCATTCAGAACCTTTCACTATTCTGCTCTTCAATTATCATAGCTTACACCCACAGCTGGAAACTGAGCTTAGTTACTAGCAGTGGCTTGCTCCTGATCACAGTATGTTATTGCATCACCATCCCTTTCGTCGTGAAAAACATGAAGCAGGTGGAAGATGCAAACATCAAAGGATCTGCAGTTGCGAGCGAAGCTTTCGGCTCCATTAGGATGGTCGCGGCATATGGAGCTGAAGTGAAAATGGTAAAGAAGTATCAAGAATGGGTTGATGAGGCGCAGCGGAGAGGCCTGCGGTTATCTTGGATAGTCGCCTTTCAGCAGGGAATCAGTGAGTAATGCAACAACCCAAGTCAAAATATCGCTAATCTGGTTTCTCAGTCTACTTTAGTGTCTACTCGTTAGTATCCCGCATCTAGAAGAATTTGATTATAATGCTAATATTTTAATAGAACCTTTGCGTTGACTTTCTGGTTCGCAGTCAGATTGCTATTAAATTACGAGATTGATAGCGTTGGCACATTAATTACGTTGGTTTCACCGTTCAAAACGTAGTAACATCTGGCTTACAATTCCGCAGTGTTTTAATGTGCATAATGATGATAGTCTCGGGCATTAGCGGGATTGCTGCACCTATTTCCTCCGCCGCCCGAGCAGCGGGTGCAGCTAGCATCCTTTTCAATGGCATCGACGCGCCCCCGCAGGAAACCGCCGGGCTCAAATACCCTGAAGTGTCCGCAACAGGGGACATTGTGCTCTGGGGCGTTAACTTCACGTACCCGACGAGACCGAAACTTAAGGTCCTCGACGGGTTGAATTTGGTATTACCAGCAGGGAAAATCACAGCCATTGTTGGTCCTTCAGGATCTGGAAAAAGCACAATTGTGGCGCTCATAGAACGATGGTATGATTTAGACGGCGATGCCGAGCAAAAGAAACTCGTAAGTGAAATTAAATATCAACAACTATCGCTGTGGTGCTAACTAGTTCTCTACATAGGTACAATTATTCCGCAATGGCTCAGTCACTGTTGGGGGCACCAAATTGACCGATATTGACCTCAAATGGTGGAGGTCTCAAATCGGTCTTGTGCAACAAGAACCATTTCTCTTCAACGCAAGCATCTTTCAAAATGTCGCAAATGGTTTAATAGGCACTGAGTGGGAAGATACTGACATAAGTAAAAAGAGAGAACTGGTCGAGCAAGCTTGTAAAGAAGCATTCGCTGATGAATTCATCTCCCGACTCCCAGAGGGATATGAGACGCGCGTGGGGGATGCCGGGATAAAACTGAGTGGGGGTCAACGCCAGAGATTGGCGATTGCTCGAGCCATAGTCAAGCAACCCAAGATCCTAATCTTGGATGAAGCGACAAGCTCGATCGACGTTCGCGGCGAGAAGGTCGTTCAAGCTGCGCTTGATAAGGTATCCAAGAATCGGACTACAATAATGATCGCCCATCGCCTATCAACGGTCAAGAAAGCGGATAACATCGTGGTACTTGCTAAGGGCAAAGTTGTTCAATGGGGAAATCACGAAAGTCTTATGTCCCAGGTTGGCGGCCCTTACTGGCTGCTTACCAATTCACAAAAATTGTCTATGGGCGATACCGACTCCGTGGACACGTCATCAGACGTTACGGAAGTAGAAAAGAGGACTATGGATATCATGACGCTTGACGAGAGCAAAGCCGAAATTCGGGATAGCGAAAGCACCGTGGTGGATGAACCCACGCACAAGCAAAGGGGTGTCATTGGAAGTTTTGGAGCACTACTCCTCGAGCAAAAGCCATTCTGGCCATGGTACATGGTGATGCTTGCAGGTGCCATAGTCGCTGGTGGTAAGTAGTGTACGGACCCCAAGAACTAGAATTCTACTAACGCCCCTATTAGCAAGTCCGCCTGTGCAGGCTTTCATATTTGCGGCGCTCATTTCGTCATTTGCGTACTGGGGAGATGTATTGACATCTGTGACTAATTTCTGGTGCCTCATGTTCGTCGCATTGGCATCAGCAGCTGGAGTTGGCTATTTTGCACTTGGGTTTTCCTCGACGGTCGTATCTTTCGTATGTCCCCTGGTGTAACCCCCTAATACTCAAACCTGGCTGACCAATATAGTACATCACTTCGACCTACCGGCGCGAGTACTTCCAAAATATTGTTTCTAAGAGAGTATCCTGGTTCGATGGCGAAGGTCGGTCGATAGGTGCTTTAACAGGAATTGTGGCCAGCGACCCAACGCAACTACAGCAATTACTCGGCAACAACATGGCTTTCTCCGTGATATCGATATTCAGCGTCATCGGGTGTTTGATCATATCCTTCTACTTCGGATGGAAGCTTACGATTGTTGCGCTATCCTCAGCAATGCCGCTAGCTCTCGCCGCTGGTTTCTTCCGCATTCGAGTCGAAAAGCGGTTCGAAGCTATGAACTTGAAGGTCTTTGCCGAAAGCGCCAAGTTCGCTACTGAGTCAATCGGGGCTATTCGGACAGTGACTTCACTAACATTGGAAGACAGCATATGTCGTAGATATGAAGAGTTGCTTCAAGAGCATGTAAAGAAAGCTTTCAAACGAGCTCGATTTGCTACACTGGTATTCTCGGCGAGTGATAGTCTACCTTTCTTATGTATGGCTTTTGTATTATGGTACGTTCCTACGATTATTTAAAGTGAGAGAACAATCAACTAACACTTATCTAGGTATGGAGGCAAGCTACTAGTGTCACAGGAGTATTGGACGTTCCAATACCGTAAGTCATTCAAGCCCCTCATTCGAGATGCGCACTAACACATGTGAAGTGGTTGTATATATCGCAGTAGTCCAAGTAAGAGACTCTATAAGCTTGTCTAGGTACGATTGTGAATTGAGAAGCTGACTGAACCATCCAGGGTGCCATGGGAGCAGGCCAATGGCTTAGTTTTGGACCAAGTAAGTTAGGAGTCCAAACAACCACACCAAGGTGGTGGCTAACACTCGGTCAGATATTGCACAAGCAACAGCTGCAGCAAACAGGATTCAAGCAATGAGGAACAAGGACGATGATGATCGAGGCATTACTCTGAATGACGACATTGACGATGAGAAGCGGGGTGTCAAGATCGAATTACGGGACGTATGGTTCAGGTATCCGACAAGAGACGTTCCCGTGTTGAATGGTCTAAGCATGACAGTAAGTGCATCTCCCACCGGAAAATTCCTTCAATATTAACTTTTCTAGATTGAAAGAGGTCAATTCGCTGCCATCGTCGGCCCTTCCGGTAAGTCTCACCGATAACACCGGATGACTGATATCTTACTCTATTTAGGCTGTGGAAAAACCAGCGTCATCTCCTTATTGGAGAGGTGAGTTCATTCAATGCATCCTCGGAGATTAGTCAAACTCACTGTTTCATCTAGGTTTTACAACGTCAAGTCTGGTAGCATCACATATAATGATATCGATATTGACAATATCGATCTCACCGACTACCGGAAAACAATTTCACTGGTTGCCCAGGAGCCTTCCTTGTTCAACGGGACTATCCGAGAGAACATTCTCCTAGGGGTGGATGCTGACACAGTTTCTGATGAAGAACTAGAGCAAGTATGCCGCGATGCCGAAATACATGACTTCGTCAGCTCTCTCCCAGATGGCTACAACACGAAAGTAGGCATTAAAGGCATATTGCTGTCCGGTGGGCAAAAACAGCGAATATCGATTGCCAGGGCCCTCATCAGGAATCCCAGGCTTCTACTCCTAGACGAAGCAACCTCCAATCTCGACTCAGAGACGGAGAAGCTTGTACAGGGTGTCTTCGAAAGGACGAAAAAGAGTAGGACCATGATAGTGGTCGCGCATCGGCTTGCCACCATTCAGAACGCCGACATTATCTTCGTAGTTGGTGACGGCCAGGTTCTAGAAACCGGTACCCATATTACCCTCCTTCAGAAGAGAGGTGTATATTACAGCATGGTATGTCTGCCCAGACCTTTCTACAACTACCCCCTTATATGAGATACTAATTAATATGTGATAGTGTCAATCACAAGCCCTGGACAGATAGATTGGTACGCGATGCCTACTAAGCTTAGATTGATCTTAGTAACTGCTACATTATGAGCTATAATACATTTCGGTTATGTGGAAATCAGGATGTGCAAATTAAAATGAAGCTTGTACGATATAAAAAAAGGAATACATAATATGCAATTCGCAATTTTCCCACCCGAAAGTGAAATAATTGTAGTCATCAAAGACTAAACCCTACCATGCAACGTCAAGACGAAGTGCTACACACCGTTGCAATATATCAAGCAAGGATCGGCAACGTGTTCGGCAGTCTAGGGCCAATTGGGCATGCCGCATCCTTATTCAACCTTCGATTTACAGGGTCCGTTGTATTCACCCCCCCTGAATTCAGCATAAATGCTGCATCTGCAGGGTATTTCTTCCGTTCCTGATCCTTCCCGTGTAGCAGCAGATAACACAATCTTATCTTCCGCTCCTACGTAGACGTACTTGTCAGTATGCACCTAGGAATCCATACGCAGAGTTCCGGAACACCGCCGAGGAGGGAGTGTACCTACCACCTACTCATTCTGTCTCATTCTGTTTCCGCCAGACCGGGTACGTAAGCCAAATCATACCACGGCCTAGCCTGTTCTATAATAGAGGTTGCGTAATCCTGCTCTAATCTCCAGAGCTTCGGGACCGTGGCTCAAACGGTAAAAATGGTTACGGATACTTCAAGTTTTGCGACAGTATAGGAGAAATCTCAATCTACATCAAGCAAGATTCTTCAGTTTAGCACGGCCACCTCATCTATTCATTGATATGCACACCCCTCGTTCCATGATGGGTAAGGGTTGATAGCCGCATAGGTACCTTTCTACATTTTCTACATACGAACTGCCTTTTCTTGCTCTTGGCTGTCGATGCGATCAGATGGATCCCTCTCAAGCATGTGATTGCGTTTGCATGCTATTGCTACAGCTGTCTAAATCCCACCGGATCAGGGGATAATTAAGATGATTAGAATTTATCTAATGTGTAGGCAATTAGATAGAACCTGTAATTGCCTGAAGTTATCTTCCCTTAATTTCTTTCTTTCTAGGACATAGTATTAGTATTCTGCAGGTTGATGTTCATTACATAATTCAGACTTGACGATAGCTACCTTGTAGAATGTACAGAACATAAGACCCAAGAAAATGCTTAGAATACGCAATATATCTCACACAACTTCATAGGTCCGAGGCAAACCCGGAGTATGAGCGACTTTACGTGGGGGTCATGTGGACCGGCCCAAAACCCGGCTCGAAATCAATAGATAGACTGATTTACCACTGTCGTGGAACGACCGAACGACTCGACATGTGAGCTCAGCTTGAATTGATATCAAGATAGGAATGTAGTAGGAGGATCGTTAGCTGAGAAGGTGTGGTCGACCCCCCTAAGGTGAGCAGATATCAGATTTGACAGCTCGGTCCTATACCAAATGGACCTGCAGCAGTAAGATATGCAGTTCTGTCAACAGGTTACATGACATTATCAGCCCGTGGGGTTCAATGGGAAATTCCGGCGCTCGCAACTATACGCCACTCACCTAGGTAGGTACTACGTTTCGCGAAGTGCTCTACGGTAAACAAGCAGGAGTTGTGGGGTGTCTTACGGCGTAGCAAGTATAACACGTCATCAGCCTCTTACGCGTCACACACGGAGTTGATATTATTCTGCGCACTCCATATTTAGACCGCGGAGAGTGTTACATGTATAAGATAGTCACTTAAAAGAGAAGAAAATATCACATTCCGAATATGGTGCAGAGTTACCCCTGAGTCTCGTCAAAGTCTGTCATTTTCAACTCAAATTGCGTCGTCGTCATCTTTAGTCTGCTCGCTAACTCATCCCACAGGAGGTAGATAGGTAATAACCGCGGAGATTCATATGCGCAGTCAGCGCTTGATATTAGATAAGGCAGGTCTTCTCACAATGACCCCTGAGATATCCGACGCGAGGTGTTCGAAATACATTTGCTACGTTGCGCCTCTTTAACCTGTATCCTGAATTCCATGGCTAGCATTCTGCAGGACGAGGAAGAGATTTCATCATCCCTGAAGCTCTCGGAGTTTCAGGGATAGGGTGTGGTACGATGAAAATGGGGGAGAAAGGAGTTTAAGCCAGAGTCAACGCAGAGTAACAAGGCAATAAAATTGAATACCAACCTAATTCTAGTACAATAGAGTAAAACAATCTATTTGTTTCCTTTTTTCCTTCGCGCCTAAGCGGCAGGCAATCTTTCGATATTCAATAAAAATATCTCTCGTTGATGACTCCTGGATCAACTCCCAAGGTTGATATCTCTTCGCTCATTACTGGTTTCTCAATGAGACAAGCCCTGGGCACTTATTTCCTTGGTATGGGAATAAGGGTTCGTTTTATAGGCATGGACATTGACTAGGCTCTGTAGGTCTAACACCTGTGCTAAAAACACAAGAGGTAAGTACACGAAACAAAGTGAAACGAGACACATTCCAAAACGTCAGATTCTTCAGTCTGACTTTACATAATATAACACCGAGTCTCATATTTTAAGTAAATCATAAAAAACGCTAATAACTGTTTAAACCCTAGCATTCTGATGACTCCTGTTCAACTTCAGTTTGCCCTGTGAATTACAAATATAAACTCTAAAGCTATATACGAAGGGAGTACACAAAGCGTTGTTAAGTGGCGTCACTCATTGCAATCTTGATGTAAGTCAGCTATGGGCGGCGAAGAGTCGTAAGGTAGGATAATATTGATAATATTCAGGTTTTTCTTATCATTCCTACTCTAAGTCCATCGAAGTGTAACGAATTCGACGACATTTTATTTTGAAGCCTCTTATTTCTTGATGAGGCGCTCCAAATCAACAAGCATAGAACATCTTACATCACATCTCAAGCTAAGCCCTCAAAGGACATTCATAAATATTACAATCTCGGTGCACCATCTCAGTTTTAGGCGTATAAATTGCATACCTGTTTTGTATGCATCAGAATTCTCAGAGAGCGCTACATGAGCTTAGCCCCTGAAAATTCGGAGTGTGTGGGGCCCGAGAAGTGGATCTTCGCCCCGATTCTACGCCGGACGGCTTCCGATCCAAAGTACTGCATATTGGTATAAGATTAGATTGTTCTAGTCATATGAGATATACAATTATGACATCGGCCCGCTTCATTTAATATCCTTGACATTTCCAAAAGGGTGCATTCTATTTTAACATATGGCGTGCCCCTTATTCCTTACAGCTTAGCAATATCCTCGGTTTTATTCTTCAGAGAATCTTCGCGTTATATCCACTCTACAGTGTGTGAGATTACCTCGGGGTCTTAGTGACCTCCGAATCACCAACAGTTTCTTTGTCTTACGAGTTGTGTAACCCCAAGGTCTATGTTGGTTCGTAAGGATTTATGTATGACGAACGGCGGCGCCAACACATTCGGTCCCGGATCTCTGATTGCTCCGTCCGAGGTACGAATATTTTCGGCCTGAATAACTTATATCCTACTTCTTCCTCAGACTTCCCAGACATATTCCCTTATCATTTCTCACTCACTATCATGTCTTCGGCTTGGAACCAGCTACACCCGGGCCGGGGACTCTACAAGTCATTCTTGCATCTTGGACGAGTTCAGCAGCAACAATCTTTCAGTAACTCTGCATCATTAGCCATGAACGTTGCTCTCCTTACCGCCTGGGGCAAGCCACCCACCTATATCACTGGGGTTCCCTCCCTCCCAGCTCCGTCACCATCTCAACTACAACTCAAAGTCCTAGCCGTAGGCGTTCCCCGCGCCGCGAAAGGTCGCGCACTTGGGAAGCATTCCAGCATCAAGGGTGGGCTGCCTTTTGACCCTAGCGTCGATGGCGTTGGGCTAGATGAATCCACAGGCAAAAAGTACTATATCGCGCCCGTGGCGGCCCCCTTATTCGCCGAGCGCGCTAATGTTGAGCGGCGCCTAATGGCTGAGCTGCCTTCAGAAGCTGACCCTGTAACTGTGGCCGCACTAGTGAATCCCGTCAGTAGTAGTTGGAGTGAGTATCGCCTAGAGTCGTTCCGTCCTCCCCGGCCCTGCATGTCTCAGATGAACGGTTTCTTTTTCTCCGCCAGAGATTTTGATCTTCGGGTACGAGATTAAAATCCTACATCTCATTTCTCCACACACTCTTCTAAGCAATAATATATTGACGACTGTGAGTTCCAGTGGCCCTGAATGTCCGCGTCACTGGCGGTTGTAAGGGACGCAACCTATTCATCGTCGGTGCTACTACCGAGAGTGGCCGCTACGCCGTCCGTGTTGCTCGCCATCTCGGCGCTGCCAAGATTGTGGGCGCCTCACGCACCGAAGAAACTCTCGACAAGGTCGAGGGGCTTGATGAGCGTGTTCTTCTGACCGACCCCTTGGAGGTACCAAAAACAGTCGGTCCTATAGATATCGTATTAGACTACATCGGTGGTCATACCAACGTGGCTGTCATGAAGACCGTTGAGATACAAGAGGGCAAGGGCTTACAGTATGTCAGTGTCGGTGGCGTCGCGGGGCATGAGAATCTAGTTATACCGGCCAGCCTACTGAATGCGCGAGATATCCGCATCATTGGATCTGGCATGGGCGCCATCACACTAGATGATATTGTGAAGCAAATGCCGGGGTTAGTTGCTTTTCTTAGCAAGATAAAGAGACCGGCAAACGTCGTCACTGCTCCTTTGGCTGATATCGAGACTGCTTGGGACTCTACTGGGGAGAAGGAAAGACTTGTTCTGATCCCTTAGAGGGCTGGGGACGCCATTTCAGATGCCCAAATTTCTAGTCCTAGAGGCTTTTATGCCGCGTCCATAGGCATAGTTTGTATACAGTCTTCCTAATCAGCAAGCTATTACTACTACGTTTAGGACGCCGTTGTACTATATTTACCGACCAAATCCCACTATGTTCTAGGTCAGGGCCCCGTCATCATCCGATTTTCGAGTCCCATAAATATGTCACTTAAGCAATTCGATTCTCAGGAACGAGTGAATGAAACTAAAGAACTCAGGGTTCTAGAATTATCAAATAGAACGTAACTACTAAGACATGTCACTATTATCGGATTACATTTCAATTCATATGAGTTTAGTAGGTATGAAAAGTACGACAATCCACATTAGACTAAATAAGATGTTGAGGATCATGAAATTTATTTCATTCATTCAATAAATTCCCTTCCACATCTTCCCCCTTCGAATCCAAAGTTTCTTACGCCTGCGCATTTGGATCTAATGCCCCATACGGTTGCTGGGCGTCAACTCCCCTTTCACGACCGCCGGTGGAGCTAGCATTCGCAGCATCAGAGAGAGTAAACTTCTGTTCAGCAGCCAACCCGGGGTCGTTCTTCGTGCCGAACTCAGAGAAGCTTGCGTTCTTCGCCTTATCTTCGGTACCGATACTATCATCTTCCTTAATATTCTTGCCGTGAGGTCCAGCATGGTCTTTCAGGTATTGGCTCTGGATGTAAGAAGGTGCTGTGCCGGCATTACTGCTGCTCTGGTTCGATGAGCCAGTGCTAGTTTGGTGGATGCCACCCTCGTGAGGCCTTGAGGCCGAAGTCAGGTTCTCGCGAGGAAGTTTCTGGGGCTCGGCCTGGTTGGCCTGGCGGAAGGCTTGTGATTCTGCGGCGAGGGAGTCTTGGGCTACTGCACCGGGACCCTCGTTGGTAACTGGGGCATTCTTTCCAGCGGTAACCTTGGTTCCTTCACTAGGTGCTTTTCCGGACATTTTGGTGGGTTTGGTCGTGTGTTTTTTGTGTCAGGAGTTGATGGAAAATGTTGGAGAGACTGCCTTTTTTCCCGTAGACGTAGAATAACTTCAACTAATTAATGCCAATTGGAAATTCAAGTCAGAATTAGCTGTTGGCTTGAAGTTGTGTCCTTTAATACGTGCTTTTGGCATGAATGGGATAGACCTCGACTGTTGACGTCATAGGAGGCAAAACGTCACAGCTGCACTGCCATGACCTCACTCAATCCCGTGTACCTAGATCGAAGTCAGGATGCTGCAGGTGAAATTGCTAATGATATAATTTTGTGGGGAGTAATTACTCGATGTGTTTGTTCTTTGGTCTATCTTGTTGCCATTGAGCATCATGCCTGGTAGCAGTACGCCTCATTAGTCTACAACCCGGAGCTTTCAATCCGGACGTTGATGTCTGCTCCTTAGGAACCTGACATAGCCACGTACTCGTTTCTGTTTAATTCGTTTATATGTACTTGCTATGTACCTCCCATCTAACATCAAGGCACTAGATCAGCATTGAAATGGAGGTGGCAGCTCACCAGCTACCGAGGCCTCGCGTAATGAATAAATCGTTCCATACATTCCGCCGACGCAGATGAATCCACCCGCGAGGAGGGTAAGTACGGCGAGGATAAACATGGTGGGCCTCCTGGACCATCCCCAATACCCTCCTTTGAAATGATACGTGTCATGTAGCCAGAAGGCTCCAGCTAGGCCATAAGTGTCTAATGACGAGAGTCAGCAGTTGCTTCAAGAGGGCTAGAGAGGTCATAACAAGCTTTGGAGTCAATAAACTTGAAATCACGTACACCAGGCAGCGAAAAGAGACGCCGCAATACCAACTAGGTAGTTGAATATGGGAATGCCAACTGCGAAGAGGAACGCCGCGGCATTGGCTAGGAGGATGAGAAAAGTCCAGACACCCCAGCCGAGAAACGTGTGCGAGTGAACATGGCGACTGCGCCTGAAGAGACGCACAAAGACAAGTTTGACTGCCGTATGGATATTCAGACTAGCCGCAATGAAGAAGTTGGGGATGGCGAATCCAAACGAGATCTTAGACCACAGTGGGCTCAAGCTGAGGAAACTAGGGCTTGCAACGCCTTGGCCGATGTACCAATAAGTCACGACGGCGAACGCGATGTAGAGGGCGGTGGACACGATTTGCAGCGTCCAAGCTGCCTTCATTGCATCTTGCGGATGCTTCATCTCTGAGATGAGGATGAAGAATATGAAATGGCCAGCATAAGCGAAGACGGGATTGGTGATACTGATGAACGCAGTCGTGAAGTCAGTTGTTCTCGTGACCACAATGTTCCCCGGATCGACAGGGTCAACCCCAGCGCCAACCATAGCTAGTATTCCTGCGGCTATGATGGATGAGCCGCCGATAAGACAGAGCCAGCTAATGTTGTCGAGAGTTCGGGGGAAACTGCATATAGCAACTGCAACGGTGAATATACCAGCAAATGCTACTGCGCAGAGCCTTCCGTTAGAGAGGACCGTAAGGGCGAGCTGACCGGTGAGAATCTGCGACCCTGCAGCACAAACAGCGAAGATGATGGTACCTCCGCTCAATACCTCTCTACCGATGGGCCCGAATAGGATGTATCCGGCGTCCCCCATGGTATGCACTAGACGCATTTCTTAAGCCCAACTTCGCTTGCCCGGTGAAATAGAATTTACCCACCTTCGGGATGTCGCAACTTGAACTCTACAAGCAGCCAGGCCGTGAAAGTCGCGAATGCGCCTAGAAATGCAATGACGATGACGCCGGGAACCACGCCAACGGCGTCCAAGGAGCTTGGCAAGCTCAGCATTCCATTTGATACAATCTCCGTAATCATCAAAACGGCGACAAACGGCCAGGACAACGTCTTGTACTTGATGTCGTGGTCGTCCTCCCTCCCGAAGACGTCGTTCGGAAGCCCGACACCGGTGAATCCCTCGCGATCTCCCTCCGCCGAGCCATTGCTGCCCGTGTGGTTGATTTTCTCTTGTGAGACGAGTCCGGGATGGTAGGTATTGCTTGTCATGGTGGCGCTCTGTTATTTTGTGCGACTTTATGCATGCACGCGCGTCCTCCTAGGCGTGATAAATGAGGCGGACGAACGACCAACCCCCTCGCTGGCGCTGAGTAAGCGATAGATAACGAATGCGAATGGGCCGGGAAAAGCAAGACACTCCGCACTATTGTCTCATTGATTAGGTACTTATCTACAGATATTGATCTATTCAGACCTACATGTAGGGATGATTAGGTACGTACCTAGTCTTCCAAGCAATCGGTACCTGGATCAGCACAGCTCCCCAACGTTTGGGGGAGCAACACCATCATTGTTTGCGAGTGATACTACGCAGTATATAAAAGATAGGTCTCCTCCCAATCCCTCGGGACAGTGGGGACAGCAGCCCAATAGGCAATCGTGAATCCCCAACTGCCGGTTACGATAAGACCTGGGCTGCTGGGGTAGATCCAAACCCCAAGCAGACATCCCCATAGTCCATGAACCAGGGTAGTTCAAGCACCGATATCCCCTTTCGGAAGGTAAAGATTCGATCTGAACTCTGGATTGGACAGCGCCCTGTTTCGACCTTGACCTAAGTACCCGGCGCTAAGCGTTCTAGCCTTTCATTTAAGATCTAGCATGTCAATAGGTCTTCGAGATACCTGTAGTAGGTGCTTTACGATAAAGTCCCTAGATTGGCATATGGGGCTACCTATGGTTCAGCTTCTTTTTAAGCGGCAAGTTACCCCCTTGCATTGGCTCACGGAATGTTGAACTACCGTAGCTATGTACATGTAGCTCGGTAGGGAATCGGGATCAATGGAATATAGCGAGATGCTCAACCGTATTGTCATGAATAATATTGCAATTATAGCTAATGAAATTGAAGTTGGTTAATTTTAGCTGCGATAATTCAAACCTTATGGCGATGAGGTCAATTGAGCCCTGTCGACGCCATCTCAACAAGGGAGTTATAAGGGTCCCTGAGAACATGAATTTTCATCCAAGGTTAAGAGAACCAGATGGTATTAATGTTGTAAAGCAGATAGTGATTTTGTTAGTATCTAGAAAGTAGAATATTCCAATATCGTTCACAAGTTGAGGATTCCGATACAATACTATATATACCGTTGTGTCTTGATAGAAAAGTCTTTGGATGTACATGTAGGTACCAGCTCAGTCACGTCGGACGCAATCGGCGTGTTCTCTTAACAACGAACCAATGACAGCTCTGCAAATGGTCATAAATCATCCCTAATTAGCGCGGGGTTTAGTGGGGTTGACATACATACAAGCAAGTTCTGCTGCCACTCCAATCAATTTTTGGATTTTGTCACCCACCGATGTCGCCCAAGATTTTTTTTTTTTTTTTTTTTTTTTGATCTCAAACTCACCGAGAAATACGGTGAAGTTGTGCGAATTTCTCACTTCTTCGCCCCAAGTTGTCCAATTGCCTTTTTCCTATTAGTTGGCATTGGACTTGTTTTTAATTCAAGAAGGCTCTCCCTGCTAATTGGCCTTATTACAACCGTGGGAGAGTTTCTGCTGGTCGACGTATAGCTTCGACCCCTCGTCCAAGCCCAGTATGGCGTTACATACTCTCCTCCGAGCTAAAGCTCCCGCAGCTTTAGCTCGAAGCGCTCGTGTATCTTCTAGACGATATGTGTATGTTGAGATAAATGCGACTTGAGTGTAATATAGAATGTAACTGATTTTTTATCACTTAGTCGTCTTCTGAGCACGACACCATGCCGCCGTTCCAATGACTCCGACCTAAATAAAGTCTCCCGCCACATCACACAGCCCAAAGCCCAAGGCGCGTCGCAAGCTATGCTCTATGCGACAGGTCTCAAAGATGAAGATCTGTCGAAACCCCAGGTGGGCATCTCGTCCGTGTGGTACGAGGGCAACCCGTGTAATATGCATTTGATGGACCTGTCGAAGGTGGTAAAAGAATCTGTGGCGCGGGCTGGACTCATCCCTTATCGGTTTAATACGATTGGCGTCTCTGATGGTATATCTATGGGTACAACGGGTATGCGATATTCTCTGCAAAGCAGAGAGATCATTGCAGACAGTATAGAAACCGTCATGCAAGGCCAATGGTACGATGCGAATATTTCATTACCGGGGTGCGACAAGAACATGCCTGGTGTCCTGATAGCTATGGGTCGAGTGAACAGGCCTAGCATTATGGTCTACGGCGGTACCATTAAGCCGGGTTGTAGCAAGTCCGGTGCGCCAATCGACATTGTCAGTGCTTTTCAAGCGTATGGGCAGTACATCTCGGGCGATATCACGGAAGAGCAGCGTTACGACATCATCCGACACGCTTGCCCTGGTAAGGGCGCATGCGGTGGCATGTACACGGCGAACACAATGGCCACAGCTATCGAGACGTTAGGAATGACCCTACCGGGTAGCAGTAGCAGTCCTGCCGATGACCCGAGTAAGGTCCAGGAATGCGAGCGCATTGGTGAAGCAATTAAGACTGCTATGAAGGAGGACATCCGCCCCCGTGATGTCATGACTAGGGAAGCTTTCGAAGAGGCCATGGTCGTAGTCAACATTCTCGGAGGAAGCACGAACGCTGTGCTTCACCTGATTGCTATTGCCGACTCCGTGGGTATCAAGCTTACCGTGGACGACTTCCAAGCCGTCTCAGATAGGACGCCATTCCTAGCCGATTTGAAGCCATCCGGAAAATACGTGATGGACGACATGCACAAGATTGGCGGCACCCCTGCTCTCCTTAAGTTCCTCATCGGCGAGGGTGTGATTAAGGGCAATGGCGTTACCGTAACGGGTAAGACGATGAAAGAGAACGTTGAATCTTGGCCGAGCTTCCCCCCAGAACAGAAGATTATCCGACCATTCTCCAACCCTATCAAGCCGACAGGCCACATCCAGATCCTACGCGGCTCTCTCTCGCCCGGTGGCTCCGTCGGCAAGATTACCGGCAAGGAGGGACTAGTGTTCACAGGCAAGGCTAAATGCTACGACCAAGAGGACGACTTCATCGCAGCGCTCGAGCGCGGCGATATCAAGAAGGGCGAAAAGACCGTGGTAATTATCCGATACGAAGGCCCTAAAGGTGGACCCGGCATGCCCGAGATGTTGAAGCCATCGTCAGCTATCATGGGCTACGGTCTCGGGAATGATGTTGCGCTGCTGACGGATGGACGATTCTCGGGTGGCAGTCACGGCTTCCTGATCGGCCACATCACACCTGAGGCCCGGGAAGGCGGACCGATTGGCCTCGTACGCGACGGTGACACCGTCACTATAGATGCTGAGAAGCGCGTCATCGATTGCGATGTCAGCGAAGAAGAGATGGCAGAGAGGAAGAAGGCATGGTCCCCGCCTCCGCCACGATACGCTCAGGGCACCCTGACCAAATATGCCAAGCTGGTCAGCGACGCCAGCCACGGCTGTGTCACCACTGGACCTTGAGATCTTAAAAATACATACCTATATAATACGGGATTGTTAGTAGGAGCTCAAAGAGAAGTAGCATATGTTGTATTTATTGGGTTTCTTGGGCCGATTGTCTTCGGTGGTATGGTTTCTGGCCTGGAAAAGAAAAAAAGGCGACAATTATTCCCTCCGCTATTTTGAGAGCGGTAATAGAAAAAAAGGTTAAAGTTCAAGTTCAAAACGTTTCAAAGAGCTTGCTTGGACCTCTAAAGGCGTGATCTAAGTACAGTTAAATGCGTATGAGGTCCCAATCATCGAGGTTGAAGCCAAACAAGATCGGCTAGATGATATGCCCTGACCTTCCCAAATTCCTCCTCTCTCAATTCTTACACTCCTAAATCTCAGGTATCGTAGTCCATGCCCCCCTACCCATTTCCATGCTTCTTTCCCGCTCATCCCACACCCCATGTCCTCCAACTTTGATAAAATAAAAAACGACGCGAGGGAATCTTCAATGCATTGCTCCACCCAAAAAATGCATAACAATGACGTTACCTATACGGGCTGCCGAGGAAGCAAACAAAGTCCGGCAGTCCGAAAATATTAGAGTGTCGAAGCCCACAATCACACGAGGCAACCCTTTTTTTTAAAAAAAAAAAAAAAAAAAAAAACTACTTCTTGCCTTTGTTCCAGGCCTCGATAAACGCCGCCTTGTCCCGCAACGTCAGACCGACTCTCTTGTTACGCGCGAGCCGTGCCAGTGCGTCTGAGATCTTGTCGAGAAGAGCTCGCTCCTCGGGCGTCACTTCTTCTTCGTCCCCACTGATCGTGTCGCTGGTATCGCTTGCGGGGCTGGTATCGTTGGTCGTAGCGCTGGAATCATTGCTCACGCCCTCGGCAATGCGCACCCGGATAAGGTGCGTGGGGCGGCTGAGGAGGTTCCAGAGGAAAGATAGGTAGGCACCCGGGACTGGAGTCGTGATGTCGGGCGGCGTGTACCGCATACTGACGGGGAATATCTTGGCATCGGCTGGGGCGGATAGAAGTGAGGGAGAGAAAGGTAAGATGCCCTTGCCGTTGGTAGTGGTCATCTCGGGGAAGACGGCGATCACGCGGTGGGGGTTTTGCTCTACTAGCGCGCGCAACGTCGTGAGGTTGTTCGGCGAAGGAGGGGAGAGGACCGGAGATGACAGGGCGAGCAGGATGGCGCGCAAGAGGGAGACGCGTTGGACCTTTCGGGTGTTCGGGTAGGATATAGTAAATATGGGGTCGAAAATAGCGGCGAGGTATAGCGCGTCGATTGGGCTGGTGAACTGGGCGGCGATGACGGATCGCTGGGCGTTTCCGGGGAAGCGCGAAGAAGGCTGCTGCGACAGCGAGCCGCGCTTGACGCCGTCAAGTTGCAAGTCCACCCACCAGATGCCCGGAATGCCAAGAAGCGTCCATAGTAACAGCTTGCGGACGAATTGAGGGATGATGAAGGAAGGCAGGTGGTCCAGAATCAGGAAGTATACGGCGCTGTACGATAAGAACAACGGCAGTCGGAAGAGGAAGAGAGAGCCGTGTAAGAGTTTAGTAACGGTCGAAGTCGGCGTCGTAGAAGGGATGAAGGGCGAGATACCAGAGCCTTGTGCATGGTGTTAGCCACGTGCTTACTCATGCTACCTAGGTAAGGTTTGAAGATTTATGCTTACCCCGGTCGCGAAACTGGCTATATTTCTCCATCCTGCTGGTAAATGCTAGGAGTATACGTCAAGGTACAGCAGTACTAACAGGGCTGGCTGGACAAGCGAGTCTGCCAGGCTTTGGAGTTCGAAACTACCGAGACATCAAGCAGATATACCGGGTCAGCGGGTGTTTGATGTAAGACACGAAATGGCGACAGGTGCGCCAACGTGAGCCCTATCAGATGTGTAAGAAAAAAAAAAGTCCTGTGGGATTTGGACCTGTCACAATGAACAAGGTACTACGCAGTATTGAGTCTAGATGATCCGATGGCGTCAAAAGGTTCGTTTTGGCATGTGAAGAAAACTCTAAAACCTACAACACGCTTAAACTTTCCCCCCCACGGGCTAGGGTAGCCTACCCGGGATGAAAGCTCGGACCAAGTGTGAGGTGTGAGAGCTGACGCTGTTCCAGCCCCACAAAACGTCCAGCTTCAATTTTCCATTTAGCGTACCTCCGTACCCCCCGCCTAATCCGTTTTGAAGCCTCCGTTGCCCGGTTAACATTGCCAAGCAAGTAAAAGTAACCAAATGCATAAACGGACAATTGCACAATTCACACTCTTATCCGTCAATCAACGCGGTCAACGTCGTCAACGTCGCTACGCCTCTCAATGGAACAATAATATCCCCCTTGACTCTGAGTGTTTCTCGGGTTGAATACTATTATACACGACATTTTTCCATTCTTTAGCCTGTCGCGTGCCTTTCTTAAGCTTGACTTTGCTATTTGTTTTTTCCCTTCCGCTTCGGCCTTCCTCGCGCTTCAATAACCACGATGATGGAGGGAGAGAATGTGGTATGTCCTCGAGCATAGTAGTATCGATGAATGCTACTGCTACCTGCATTACGAATAATTGACTTATGATCGCAGCAGCATAGACCAACTGGCCTTGTGAAACCTTCGACGCGGATACCAACATTCTCGACCTCTGTCTCCAGCTCCAACACCAATGGTCTACACGAGATGACTAACTCCCAGAGCAATGTGCGATCGCAGCCAACGACTTCAATACCCGCGGCAAACGGATTGAAGCGTGGTGTGCCGACCCCAGGTACGAACGACCCATTCATCGAACATCCTAATCACCCGTACTCACAGTGACGAGATGTAGCCGTACAATCTGACGCGAAGCGGGTTCCTCTGTATAAGAGAGCCGCCGAATTTCCCGATAAATCTACTTCATCGTATCAGCTTACTTCGCAGAACGTCAGGGGAGTGTCTTTGAGAGACTCGGTAAGTTGAATACTCTTTCAACTGTCGTTCTTTAGCTACTCGATATCACCACAAGCCTCGACTCGAGTCCTGTCGCTACCTCTCCGAGGTATACTATAAAGAATCATTCTATGCCGTTGGGTCCACATCACTATGGCATGAGAACCTTCCTGAATACACATACATGTAGTCATAGAGCGTGCAACGATTTCCATCCCCAAGACGTTCGCCCTTAGTTCCTTACGCCATACACTCAAATATTAGCGATGTTTCCGTTTATGCAATGTCGTTTCACCGTCATGTATAGGTATACTAACTCAGCTGATGAACAGGCGAGATCCAACGGAGTACCAAATTCCCGACATACGTCCAGCAGCAGTTATTCAAGTAGCAGTGGCTATGCTACGAGCCTTGGCCCTGGTAACCGCCCTCCCTCTCGGTCACATATGCCACACGCCCGAGCACGGTCGACTACTAGAGTTGGGCGACCAGCAACATCGATGGGAACACGTGAGGAAGGACAACAAGGCAACAATGGTACAGTGCCCCCAGCTTCACGCTACCAGCACGCGCAGAACCCAAGTCACAACAGTACCAATACCAAGATGCTCCGAAAGCATCAGTCTCTACAAGATATGGCGGAAGTCCCTTATCTAGCGCCGCTTTCCAGAGCTAGAGAAGTCTCTATCTCGACCAAGCTCCAGTCGCTGTCACTCGACGACAAGAATGTCCGCGAACAAGGAAATCAAGCGGCTTCTAATTCAGACATGCCTCCACCACCTACCCCTTCTACCCCCCAACACGTTTCTAGGCGTCAGGGGGGTGACAGCAAAGACCAACCCCAAGAAACACCTGTCAAGAGCGCCCAGAGGGACTCAGTGGTTCCTACGACTCCGGGCCAGGAACTGATAGCCAAACTTGGAAGTAGCATCAAGGCACTCAAGAAGACCCCGATTATAGCCATGTCAATGTCACCTACAAAGGGACCGTATTTGTCCAAGTATTCTAACACCACAGGGTTCATAGTTTCCGAGATCGAACAAAAACTTGGTCGAATAGATACCGAGTTCCAGCAGATGAAAGAGATCATGAACCTCACCGAGAGGAGCAATACCAGTATCAAAGAAGAGCTCGACGTAGCAATGAAGAGAGGTAAGGCAATGTTGGCAATTTCCTAATGCAAGACCCCTAGAATGCTAAATACAATAGTGGCGAGCCTGGAGGAGCAACGAATCGATTTACAAGCAGAAAGAGGGAAACTCATGGACAAGTTGGCCGATGCCGAGCGCCAGGTTCGCAACCTGAACTTCGACCTTGAGGACCAGAAGAGGCGTCATGAAAAGTATTGCGAAGACATAATAGCAGATCACGAACGGAAAATGAGAGCCAAAGTCGATGATTACGAGCGCGAGATGGACAAGGCGGCCAAGCTCCAACAGGAAATTGAGGAAAAGTTCGGTGCTGAAGCTGAAGCCCGACTGGAGAACCTATCTCGTGAGAACAAGGAGTTGCGGAGTGCCATGGAGAGGCAAAAGCGAGATCACGAACACGACATTCGCCTACTTAATATTGATTTGGAGAGGCAATCCCTTCGAATGCGAGAAGTCGAAGACAACTTAAAACAGGCCGAAGACGAGAAGCGAGCACTCCAGGCCCACATTGAAGAGCACTTGAAGACAATCGAACGATTAAGGAAGAGAGCTGAAGATGCTGAGGAAAGCCTCTCCAAAGATAAAGGCCACCTTGGCGGACAGATCAGTCTCCTAAGTCAGAAATTAGACCTTAGTTCAGAGCGCATCCAGACCCTAGAAGAGAAAAATAAGGCCGTGCAATTGGAATGCGAGAAAAGGGTCCAGGAGATCGAACTAGCGGCGCAAAAGAAGATCGACGAGGAGACCAAAGCACTTCGGGACAGACTCATCAAGGAGGAAGAAAAACGACATAAGCTCTTCGAGCAGGTACAAGAATTAAAGGGCAATATTCGTGTCATGTGCCGTATCAAGCCACCATCTGACCCCGAAAGCGAGGCTCTCATCAAGTTCAATCCGAAAGTGAGTGAGCTTGACGAGGACAAGATTGACGGCCTCAGCATACCAACAGAGCGAGAAGACTTCAGGGAACCTGGCAAGATGATCCCTGGGAAGCCCAAGGAATTCAACTTTGAGCGGGTGTTCGATGACCACTGCACCAACAAGGACGTGTTTGACGAGATTAGTCAGCTCGTGCAATCCGTCATGGATGGCAAGAAGGTCTGCATCTTCTGCTACGGCCAGACCGGGTCGGGCAAGACGTACACGATGAGCCGGCCAGGGGATGGTATCATTCCCCGGACCCAGGATATGATCTTCAGCGAGGTCGACAGACTCAAAGCGTTGGGCTGGGAGTACACGGTCGAAGGCAGCTACTTGGAAGTCTACCAGGATAAGCTGTATGACCTGCTCGCGTCTCGCAGCGCGAAACCAGAGCCTCTGACGGTGGACCCGATTGGCGATGAGCTGAATATCAAGGGCCACAGCTTCACGCTACTCCAGGAGGAGAAAGACCTCGACGAGATGGTGCGCACAGCAGATAGCAACCGGCACACGGCTGCAACAGCCATGAACGACCGGTCCTCGCGCTCACATTCCATCCTCGTCCTCAAGATCAGGGGCACGAAGAAGAACGAGGATGGCGAGGTCGTCAAGACCCGCAAGGGCACCCTCAACCTAATCGATCTCGCCGGTTCCGAATCCCCCGACAAGGCCCGTGGCGAGCAAATCTACAAGGAAGGCGTCGAGATCAACTCGTCGCTGAGCTACCTCCGCACAGTGCTGTCGAGCCTCGGCCAGGGTAAGACCGAAGGCGTCGACTTTAGATCGTATACCTTGACGCAGTTGCTGCGGCCTAGTTTGGGCAAGGGGTGCAGAACCCTGATGTTCGTCATGGTGAGTCCGCTTAAGGAGAACGAGAATGAGACTATTAGGAGCTTGGAGTTTGCTAGAGACGTAAGTGATTTTCTCCATCCGCATGAGTGAGTAGTTGGCTGACGAATTTAATAGGCCCAGAAAGTCAAGATGGGTGGTGGTACGGTGTCGAAGGCTAAAAAATGAATTGAAATAGGATCAGGTGAGGTGAGAGCAGGGTGGTCTGAGGTCGGAATATCTTCACCCCTAGAAAAGGTTCTGTTACCAAGGATATAAAAGGGGAGGTAAACGGCATGCGAGGAATATAACTACCTGTCGGAGTTCCATGTCGCAACGGTCTTAAGGAGTAAGGGGAGAGACACGTGGCGTTCAATAAGGCGTTACAGGACAGATCCAATGACGAGATGCTTTACTATTGGTGTTGACTCTTCGCCTAGCTTCCAATGTAAATGATAAAGAAGGGAAAGCGTTCTTGCAATGTCCAAGTCGCACTCTGTTGATAGGAATCGAGCTTCAGGAATAATTGTTGAACATTAAGTACAACTAATCCCTTTTCACACTGATGATTTACAGCTTCCAAGGTTATGAGAGTGTCTTGCTTCGGGTGTCCAGTGAGTAACACGGGGTAGGTTCTTGCGTAATACTAGGTACCTAGGAAATTTTATATTCGGTAGCCCCTATGCAGCCCGTCGTCCCCAGTGGATCGAGTCTTCTCAACGTTCCCACCTTCAAACCCGTAACGTGAAGTTTCGGGTCCTAAGAGACTACAATGTAGTCAATTAGTCGTACAAATTTTCGGGCGCGAATATAGTTAATAGGTATCGTTTAATTTGATTTTTAATCCTTTTTTTTTCTGACAAGAAACGTACGTGTTAATTCCGATATCAGGAGTTAACGGAGGTTTTCTGTACCTCAAAGTGCCACTTATTTCGTTATCAACACGGAAAAGGAGTATCACCTCACTTGATGCAGTTATGGCATCAACGCCAGATTGTAACCTATTTGCCAACCGACCCCTCGACACGTACTGAATTACTGATGATTCAAATATAGCACTCGAAGTGCCGACTACAGGCTATTCTTTTCACGTCTCCGTTACTCCATCGATCGTCGTCGGTATATTGAATACATTAGTGATGTTTAATGCTTAGTGGAGCGATATAGCGGCATACGTGGTTTCTTCCTTGACCCAGAACTAGAATTCCTGCTCTTTGTGCGTATCTCCCAGAGAAGTCCAGGGATTTAGGGCTCGTGAGGAAAGGCATTGGACGGTATCGGTGTGGTAGGAGAAAACGAAACCTTGAGGAGCGATAACCACTTCCCCCTTTTCTTAAGGGCGTTGCTAATATTTTAACAAAACTGCGACTCCATGCTCAAGTCCGAAACATATAAGTTTTTCCTGGAATTTCCATCACAATAATTCAATTCTATTGCATTAGGTATATCCTGGGTAGATATCTAGGTAGGTAGGGAATTAAGAAGACGTTTTATTATGACCCCGAAGTCTAGCACTTTCCCCAACCTCCATTTAATCGCTGTAAAGACTGCTTATGATGGCCTCTCTGTCTGCTCTAGAGAGATCTCTTTGTGATTATGCACCTCTCAAGCTCTATGCTTAAAGTATAAACTCCCAGTAGTGTCTCGGGTGAGCTCGGGGAGACCGGTGGTTCAGCTCTCATGGACGTGGCAGAATTAGTTCAGCATTGATCCCAGCATGTCTTAATCCTAAGAATTCTATCAAAATAACACGTTCGACCCCATAGCCCCAGCATTATTCGGTATCGGCAGCGGGGGAAGCGAAGGTGGGACAGCTCCAGGCGGTTGAGGTGCTGACGGGATTGGCGGGATACCAGGTATAGTAAAATTTGGGAACACGAAACTCCCATTTGGCCATGGCCTCACTGCTGCATCGTCGAGTAACTTTTGCGCAAGATAGTACGTGGCGGTAGGCACCCATTTCACATAGTCGAAGTGTACTGGGAAGACGTACAGTGTCCCGGTACACACGGCGTCGCCCGCGTTACAAATAATCAGCGTTCGATTCGTGTCAAAATTCTTGATCCGGCCGCCATCCTGCCATGTCTGTGTGTCTCCAAATGTCACCACAGCTGTAATTTTGTCCTTCACCGCTTGGCTAAGTCCCTCGACGGCCCGGTGCGTCAGGGCCGCCCCTTGGCTATGGGTTTGGTTAGCAGCGAGCATAGAAACAAACCGGAGCCGTTTCAGGGGATGTCACTCCCAGAAACGCCTCGCAAAAAGGAGCTCGGTATATGGTTACCTATAGCCAGCAGCAATGATTTTTGAGTCCGGACACGTCGCCGCAGAGTTCAGAAGCAATTGCATGTCGAATATCCCCCAAGGCGGTGCTCCGCCTGGATAGAAGTTCGTTTCTATGAAACCCCAGTAGTCCACTCCCTGGGTCGCGACATTGGCCGGTCCAAATACCGTCTTCAACCCATCTGAAAGTCGCGGTCCAACCGTATTGCCCTTCGAGAACAAGTTAGCATCACGATCTTCCTTTGCTACTTCGCTCTTATGCTTGCTGGCGACGGGAGTTTAGAAGACAAACCACATACCATATTCCCGGGCTCTATCGTCGCTTTAGCCCAGATGAATATGATGGGCTTGCACCCAAACTCCGTCAACTCGTGCGCCCAGTAACCGAACGTCCACCTCTGGCGAGGTTGAAGAACTGCTGGAAGTGCTGATACTCCTGCGGCACATGTAGACAAGAATAGGAGTCGGAGGGGCACCATCTTAGATAGCCCAATGCGCCGGCTAGGGCGCGTCACTTTGAGTCCTAAGCCGTGTGTCTGCCGCCACGATGTTTGTGAAAGACTCGTGTCAATTATAGACAGATATAACTACGATAAGGTGTTAGCGACGACTAGATACCAATCCGGACATCACTGTCGGGCGTTTTCATCGATATTGGCCCGTGGTCAGGGATGTGGTCATGAACACAAGGCGCTTGATATCAAATAATACGCGCGGCGCCAGTCCTAGAAAGGTGTCTCGTGGGTAGCCTGAGGCGAAAAAATGACTAAGGGATGCTCCCGGAGCGATTTTCCCAGGGGTCCAACGGATCGTCGGCGGCTTATGGGTGATTGGGAAAGCTTAATCACAAATAGGACGTGATAATAATAGGTTATGGCGCAAGAGCATGGATAGATGATCGTCATGGTGCATATGGGTTCCTGATATTCACCATAGATTAAGGCTCGGAAGAGGACCGCCCGCATCTCAACAGGGTTCCGCGTGGCCGGAATTGGGTCGGCCAGCCATATTATCCCCTTATCATTGGGTCCCAGATCGATTAACCTGCAGTAGATTATCATGCCACGCACTCTTCAACATCTAAAACAGTTACCTCGTGCTGGTAGTCTTCGGCAGTGTCAGTAGTAACCAAGAGTAATTGTCTGGTGGATCCTTTCGGATCTCAAAGAATGCAAACACAGTACCTATTATACCGTGGTTGGGATCGACAAAATCTCAGACATGTGATAATTATTTCTCGCTTTTCAAATTCCCATAGAGAGGATAATATCGATATGTATTGCGCTCCCGAATGTGGAAATAGATTTTAGGTCGGAGTAGCATTCTTCGTCCTATCAGCTTGAACTAAGAATATTGATTAAAAACACTCTATACCCGCAGCTCGAATGCCGTTATGCCCTGGAGGGCCTGAGTCTGATGGCCCTTTTACCGGAACTGTCGTGAAATGTCTTCAAATCATTTAACTACTATTTTGAACAAAACCAAACCTCATATAATGTCTTAAAGTATCCATGGTTTGGTTGACATTAGGCATTAGAAACTAAGTAAGCTCCTGTATCATCAAAGGCGTTTAATATTAGAAGTGTTGATGAGTTATGATTCTTACAGCGATCGATCTCTGATGTTCGTAGTTAGATACAAGTAAAGAAACCATCCGGTGTTACTAGCGTTAAATGAGCTCATCAGACGGGTCTCTGGACCGTCCTACTTTGAACGCGTGCCCTGCATGTAACGTTCTCTGATACATCGCACAACATTAATTCAGTGCTCTAGAGGGGGCCACCATCTGGGTCTTGGTGACGGACTACCGTACGCGGACTGCTGACTGCTGACTGGTCGAATCCTGTACGCCTCTTCTCTTTCGCTTACAAGACAGTTCACTTGAACGCCGGCAAAATAGATAAGAGGCGGGGGGAAGAAACTAAATGATAAGGTACCTACTCAACGCACTCCTTCAATCCTTCATGATTCAGGGGATTGTAAAAGTCTCACTGATCAGCAAACGGCTGACCAAACCGGAGTTATGCCTCGCTTTCAATATATTGGATTCTAGCACGTGCATGTTCTACTATATACCTACCTAGTTTCCTCGAGCTACCTATATGCCCTTCCAGGAACGGATCGGGGGCGGATATTGGCCCCTTACCCGGCGCCGAGCAGGCCAATCAAACCACCCACACCGGTCCAAATACGTTATTATGATTACTAGCATTATCCTGGTAGACAACGGACAAACGCCCATCGACAATATTCGAGGCATTGAGACATGCGTTCATCTGAAGCCGTCTATTTTCAGAACAAGATTAGAAAAGTAAATCACGGTTCCATCTCTGAAATAGCTTTTTCTCATCATTACCTAGCTAAATCATATGTGCGGTCCGATGAATCTAAATATACGGCATATATAGGTTGCTTCGATGGTGTAGCCCCTCTCCTTAAGTGCGGCTGAAGTGAGTTGCATGGCGTCAAATGGAGCATGCTCATGGCGAATGGGAGCCAATGAAGTATAGATATTTCAAGATACAACGCGAAAGAAGCGGCTAGATCGGACATCCCCACAATGCCTCTAGGGGAGATGCTTTTCCTTGTTAGGGGAATGTCGAATTCCATCAAACCATGTTACATCGGCGGCATTCTATCAATATTCACGCTGTATTGCCAACCTTTCTTACATCATCAACCCCCTTCAGCCTCCTCGCTGAGGGTTTGCAAGCTGCATTATAATACATTCAAGTGCATGGTTTGGCAATCCACCATTATTCACAAAGTTCTCCTGAATGTACTGCTTGTAATATCATACCTGAAAACATAACTTAATTTACCTAAAGTACCTAGGTACTTAGGCTATTAACGGGTATGTATGTTAGGTTGATGTTCGCAATCAGAGGAGCAGTTAGGCCTCTAAAACCAAAAACAAATAATCTTGAGGTAATTGAGCGATGCTGTCGGCCCCTATTTATGATGACTACCTCCTAACCTGAGGTAGTGCCTTCGAACATGAGTGTTTTTCTCTTTAGCAGTTGTTCATCTCACACATACTGCCAATAAATCTGAATGAAAAGGTGGTAACAAAATAACTTATATCCAGGCAACCATTTTCAAACCCGCTTCCCGTCGTGTACGCACACATTTTCTGGCAACTGCACTTGTCATCTGGCGAAAACAGTAGGCTTACCCACCCCTCCTTGAACTCGATAGACTTCCGTCCGCTCTCTCCAAGGCAGCCTGGATTGCTGGTGCTCACCCATTCGCCGCAGCCGTCAGAGCACACTGTATCGTCGCAGAATCGGGCCCAGCCAAGGGCTACAACCAACGGGGCTGCAACACCCATCAGGATGGCGAGCTTAATCATAGTTTGCCCGAACATATTGAGGGAATGTCTAAAAGAAAAACTTGATACGTCAATGGAGTAAGATTACTAGAATGGTCTATGACGCTGCTTACAGCGAGGGGATAGCTAATCCCCTTCAGAGTGTAACGATGTACAATGGTCCTTCGATACCTGGAGATGGCTGTTGATTCTGTATCACGAGTCTTTATGTTGGTATTCACTATCTCGACCAAGAGCGGTTTCTTTCTAGCCTTATATACTCATTGTCTGCTCCCCCATGGGGATGCCTATCCTACCTAACATACAGAAATAAGTGCACCACACATACACCATCATTCTAGGTTAGCTAGCAGAACACAGCTCCTTCTTCAGAACCTTATGCAGTTCGCACTTTACTGACGATACCATAAAGAGAGCATGATTGGGTAGAATATAGAGTCGGACCATAAGTCATTCCTGAAGCGGCACCGCAGCTCAAGCAAACACGCATCTATTAATTCCTTGCCAATTGCTGGGCAACGGCAAAGCGGAAGGATGGGGATCGGGCAACTCATTTAACTAATATAGGTAGCCTGGTCTGCTACCATTAGAAACGAGGTATCATGGCTGTACATGCAATAGACGCGCGAGGAAATGCTCTTATCAAAGTACGACAACAAACAACACCAGGACCATATACCACATGCACTCAAAAGTCCTCACATTCGACGTCATTTGGTGAGCACAAAATATGAACTTATATTGCCGCAAGCTGCTTGACATGGTTTGTTCGATTACGGGTATGGAAAAGCCCTTAGGATACCGTATTCGATGTTACTGGCTGTACCATCTCATGACGATTCGGGACTCATCCAGCGCCTAGGTTCATTACGTCGGCTGATCGAGGGGTACGATTGTGTACCTACGAGATTCCACACAACCACCTTGCTCAATTGGGAACACCTATAAAAGCGCTGCTTTGCTACCAGTTGCACAATATGATCTATATGAAATTGTTATACGCACTGCTTTAGTGACGCCCCGGGATATTGTTTGGTCTGTGATAATATCACATATTAGCATATTTTCTCATTCATACCAATCGTTCCCATCGAGCGTTCAATAGTTCCAGTACCCATTGAAATTTAGTTGGGTTCGAGACATTCTTTGTTGCGTCCGTCTCCTTGCCAAACGATAGCTCAAATGCGGCTCTATATCCGGTGGATATCACAGCTCCAGCTATCTATCAAGCCATACCTAGAGCACTAAGATAGAGTAAGGCCAGGTTGATTAGACAAGATCCTTAAGGTATCTACCATGGAAATATACAGCATAGAATAGAATTTACGTCGTAGTACCAGTATATTATTAGGAGCCGGCTAAACGGGGTTGGCAATCTCATATCCTCAAGTCACATGATACAGAGGAAAGGGGGATTGATCAAGCGGGAATACGACGCTCACTTCCAGGTTTTCATGCATTATACCCGGATAATCCATTAACTATCCCTCTAAGGCCAACGAGGCAATCCTCTATCCTATAACCTTTCTTTCAAGCCGGTATGGGTACCCCCTGAGGAGCCCCCCTTTATAATACAAGACCAGGAATTACGATCCAGGTGTTAACACGCCATCCAAATCACCAAACTTCTCCCGGAGGAACTCCTGTACCTCCTTGTTTCCGCCCAGTCCAGCCAGCAGACCCTTTGAGCTTCCCTCGATCTTAAGACCCTGAAGTCCCGTAGCCCGCGAGAGCGCAACATATACCTGGCCCTCCTCGAACGCCCTCGACAAGTTCACAATGACACGGTCTAGCGTGAGCGACTGGCTCTTGTGGATCGTCATCGCCCACGCGGGGGCTAGCGGGATCTGCGTGCGCATAAGCAAGCTATAAGGCCTCTCGTCACCAAGTTCAGTGATAGAGCACTCGGCATAGATAGTGCGCATTGTGCCGTTGTGGAACCTGACGATGGGCCATGTCCTGTACTTGACGCCTGGATCCATGATGAACTTCTTGACCTGCTCTTCCTTCATGGCCGCGCGTTCACCTAAGATCTTGTTCACTGGGTCTTTCTTCATGGTTTTGGCCTGCGGTAATTTGTTAGGGTCGAACTGCTCGAATCCGCAGATGAGGCCTTGGCTGCCGTTGCATAGGCCCATTTCTAGGTCTAGGTTCACGAGCAGCACGACGAGCATCCCCTTCTTGAGCTCCACGCACTCGTCGAATCGATGGTCTTCGAGGGCGCGAAGGGGTCCCTCTGATTGAGGCCCCTTGGGCTTTCGCATGCCTTTCCAACCTAGATGAGGGTGTCTGGATTGTTGCCAAACAAACTGATCCAAGCACCAATATGAATGGTTCATGGTCTTCAACCTCTCGAATTCGCGCTTGTTGACATTAGCAACTTCCTCGCGAGTGGCGAAGAGCCTGGTAGCATGATGAACCATGCATTTATGGTCCATTAAGAGCTCCGTATCAGCGGAGCTAAGCTGCCGTCCGATCCTACATTTCTGTAGGATGCGGATGAAGGTCTCGTCGTTTTGGCGATGGATGGTGTTCAAGTGGACATGAACGAAGTTGCATTCTTGCCAAGCCTTGCTCCGGAAAGCCCACTTGTCTTCATCGCGATATTCGCCGTGTCGTTTACACACATGGACCTTTCCTGTAGTCGTATTCTTCTCGACGAGCTCAAATCCACATTCAATACAATGCTGGAAAGGCCTTACAGGAGGCAATTGGCAAAAATCACCTGTCACGACCACCTGCACTCCTCCAAATGCGGGTTGGACGGGTAGCTTTGGATCATGCCGTGCTTCCTTCATGACTTCGTTTAACCGCTCGAAATGTAGATTCTCTACCATACTAATCTCGTCAATGACAAGGACGTTGGTCTCTCTGAATCGCTTGAACACGAATGTTCCGTGAGCCCCGGCTTTCAATTCGTCCAGTGTGCGCTTGTGGTGATCCGGGGTCCAGCCAGCATATGTCCAAGTTGTAGATCCGTTGACCTGTAATGCCGCACGTCCTGTGGGTGCGAGGATACGGACATTCTTGCCCATTTGTTGGAGCCGATTTGTGAAAGCTTTCAGCACAGTCGATTTCCCGCAGCCAGCTGAGCCAGTATAAAACACATTCTTACCACTCGCTATCAGATCAACGAGACGCTCCTGTTCCGGACAGAGCTGAGGTTCGGAGTTAGGAATAGCCTCCTTCTTGTGCCGAGTCGGTAGTGATGAATACGGTTCCTGAGATGAGGAAGGGGGCGGTGTCGGAACCTGAGTTGAGCTGTCGAAGTCACTAGCCGTCGAGGCATAATGACCGGTACTTGGTATCGATGGAAGCACTGGATAAAGGGGTTCAGATGGGAGCGGGTTTTCTCCCGTCGGAGCAGAAGGTAAGTCTATTACTGGGAGCATACTGGAACGTTGCTTAATCGAAGACTTCGCGGCGGCTTTGGCAGCACGGATAGACTTTGACTCATTAGAAGCCATAGTTGAAATATTCTTAGACGTTCCTTCTTTCTCAGCCTTCCTTCTGGGGTGACCTTCGAAAGTTGGATGCTCTGGTAACGGTATCGGGTCATTACACGGTGCTGGTCGTGGTTTTTTGCGAAAGCCGTATTTTTCCATAGCAGAAGTGGGCTTGTTTACAGACTCTGCTCTCGCGGAGGGACCTCCTTCATCATCGCTCAGTAAGCTGATGACTTCTATGCTGGATTTCCGCACTTTCCGTCGCTTAGGTGTAGGTACAGTAGGTTCAGAAGGATCCTGATCCTCAGGTCTCGCACCCACCGGTGGCTGTAGATAGGTTGAAGGCCCTTGGGGCCATTGAGATACAGTTGCTGGAGGAGGTGGATGAAGGGACGTAGCTATGCGTTGATCTAGATGAGGTTCGTCGGGAAGAAGATACGGCAAAGCGGAGGAATACGGCTGAGGCCGTTGTGGGGCCTCTCCGGTTCTAAACCATTCGTACGGCACGGATGGAGGTGAAACCTCGGAATGAGACCATGATCGAGATTCCGATAGCGAGGGAAGTTGGGGTTGGTTGTCTTCTGAAGTCTTATTGGGTCTAAGCAGGTCTGGACCTGTACCAAGGGTGGATGGAGCCTGCTTCCCCCTTCCAGGTTTTATTATCGTCATTGGGTTCGTCTGGAAGTTGCATTCGATGGACCCATAGAAACCTTAGGTATGCATGTGTCTAAAAGGTTATGTAGTGTGACAATTCCTTCTTACCCGCAGGTGATAAACAAAGTAGGGTAAGTGCTACTTCGGGTAATTACCTACTTGTTGAAGCTTGACGCGCCCCTAGGGCAGCTGAAGACGCGTCAGGTTTCGAATTATATATGGGGCTGCTTGCAATACCGTGCATGTACTGTATCAGAATAGGGGTACCCACCTAAACTCGACCACCGCGGCTCCGGTATCCCACGCAGCCACGGATCTTCTGGGGAAATTTTGTTTGTGCATGTACCGTATGTAGATACATTATTATTTTTAGTGTAGATTAGATCTCAAGAAACAATTTTTGGGTCTATTTTAAAGCCGAAACAAAGTCCACCGTCACCTCCACTCATCATTCCACCAAGTACCAACTAAGACTGGAGAACATATGGCATAGATCTACCTCTTATAAAATCAAAAAACGGTATATACTAGCTATTTATGAGGCGAATAGCTAATCATAGGTACAGAAATAGTTAATCAAAAGAAATTAACCTAAGTTAATCTCTAAATAGGGGCATCAACTATCCACTTAACATTCAACACTAACAGTACTTTTCTAAAAAATGGGAATCTCTAACAAATCAGAATTTTTAATCAAATGATTTCTGTCATAGTATAGAGGAGTATAACATATCAAACCTCGAATATAAAATTAGTATATGTTGCTGCTAGCAGGGTGATGGTAGTGGAAAGGCAAAGATGAAGTAATTCTCCAGAGTACTTTGTGCACTAGTAAATTTATCTTATACGGCTATTTAAGAGGATTATAGGCTCATTAAGAGCTATATGAATACCTACGTTTTCGTATGATAGACTGTTTTGTATCATGTCCTGCTAAAATTGCCACAAGAATATTTCGTACAGAAATGCACGCAGGCACACCTGGTACCTAACTCCATAGCTAGACCGGAGTTTCTCGACAACCCGGTAGTAACCTAAATACCAATAACTATTCCATATACTTCAGCGTCCATGCGGTTTCCATTGGAATAATACGGACTTCCCAAATTTACACGGAGTCAAGAGCTCATCGTGCTAGAGTACCAGGAGAGAAACAACTCGTACCACAGAGTACGACAGTGAAAATTGTACACGCAAGAGGTAAGTCTCTATTAGCCTTCGTGCTTCTAACTCAAGCCGTGGCGGTTGTATCTACCTTATACTATCTTCTGATGTGAGCATGCATCATAAACTCCATAGTAGACCACGCCACACCTCAGAACCGAGATTCAAACCTAGCTCTTGCGCCGGAGTTTCTTTGGGTTTCGAACTCCGTAATGGTACGACTTATAGGACTACAATACGGAAGTTAGTCAAACGTGGACAGCAGCGTTGGAGGTTGACCATACCTAGACATGAAGATAGGGGCCCGGATTAGAACGGTAGTGCCTTGGTTTAGGAGTACTATGAGATGGCATGATATCTCTAATTATACTGCTTGGTATATGGTAGGAACTAGAGTGTTTACTGTGCTACCTTGTATTAGGTATTTGTTATGTTTCTATGTATTCCTTCTGTAGGTCGGAAATCATACACCTCCATACTAGCATCAAGGACGCCGGGTGTTCTTACTCTCATCATCCAACCACAATTCAGCAAGCACACCAAACACCTTTTAGTTATATAATTTCACTGTATTCTTGACTATAGCTACCTAACGCGGTGATACCTATACACCTTGCACATCCACCACTACCACCACCACCACCAAGCTCCCCGCTCTCCGACCTCCACACGCCTCCCCAGGAAACGCATTATTGCCAAATCCTATATCTAGACCATATCATCCCTCTCGTCATGATAACTTGCGTTCATCCTCCTCTCATAAAGAGTTAACATCCTCCTCCTCCAGAGGCTGGTTAGATAACCGACATGTAAGATAGTACACACGGGTGTTTCTTTCTTCCACAACACCGAATTTATCCTAGACGCCCTCACCAAAAACTCCCACTTTGCAAAAACAAAGAAGAAAATACTAGAAAAAGAAATTCAGAAAGGAAGGAAGGTTTCGAAACATTGGATCCCAATTGATATCCCAGCTCAAAGGGTTCTGTATTCTTCTGATTCGCAGTTCCCGGTATTTTAGGTAGATAGATGCGTGATACGGAAAAAAGGTAAGTATATATAGGTAGGTATCCCATGTTTTCTTGTCGTTAATGTAGTAAGTCGTTTCTTTTGAGTTGCCGCGCTGGTATGGTATATGTCTGTGTCAATGCTAAAACATGAATGACACCAAGCATCCGCGCGAGTAAATGTCGTGATAAAAGGATAAATAAGACATGGTGTTATGTCAAGGGAAATATCGAGGATAACGTATAGGTGTACTAAGAGGCCGGCCCTCGGTCGAGTGCCGCTCTAACGTTACTACCTTAGCCCGCTAAAGTCCACCTCAGCATTCATGTGACTGAGGCCGAGAGAGTTCATTGTTACACTCTCGGAATTCGCCCGCTGGAGTGCATGGAAATCGCCAACAGTCCTTGGTATCTGGGATGGTTGGTGTTGATGTTGCTGGTGTATGAGGAAGCTATTTGTTCTCTGTTGAGGTTGCCTGTGTAATATGTTGTTCATCATATTAAACTGCGGATTTTGTGCCATACTTTGCTGCTGGCCCATATTCGGAATATTGGTTGGCTGGTTCAAATTGTGGCCAAGATTGGCGTGCATATCTGTTTGCATTGGGTTGCCCATGTTGTGATGTTGGCCCATTCCGTGTGATATAAGGGTATGGTGTTGATGCTGGTGGTGTGGCTGCTGTGGATTCAAAGACCCTTGTTGGCCAAGTGTGTGTTGCGAGTTCTGTCCCATCGGACTCATTATGTCAGGAATTGGGTTGAAACTGCTCTCGTGGTATTCAACGCCTGGGGACATTATCGCCGGGGAGCTAACTATTGGGAAAGGTGACTTCATATCATCGCCGCTGTTTGAATGGCCTGAGTCATTGGCAATGTCCTGAATGTGTTGCATACTGCCCGGGGTGTATGGCTCGGTCTTGAAATCCATCATTGGGGGTTGCGCCATACCGGCATTGCCAAATCCATCGAAAATGTCGATATTTTGCATGCAAGCATTTTCAGGGGCTCGCTGAAGTAGGGGGTTGGCGAGGCGAGGTAAGATATCATGAACTTTATTCAATAGAAGGGGGAGGAAGTGGTGGTCTCCGTTTCGAAGGACCGACAAAAGTTGCAAGAGCGAGTTGAGATGCTCCCGAGGGCCCATGCTGAAAGGATCACCAGACGATGGCATTACGGACAAAACATCAATAAGCGTAGATGAGATGTCCAGCAACTTTGCGATCAGGGGAGTTCCGTGGAAGTCGGTGTTATGATTAGTCGAAAACTGAGACGTTATGGACATCAAATCTCGGGATAGATCGATGGGATATTGCATTGGTATCTGATCCTGGCCGCCTTGGGGAACGCAGCCATTTTGCATGCTAAGCTGCCAACTGAGAGTCTTCAGCCATTGTTGATTCGCCCGCTGATCGACGTCCTGAACGCTCATATATGATGGAAGCATGTCTGACAATTGCTTTTGCAAGCCAGCGACATACGATGCGGAAGACTCGCTGCGCGTTTTGTTCCATAGAGCAAGGAACACATCATCGAATGGTCTGAAAAGGTTAACTAATAGGATGTAACCGTTCAACTGATGAGCCAGAGGATCCGTCGGATCATCCGTCATTGTTGGAAGATTGATGGAGGCCTGGAGTGTTAAGGGTCGACCACGCTGTAAAGCATATGCCCTTTTGAAATGTTAGTGTCATTAAACACAAAAAGTCGATAATAATATGGGATCAAAAATACCTTTCAGTAACGAACAAAAGCCAGTAAAGCCGTCGTCGTCGCGAAGCTTCGATATTGTCGTACTGCAAATATGTCTCTTCCTTGTTCATCCCAATGATATGAGCCAAAGTTGTAGCCTCGCGGAGATAAAACCATGCCTTGTCGTGCATGTCAAGAGCGTAGTGAGAGCAGAAGAGGAAATAGCTGGTACAAAGGCTGTTTAGAGTTGGCGATTCTTGATAATCGGATCCTTTCCGGACTCGAATTGCTTCTTCGATCAGAACCATACCAGAAGCAATATTGGCTCCAGGTAAGTGTTCAAGAAGAGGGTCAGCGCCTGGTACATTCATTCCAGGCTGAAACATCATCCAGGCGCAAAGCGAAGTAATCAGACAATACGTGTCGACACCTTGATCTAAGTACATTGATTGCTGTTCGAGTCGCTGTCGGTGGAGAATCGGCATGATCGGGTACATATTAGCAAAGAAAAATTCGATGCATTCTTTCGCCATCTCGCTGGCTAAAAGGCCAGGAGTTGGTGATAACGTGGGACTGCATGGAGGACTGCTGAGGCCATTTAATCGACTTTGAACCTTTGCTGAAAGACTGGTCTGTCGCTGTGTTTCGCGCAACTCGCTGATAACCTTGGCCCTCGAACCCTTGGGGCCTTTCTTCTGTGGAATCGCATTGTATGTGCAGGTCAACTGCGCTGAGGCACAGTTACGGCACGGGTTGATACCGTCGCACTTTACTTTTCGTCGATGGCAAGCATCGCAAGCCCTTTTTACGGCCTGCGACATCTTGAAAGTTCCTATGCTCTTGTCCGCCAAGACTGAAGAATTCGAATTCTGAATCTCGACGCAGTCGAACGCGCTGCTTTGTTTGTCACACGTCGTCCTCTTCAACTATTTTCCAAATCCAAACCGACGCAATCCCTACAGGGCTCGTGTGGAGAAGGTAACCTTGACGGCAGTATTTGCGGAGAGAATCTGGAGTGAAGCAATTGGACAAGCGTTCTTTAATCGGCCCGTCGCTCAAAGAAAGGCGGAGGAATCACGTTCATTGGGAAAAACGCGGGGATTCGACGGTCCGGGGTCGATGAAGTGGGTGGCAACCTGCTTCTCGCTAAAAGAGAAACGAGATAAAAGAATGCGACAGATGACTACGGTCACGATAATCCAAAATGAGAGCGTGTGTATAGAAAAAGATTTCGTATAGTCGTCGAAATAACTTACGACAACATAACAAAAAGGAAAAAAAAATCTGAAGAGGGAACAAGGAGGCAAGGAATGGAAGAAAAGATGGGGAGGGACGGATAGATGGGATGGGAATAGCGAACGGTTTGTTAGGCTAGTTTGGTTAGTTGGCTAAGACAAAGACTTTGAGGAGGGTTCCCCGGCTAGAGGAAGGGGAAATGGAAATGAGAGCGGCTTAAGGAACCCAAGAGGACCTAAAGGCAGGGCTCAGAGGCAAGAATTAAGACAGGAACCATGAAAAACACACTGTGAATGGACGATGTTACTATCCTGACTCGGGCTAGCATCACCTAAAGAGGCAATAGTCTCCGACGAATGGTCGTGTGTGCTGGTATATGAAATGAGTAATAGTAATATCAAGTAAAATACCCGAACTCCAGATGGTAAACCAACGCTAATACTATTTTGTGCATGGTGAGTTGCTTGGCAAATAGAAAGCCGATACTGTGTGGCTTACAGTAGACCCAGTGTAGGGGAAAGACATCTAGGTACCCACTCTTACTCGCCGTATTCACCTGTCTCGCAGCCACCGAGGCCCCCAGTCTGGGAGCACTTAGTTAAAACTGTCCCTAACCTCAGAGAGGAAAACCTGTCCGGATGGTGACGAGGCGATAATGCGTATCCTACATGTTAAAGCATTGAAGATAATTTAATTGTGGGCTGAAATGTTGAACATGCAAAACCCAATTGGCTGATATTTGATGAAATGCTTCAAGATTTAAATCACAGGCACATCTTCAGCAGTGTAGTGTAAGTCTTGTATATATGAAGAGAAAGAAAGGAGGGGATGTAAAAGCACACATGTAGTATGTACCGTAAATTTTGGGACCTGGGGAATGTCAAGGATGTTGACGACGAATCCCTGTTCGAGTACGATACAAGCAAGGTACCGCAAAGGAGTCGATGCTACCAGGCGTCAATAGTGTCAATAACTAGGTAAGCATCGGTTGTATCGTAAAAGTTCCTGTCCTATGTGGATATTGTTGTAATACTGTTTTTTTTTTTTTTTTTTTTTTTGAGAATCGCTAGAATCAGGCTGAACGATGGCTCGCATTCTATCTATGCCAAGTGTCCAGAAAAAAGGCATTCTAATGGGCTACGGCAGCAGATTGCCGATTTAGCGAGCATTAGCAAGAATTTAACGATGTCCACCTAGGAGGTAGGTATCTAAGTTGTAAGACCAAAATATGTACAGGAGCAGGCAAAATACTCGGCATTATTGGTCATGACCAATTTCTCAAGATGATTCCATACGGGGTCCTGTAACTGTTCGTGTTCCCGTTCCCATCGACGTCGAACAAACGTCGCCTACGCCGTCGTTGGGTCCGTCCACAAGGCTGTGCCCATGGGGGTCAATCCAGAGAGACAGGCAGCTTACTTCCCTACTTAGCTCCTCCGTACATAGCCGTACATAGCAATATGAGGCTGACCGCATCTACAAGCACTAATGAAAAGGAATGGGGGACACCGATCAATTGAAATGCTCGCAAGATTACGGCAGCATTACTCAAGTCCCAATGTCGCAAAACGCGATTTTTGTGGCACTCCATTATCAAGCACCAACCAACCAAGCATACTGGAATGTCTTCTACCTGCATAGAACAGATCGCAGAACATTCTTTATCGAAGAGTAAAAACAAGAAAGCATTTCGTTAAATGTGAATATTGTAGGCGGCTTAGATTAATTGACCTTTCGTCGTTCCGATAGGTAATTGAAACAAAGATTTGGCGAATAGGTTTCGATGTGGTTCGTAGGAGTTGATCTCCCGTGCTTCCTGGATGAGCCAAAAATAGCCCTATGATACTGCAGCTGCTCAGCTGCTACTACGTTGTATATGCAGGCAGTTCGCTATCTTGGCTATGATTGGTGGAACGCCAAATGATCGCCCAGCATCGCTCGATGCGTGCTACATGCGAAGAAAATGGCATGGAATGTTCTCGGAGTCTTCCCGTGGATCCGATTTACAATGTTTCGATAACAATTAGCGATACCTAATTGAAGACTGCATAGTAGTAGTAATACATGTAGGTATCTTATCGCAGCTTTGACTACATGCTAATATGTAGCCTCAAAGAGTCAGGTTCCCCTTGGGTAACCGGTTAGTAGCTACATGTAGGTATCATGTCAGCGGTTCATTGTAAGGCTCAAATCAATCGTGGATTGATAACTCGTCATCCATGTTCTCTAATTGGATAAAAATTGTTTCCCCCTCCATGGCCCCCCGCCCCTGGCATACATAGGACTCTCCCTTCTTACCTTATCGGGATTCACCTTACGACTATCATTTCATCAATGGTCGTGACACCGACAGCATGGGTTGGCCTTGAAACTGTCAAGTTAAACCCCTAGGAAACCCAAATCAAAGTCTAGGTTGAGACACGAGCCAAAAATGGGGGTATGTCTGAAAGATGACAGCGGGTTCTAATGCACAGCATTGAAAGATCGGGGGGTCGGCTTTGCCCGTCTGACCAGCGTTTATATTTTAAGGCATACCCTCGGTCAAAGATCAGCCTACATTACTACTACATCTAAACTCTTGAGGTCAAGTAAATCACTTATCGCGAAATCCCAATGCCCAATTTAAGCAAGTCTTCTCCGTGTCTGGTCAATGGATCATAGCTATCCACAGATATTCCCTTGCAGCATATGAGCCTTATTCGGAGGAGCCATCAGTCGATACCGTAAAGAATTGTTTGTCACAGAAAAACTGTGTACTTGTGTGTAATATTTCACAAAGCATCGTTACCAGAACTTCGGGAATCATTTCTCGACATCGCGAATAGCATCGTCATCGATGTCGAATTAATACTTTCAGCTCGTGCGCCACATCTCACCACTTTTACCATGTTGTTCAATGACAGGCCGTCATCGTGATTGATTGCTGCTGAGCTGATGTCGCACGGCAGCTTACTAGAGCAGTAAAGTGAAGGTCTGCTACCGTATGTATGATACGTGACATGAGAAGCATGGATGAGAATCCTTTGAGGCACTATGGCCACAGTGCGAGAAATACGGTGCGCGCCTCCTACTGGTCCAACTGCCGTTGTTGGCTAACAAATCACAAGTGAGAATAGGCTTGCCTGCCATTTCTGTTGTCGGTCAAGGTACAACACTGTGCTCCCCTAAGACTGCCGAAATCCGAAGGAAATATACGGACGCAATAGGTAGTGATTAGACGCATTGTTAATATGTTGGTTGTAGCTGGCAGGAATGATATCGTGGACATGCTTCAAAGCTCACGAGAAACTTCGTCTCATTCTAGAAATTCATCCTTTCCTGCTAAAGCTTCGACTAAACCATTAATTGTCCATGTGTGTGGAGAATGTCCAAGCGAACCCCAGCTTTCATGCTCATGCTGGATATCGTCTTCCCCCGTTTTCCCCCGCAAAAAGGTATGTAAGGGGGCCAGCTACCAGCCACGCTAGATTAGTAGTAAGCCTGTTCTAACTTGACGATGCTTTCACTATCGTGCAATAACCATTGACCCCATGGGCATCTCGGTCCGAATAAAATAGAATGCGATGCCATATCTATACCTTTCCCCGGCTTTGCGCATTTCAAAACGGGACCGTCGCGCTGGATTCGTTCGTTTAGGGCTGTGGATTCTTTATCCACCAATCCCATTCATATAACCATAGGTAATTCCCACTGCCGGGACTTGCGATAACGAGAATCTGGGGTTCGCTTCGCTTCTTCGTCCGATCGTACGAAATGATGCATAGAGGTATTTGTCAGGGTACCTAAGATGCGTTGGATTCTTCATTATTGAAGGGGTCGAGTGCTACATATTTTCAAACGTCTAGTTGCCAATCCATTCTGGAAACATCACCGACTGCGCCGCCTCGAAGCATGTGCGACTCTTGCACTGAACTTAAAACCAACCAGAAACCAAGGAAATCATCTAAAGCTACCTATACGTGGGCTATGTCAAGTCACTCACAATTTAATAACCCAACTCAAAGGTATAGTAAATACGACATATGTAGGTTGAAGGCGTTCGAGACTCACTACAACGATAAAAAGAGGTGATAAACATACAATGCCATGTGCATTATACTTTGGTATAATGTAAATAGACGGTTATGTCAGGAAAGGTATACATAAATTAACATTATAATTTCCAAGATGGTCAATTGTTTCAAAAAGGGGGAAGGGGGGCCTAGATTCCTACTATTCCCCAATGGTGGCCCGAATCGCATTGAGGCTCAAGATGTACGATCTAGATTGTTCACATGTCTACCTTATTCGTACTAGATTACACTTAAGTAGTCCTTAATGGTCGGGCTAGTATACTAGGCCATAGTCCATGGGGCTCCAATGCGTCTACAGCACGGTCAGATTTTCGGTGTGATATGCCTTTTCCGCAATGCTCTGCAGGTGTCAGCGGGTCTACAACCACCTCGGCCGTAACAACGCATTCGTGCCCGTGATCTTCGACATGAATTGACTTTGGGGATCCCATCAATATGGGGTTGGAGAGCACAGACGAAGGAGCGGAGCGGAGTTTAAATCAGCGTGATTTGCGATATGTTTTATTACAGCTCCGACACCCTTGTCGTCACGGGGTCACTCATAATGTTGACCGCTAAGTAAGCTATAATTGTCTGTGAATGTTTACAAGAACAACCTTGATTTCTGTCATACCTTAGGCTCGGACGAACTCGGTCGATTGGTAGCCTCCACGACTTCTCTTGGCGGTTCTTCAACGAACCACTCTAGATGTGTGAGTGCCTTGAAATTGTACGAGATCATCCATGAAATGGTTCTAGCTCTAAGTCTTTGCGTAGATATAAGCCCGACCTTTCGGGCCGGAAAAGCGTGTGCGCCGGGACAGAGGCATATGGAAGGAGTTTCGACTTAACTTCGGACCCTTTGCTCGGCTTAGCTTATGCTAGCAGTAGTTTCCAGATAATGCTACAGCAGGGGTTTCGAAGTGAAAGGGGAAATAGGCGGGTTGATCCAAACACATGTGATATCTGTTGGATAGGGGTAAAGGACTATCGATACAGTCCATACGAATCCCAGAGTATTTCCTCTCGGTCGATGAGTTACTCTGGGTTGAAGGTATGGAGCTAATGATGGAGGGGCGTTGGGTCTACATGAAAATAAGACAGTTGATGTTGGATGTTCGAGGAGTCCGGTTCCTAGTCGTGAAGCTACGAGCCAAACTCTCCATGAGCTTGATATGTGTATATTCTGATCTTCATTTCATGATATTAAGCCTAGTGGAAATACACAATGCTAAGATACAACACCGAGCATCGGACTTGTAATACCTAAAACTCTAATCTCATAATAGAGATTACGCATGATTATTGAACCAAGCTTTTATAGCTTCAGTGATACCTAACATGTACATAGCCAATTATATAGGTCCTTATTATAGATCCCAGAATATTCACTACAAAGACATTAGGGTCGAGGATAGTATAATCCAAAAGTCAAGGAGCGTGTGCTCAAGTAACATTAACTAAAGATATAGGGGTTTCAAATCAAACATTACTATTCTCAAGCTTCCTCATTCCCATGAATGGAAAGACACTTCAAAAATGTCTAATTTGTGGTTTCGTAAAGCTTATATCAGCCTCTGGTAATCTGCCGATACCTACTCTATTAATCCTTTGGGTGAAAGTGTTCAGAATTCATTTAAATTATAGGTACCTACGTAATAATCTGTAGTCACCACAGCCTCACTCTCCCACATCTACGCATTGTTTGGTCCGTAATCGTAAAGTTAGGTAACGAACCCACATATCTTTATCTTTGTACTGTAACATATAAAATAGATATTGTCAAGTGAATATCGCAGAAGTAAGATATGATCCACTGACATGCCACATCAAGGATATATAACATAACTTCGCACAGAACCCCTGAGTGACCGCGTGGCAAACTTATAGAAATTCGACTTTTATTGATAAATTAAGTGCTGGTCGCCACTGCCATGTCCGAAGACGTTGGAAATGCCCAAGAGGGTTGTATGCGACGATGTAAGCATGAGCTTCGCCTCCTTATAATGGCTTCACACTCGGCTAGCACTAGCTTTTATAAATCCTCCTTGATACGCAGAACAACGGATAGTTCTTGGTTATCTCCTAGTATCTCCCGAGATGCTTAGCTCAAATTGAGGACTATGTTGTTTGCATTCTTCCTAGGCGTGCTGGTAGCAGCTCTTACGATAGCTACGCCAGCGCCTCGTAGCGACCATGTCTTGCACGAGAAGCGAGAAACGACCTCCAAGGTCTGGATAAAACGCGACGCGGTCAGTCCAAAAATGAGCCTTCCTATGAGGATTGGCCTCAAGCAGAGCAATCTAGACAATGGACACAATCTGCTGATGGATGTCTCGCACCCCGACTCACCCAACTACGGTAAATATTATACGCCAGATGACGTTAATGAGATCTTCGCTCCTTCTCACAAGACGGTAGAGATAGTACACGAATGGCTTGTAGCATCTGGTATTCCTAGGGAACGTGTCTCGCAGTCCGCCAACAAGGCCTGGCTTCAGTTCGATGCTGATGCAGAGGAAGCCGAGGAACTGTTCAAGACTAAATATTACATATACCAGCACAAAGATAGTGGCACCAAGAAAGTTGCATGCGACGAGTGAGTTTTATAGTCTAGGCACCTAACTAGTAGGTCGAATTGGTGCTTATCATTCGCCCACAGATACCATTTACCGAGCCATGTTCGAGAACATGTGGATTATATCACTCCGGGTATTAGACTCGTCTTAGGACCTAACGATAGCAAGAAGAGACCCTCCGCAAAGAAGAGAGCTTCTCCCACACCAGGAAGGACAGGGCACGCATTCGGAACTATGCTATCGTCAAACTTACTACCCTTGCCACTGAGCTAGCTCAACTCGACGAATTTCACCCACTGTGACACCGTCATGACAATAAACTGCATCCGCGCGCTCTACCAAATCCCCAAGCCCTCAAAAGCTACTCCCGGAAATGAGCTCGGCATGTACGAATACGCCGACGTCTACAACCAAATCGGCCTACACCGATACTGGCGGGACTTCGCGCCTGAAATCCCCCAAGACTACGGGCCCCAAGTCAGGGGCATCGACGGCGGCATAGCTCCCGGCCCGCAAGGCCGCGGCACAGAATCGTATCTGGACCTGGACCTAGCGCACCCGCTCCTATATCCGCAAGGCGTCGTGATTTACCAGGTCGAAGACGAGAACTACGCGGACGGGTCGTTCGAACCACAAGGGGCTGTTCAACAACTCCCTCGACGCCATCGACGGCAGCTACTGCGCGTACGCCGCCTACGGCGAGACCGGAAATAACCCGGACTACGATTACGCGTACCCGGATCCGGCGCCGGGTGGGTACGAGGGCGCGCTGCAGTGCGGCGTGTACGAGCCGACGAACGTCATCTCCGTCTCGTACGACTGGGCCGAGGTCATGTACCCGGCGTCGTACCAGCGGCGGCAGTGCGACGAGTGGATGAAGCTGGGGCTGCGAGGGGTCTCGGTCGTCTTTTCGTCCGCGGACTACGGGGTGCAAGGTGGGTTTAGCTAGAGTTGGAGTTCGAACGGCTGCCTGGGGAACGGGGCCATTTTCAATCCGGCGTACCCGGCGGGCTGTCCGTACATCACGGTTGTGGGCGGAACGTATTCTGCCCGAGGGCGCGGACGTTACTAAGGATAAGGAGGTGGCTGCAAGTTCGCTGGCTTTCCGGAGTGGTGGCGGGTTTAGTAATATCTATGCCGCGCCGGACTACCAGAAGGATGCAGTGGATAACTACTTCGACGTCGCGGACCCCATCGTGCAGGCGTATCCGTACTACACGACGGCTAATAATGAGAGCCTCGGCGCTAAAGGCGGGATATATAACCGCGGGGGTAGGGGATACCCCGACGTGAGTGCCGTGGGCGACAACATAGTGGTGTACGCGTTCAACCAAACGGTGTACCCGATGGGCGGGACGAGCGCATCGGCGCCGATATCCGGATCGATCCTAACACTCATCAACGAGGAGCGCCTAGCGGCCGGTAAGAGCACGGCGGGCTTTGTAAATCCTGTGCTGTATGCTCATCCCGAGGTTCTGCACGATATTACCTCGGGGAATAACTCTGGATGCGGTACCGCGGGGTTCATCGCTTCAAAAGGTTGGGATCCGGTGACGGGGCTGGGAACGCCGAATTATCCCAAGATGTTAGATTTGTGGATGAGCTTGCCGTAGGTAGCATATATAACTATGAGCTGAGCTGAGTGGACATGACGCGCTGTGTAGCTTGGGGAAGCATTGTAGATGGGCTAAGCCTCGTTGGGATCAAAGGGTATTGCTGCAAGCGGCCCGTAGGATTAAGAGGTCTCTAAAGATGGTTGTCTTCATCGCGAGACATTATTGTGACGTGATCTTGTTTCGTATCTCTATTTTAACTACGTATCTCGATTCAGAAGAGGATATAGTCTAATTTCTACTTAGCCTTATCCATTCGGATGAATAGCAAGGGTTGATTGGAGTCTACTACCATTACTCTGGGTAGCATATCACGAGGGATTGAACTTACAACGGACGACCCTCTTGTTGGAGGCAGATCAACTCAGTAAAGGGAGTTGTCAGATGAACTCTCTCCAAAGCAAGGGCAGTGATCACGCGGCTGGTGAGCTATTCCTCGCGTCGTAGTCGCATCTACTCATTTTAGTCGTCGGGACACTTAGCCAATGAGTTAGACCTTGGATACCATATCAACCATATCTTGTCTGCGACGCAGTAGGCTACGCTATGCAGGAACTGTAAGTATCTACTACATGTAGGTAGGTACTTTACGTCTAAATATCCACAGAACGGAATCTTCTACTTCTTGCTCTACTTCAGATGCCCTAACGTCTATGATATAGGCTCCCATCTTGTACTCTCCTCATCTATTACCCTTCCCAGAAGCCCCCATATCCTCGACCGCATCCGGCTTATCCCAAGTCTCCTTCTCCAGCGCCTCGACCTCCCCCACCAAGCTCCATATTCTTGCCCTAGCCCTCCGAATCTCTTCTTCTTGTAAGCGCCAAATATCCCTGAACGTATCTAGTGCGAATGGCGGGACAGCCGTCTTGCGCGCGGCTTTGTAGTCATATATGACGATGTCCTCATCAGTTCGCGCGGCAACGCGTTTGTGGTTGTGGGATAGGATGATGCAGTCGAGGATAAGTGAGGTATCGGTGGGTGAGGGCAAGGAGCGCAGTTTATGGTATGCCGAGATAGTGTCTGGATACGTCATGGGCTGCAAGGTGGTTAGTTATGTCCGTTACCGCTCTACTCAGAAACGCTGTCAAGATAGCGAGGCCGGAAGAAGTGAGGAGTAAAAGGGAACGGAAGAGAGACACACGAATTTGTACTCAGCCTTAATAGACTTCATGATGAGCCCCGTGCTCTTCGGAGTCATAAGCTCCCTCCACCGTGTGCCATTCGCCGGGTCTACGCTCGCAAAGTGTATGATCCAGTTTACCCGCGCTGATTCAGCGTACCGGATGTAGTTGGTGTTATTAACGTGCCCCTATCGACCATCACTTATTTATTAACCTTCCTGCCTTTCTTCCCTTCTCATTCACACCCTCGCCTAGCTCATGATCCATGTAACTCTCCATGTTTTTTTTTCGTCTTTCCCAGAGTAAAGTAAGAAAAGAGAGGTAAGACCGGAGACAACCTACAAAGCTATCCATCTCCCCCCACACGACCTGTTGGTTCTCGAGCCCCCTCCGACCGCCCGTTAGGAAGCCCTCTGCGCCGGCGGTTAGCTCGCGCCATTCCGTCCCCAGAGCCTCCAAAACGCTTGCGGCTTGTCGCGCTTGCTCTCGGCTGCACCCGAACATGATACATTTTCCTAGCCGTGCTTTGAGATCTGAGTACCATCTACTAGGCGGGGCCGGAGGCGGTTGTTCCGTCGAAGAGGAGGAATATGCGCGACTCGATGATGTACCGTTGACAGAGGAAGAGGAAGAGGGATAGGACAGCTCTATTCGGCGCGAGTGGGCGCCGAGAGGCGGGGATCGTAGTCGCAGAGGGAGGACGCTGGTAGACGGTTTCAAGCGTGGTCTGGGAGGCATTGTGGAAGAGCTTGGTCGCAGGAGTGAAAAGGCGATCAATTGACTTTCCAAGCAATAGATTGTTGTACCAGGCACCGTGGAAACAGTGCAAAGTCATAGAAGTTGCACATACATGTAGTAGCTAGCTCCATGTAGGTACTTGGAGGGCAGGAGGGGTAGCTCGGCAGCTTCTAGGTTATACCTTGGTAACGATAAGATATGATATGGCGTCACTTATCACTTCAGCCGCCGATTACCGCTTCATTATCAAATATACCTCCATCTACTTTGATCCTCATCTTTCAAGATATTCGACACGTGCCATTGTGCCTTAATCAAACGAATCATCGCGTCCATGGGCTAAGTAGGTACATATCATTATGTCCGCGCCAAATCCAGAGCTACGACGGCAGGTCATAGCTATCTACAAAGAGCTTCTCAACCTCGGCAAAGATTACCCCCAAGGCTTCTCGTACTTCCGGCCACGGCTCCACAAAGCATTCATGGTGAATGCCCACCTGCGTGACGAGGATGCTATCCGGAATGCCATAGCGAAGGCTGATTATGTAAAAAAAGGTATTTCTTTTTTTCTTCTATCCCTCCTCTTGTTTATCACATATAGTATTTAAAAGTGTCATTCGGGTTGGCTGGCTAACTTGGAATTTCGAAGAAATCGAGGCGCTGTAAGTCAACCTCGTTCCTTCAAGCCAATAGGATCACAAATTACTTCTGTGTCAACTGGAAAGTTTTTATCCAAACTTGATATTCATTCGCACCGTCTATAAACATCTGGCTCACTGGGTTTAATGACCGTTCCCTTTATATACCATGGCTAGAACGAACATGTCCCTTGCCTACATACCTAAACTCAGCTTCCACGTACGCACACGCACACCTACATTGCATATATTCGTAGTATATCTTTCCAGCCATATATGTCCAAACATATTTCCATCTATCCGTAAATGCATCAAAATAAGGAACAAGAATGATAAGCAGGAACCCAGTCCCGATATGCACCTCCTAAATACTCCAATCCACCTAAATTCTTCCCTATTTACTTCGCGGTTAACGTTGTGGTTTTCCCGCTCGACGATTTAACGTAATGCAAAGGTTGAAAAACCTTGTTAGCTGCAGTGTGTTGACGTGTGGCGTACAGGTACTACCTGAAAAGGTATCGCACGCTTCGAAAAAGGTATGATGGCGGCGGAGCGTTGGGGGGTTAATTGGGGCCAAGGGATCGAAATTTCTGGATTGAGATTGCGATAGCTCGCGTTGGTGAAATTCGCCCCCAATGTCGACATACTTGTAGGTTTAGAGCGGTGGAGTAGTGCAAATAAATATCTGAGACATGCCGAATAAACAATACCAGTGGTCAACCGGCCAAAAATGCAGACCGTAGAAGACTCATCACGATCCGCTACCTAGCTTCTTTCTGGCGCTCCAGGCCCCGACTTCTAAGCATTCTCCCCAACTTGTGCCTCCTTCGCGTAGTAGATCGTTCATCATCTTGCCGCTCCAATTGTCCCATTCATCTTGACTCTTTCCGCTAACCTCACGGAGAACTGGTTCGAGGGCGTGGATCAATCCTACTACAGTCTCGAGCGCAGTTCGTCTGAGTGCCGCTTGGCTGGCAGTCAGGCCCTTCCCCCCACCTTTCGAGTCCGCTCCTTTGCCTTTTCTTTTCATCGAGTCGATGTAACTCTTGCCATCTTTTGTTACGACACCGCCGACACCTTCGCGTTCCCACCTGATCTCGCTCAGTGGTATTGCTAGTCGCTTCGATCGCAATTCCATCAACGACTCTGCTTCTTGCAAGAGATACGGCCCGATCAGTGTGCAGGGGACTGCGGATACTCCCAATGCATCTAGTGCCTTCGTTACCCAACCGTTGTACTCGACTAAATATGGATTTAATGGCGCGCTGAGAGGGGTGTTATTTGTCATGACATAGGCTCCTAACCTCTCGGCGCCGCCCTCATCATCGCTGCTGTCGTCCGAATCCGAGTCAGAATCAGGCTTCGACATAACGTTCGGCTTAGAGACATGTGGCCGTAACATGCGAATGCTATGATCGCTTTCCCAGAATTCTAATACACCACCTGGTTTCAACATACGTAGGTATTCTTCGAAGAGAACCTGCGGTTCACGCATAAAGGTCGAAAGGCACATGGTCATGTCTTTGACCATGATCAGATCAAATTCATTGTCAGGTAATGGCCATGGCGTTCGTCGCATATCATGTTGAACAAACCGCCATTGCATGTCCTTGTCGGGTTTCCAGTTCTGATCAAGCCCTGAACCAACGAGGGGCACAATATCAAGACCAGTAAATGAAATAGATGAGTGGCCATGCTGCGCAAAATACCGGTGGCACATCATACTCCAAAAGGCAGAGCCGCATCCTACCTCGAGAACGCTTGAAGGTGGCTTGTTGGAGAATTCCGGTGCTGTTGTTGGACCGCCGAAAACTTGAAAGAGCATAAGCGTACGCAAGGACTGGCGATGGAGCTCTGCTAAATCGACGGGCAAAGGGTACAATAATGTCGGTTCGTTAATATAAGTACGGTTGTTGCGATTGATAAATGGCTTTGCTGATATAGTAGAAGATGGCTTGGTAGAGGTTGAAGCGGAGGAAGGCGCCACGCTTCCCTCTGTTGAAGAGGCTATGAAGTGGTCGTTTGAACTCATGATTCCAGTCCGGTAATATTGGGATGGAGAGGAAATGCTACCAGTGCGAAAGGTGGGGGCGTAATTTGAAGGAGAGACGAATTGACCAGGCTCGGGGGGCATTGCGTCATGATGGTTTTTGCCCCTGGATGACCTGCGGCGAATGGGCGACGACAGGCCCGCAACCGTTTTAATAGGCGAAGTCGGTGTTTGGGGGCGTTGCGGATTGTGATCGGAAGCTGTGTACTGGTAGTGGAGAGACTCGCGTTTCTGTAGCTTATTCGTTGAGTGAGCCGGTGTGTACGGTTGTTGATAATGAAAACCGCTGTCGGTGCTGAAGATAGGCAAGTGCACGGATCTGATAAATTTGGAGGACTTTGACGAAGTGGATGGCCGCTCAGGATCGGAGACGGGTGAGGCAGTAGATGCAGACGGAGGAGAAGCGGATGCGATCGAAGTTGAGGCTGAAGCGACGGCGGCTAGCGGCGGCGCGGTTGCGGATGTCGATGCAACAGTCGAGTCTTGACCTTGAGTCTGGATGGTAGTATTTGTGTCACTAATGCTGCTGCTGTTGATTGCAGGTGAAGAAGCAGTAGGGGTTATGACGTTTGCGCTTTTTCCATCAGTTGGCTTGTTGCCTATGGCTGTCCCTGAAATTGAAGAAGTAGGCGGTGACGAGATGAGGGTGCCACTTGTGGTGCTGGTGGCTGCACCATGAGTGGAGGCGAAAGAGTTTAATTGTTGTGTATTTTGTTTCGGCAGTGATTGTATTTGCGTTGGTGTTTGTGTATGTGGAAGTGTATGTGTTTGCGCTTGTGAAAGTGCTTGTGTCTCGTGCGACGTTCGGGAGCTGACACTAAAGGAGGAGGAAGTCCTTGAGTGGGAGTGATGCGACGCCGGCCTGTGAGTAAGAGCTTGCGGGAGAGTTCCGGCAGGTGGTGGCCGACGCCTACCAGGGATCCTGGACCTTATCGAGCTTGCGTCGCTACTTTTCTTCCTTTTCTTGGTCTTTTCTTTCTGATTCTGGTTTTGGTTTTGAAATTGAACTTGATTTTGGTGCTGTTGATGATGATATTCTTCGTCGTCGTTGCTCTTGTGGTTGTTATCTTTATCTTTATCCTTATCTTTACCGTCAGTAGCAGTAGAGTTGCCACCACCCTCGGTGTTTTGATTTTGATTTGGGGTTTGGTGGTGCTGGCTGTGATTAATATTATTATGCTTATTGGCCCCGTGGACAAAGTTGTAGGCGTTGGTGTTGGTGGAAGATGGTTTTCTAGCGTTCGCGGGTCTGACTCTGACAGGGGGCGAGTACATCGACAAGCTGTATGCGAACTCCATTTTGCCAGTCGCGATGCCGCTGTTGCCAATGCGCTGTATGTACTGTTTCGTTACTGGAGAAGTACCACCCTGGACCAGATCCCCATAAATTTGCAGCTTGGAAGTTGCCCCGATGCAGTTCCGGTACTTAGATTATACCTTGTCCGTACTTCGATCAATCAAAATTCTTCAGCGAACCTTCTTTTCAGGGGGCTTGCAGTGGTGGCATGTGCTCCGGTACCTTTGCACCTTCTGGTAATAATTGCGAAGCTCTTTTCCTTCCTCCTTTCCAAGTTGGTACTTTCTTGCGACTGGTCAAAATTTTTTTTCCCTTCTTCTTTTCAAAACACCTTAAAAACCATCCATCCCCTCGATTTCTTGACGATCTGTAACTTCGGAAATAAGTCAACGGTTGTTTTTTTTTTCAATGCGCTCTTCTAGGTACTACGTTTGCATGTATTGTTATCGATTCGATTTCAGACGACGACTGTTCCAATCAATTGTGGATTCTTTTATTTTGCTGGTCCGTTTTCTTCCTAGCAAGCCATGGCCTCGGACTGCGATAGTCGTTCAATGATTGGTGGTTACCGATTCCCGGCTGCGCTTCCGGTGGTCTCGTCTTCGTTTGGGAAATCTTCACCCGAAGGAATGCTTTTCTTGTTTCATGAATCGGTCTTGCTTCCTGATCCGAAGATGTGCAGCCCGTGCGGGATCTCCCAAGAATCTGCTGTGCGAATTGGCGAACATATGACAGCGCAACAGCGCACTGGCTGATGTCGTTTTATTGTTACAGCGGAATGGCCCGCGGTTGCAGAAGATACACGCACGGTAGCCCGTTGTGTTGTGGCCAAGCAAATCCAAGCTTTCCAACTTGTGTTCCCTGAATGATTCAACTCCCCCCGGTTCGGGTCCCCCTCCCCCGCCTTCAACTTATAATAGCAGTGGGTGCTATAGTTGGATGCAACTGGCGGGCCGAGCCCAACTAATGACTCGTGGAACTCTTTGTTAGTCCCGAATACTTGAAATATTTGCAGGCTTTCTATTCCCTAGGGCTTCTGAGTGACATCCAATTGGCAATTCTAAATTCCCGGTCCGGTGCCTTTCTCGGTGAGTTTGTAAGGGTGTAGGATGGTGTCGACTAAAACAGTCTCTTGGCGCGAGAGACCTCGGAATGTCGGGAATTATCCAATTCGTCCTATCAAGCTGTCGATAACACCTCCACGGAGCACTTCACACCCTCTCCGATAAGTTGTCTTTGAAGTTCAAAGTCGACTGCTGTATCTCACATGCGCTGGTTGTCTTCACACGTGACTACTATGCTCCTCTCTGCAGTCACCAAACGGCCTCTTAGGTGATCGCCACCAGTTGGTGCTGTAAGAATTATGCGTTGCGTTTTTATCGAGTGTATTTCGAGTCGCCAGCTATCTCATGATAACTTTGGAGAAGGATGCCAGGGCCCCCGTCTTACCCGCTTATATCATGAAGTGGAATCCGAACTGCCCACTCCTGAAGCATAATAGATCCGGGTGTGTTTGGTCCTCTCAATGTAAGTCTCAGTGTCCACTATCGACCGGTATGGAGAATCGTGATTCAGGTCGTTGCAAAACCAACTACGATTAATGACAAAGGAGTGCGCACATATAACACATCGCGCTGCAAGCAGCTTGGGGTGCGAGGTGCTAGTTATGTATGTATGTCCTCCAGAAAACAACCGACCCTATTCCGTCTAGCGCTTTTCCGCATTGCGATCATGATGCTTTAACCCATCCTCTTAAGACTGCTTTAGGACGAGTGCTATTTTCCATCTGTCAAGTGAAACCCAACAGGTGGACCGTCGATCCCTTGAGGGTAAGGTATTTGTATGGCTCCCCCGCATTTACACCTGCATAACGGTGCACAGCTACCTTTACTTTGTACTACGAAGGTGGTGGCCACAGGGTATTACTGCTGTGTACCACAGCTTGTGATCGATCCAAATTCGTAGAATCCCGGACCTTTGTATCGTTAGCCAGTTTTGTTCCAGCCGTTCTAGTATGCTGGTAGGGGTGCTCGGCTACGACCTGCAGAATACAAGGAGTCGGAGCAATGGAATGCTTGACGGTCGGATAACGATTTCCAGGTAATTGGTCCAACGAGAAAGACCTAGAACTCTAGCCTCCGAAAATAGGCCCTACACGCGGCAGGATGTTGACCTTGCGTAAACAGGCCCTAGGTTCGGAGCGATTCGAGTGTGTCGGTCTGCAATGCTCCACTGAAGAATGAGTCCAGTTGCCCACCTAGGGGTACCTATCCACAGAGAAAATGGTAAGATGCAGCAAAATCATGTGCTCTATTATTGTGGGAGCATCAGTCGATAAGAATTCAAAAATGTCCATTGAATCATTTTCCCTAATATGTCGCTTTCTTAGCCATGACAAGCACCTGCTCCTTACCTACATCTAGGTGAATTTAATACACTTACATAGTATAAGAATAGTAAGCTTTCTGATTGCATCTCGCTTATTGTCGTGCAGGTTTAACATCGAACAGGCTGAAATGCAGGGAAGCCAGTAGTATGCCTCCATGGTTTCCCCAGCTTCCAGACTCTTGGCATGGGTAAGACCATTGAGGCTGAAGTGGTCGAAGATCAAGCTTCGAATAATAAGTAGGTACCTAGGTACGTGTACCGTACGAGTCGGGCTTTATCCGCAGACTGGTGACGACACCCCTAATTATATGTCCGCTGTTATTACTTTCGACATCTCTGAAGCCACAGTACCATGCCGAGCTCCCTTCGAGCTCCCTTTCTACATACAAGAGCAATCAAAGCATTTGACATAGAGGCATACAGAGATATGGGGATTTAGAGCTAGCCCCCAGCATCCTATATATTAGTCACTAGAGGTAGGCACGGACTGTTCATCTTTCAACTAGGGCAGTTAGGTGATCCTTCTAATAAGCGAATCGTAAGGCGTGCTATAGCTCCTTGTGCTAGCGTGCATATTGATCCTAAGTGGTTGAAGTTCGCTACCTAGTTACTTCAGCGAAGCAATACATTGCTCGGTGAGGATTATGGAAATTTAGAGGAGAGCAGATTGACGCACCAATACCGTCGCCCCGCCGCCTAGAAGTACTAGGTGGAGGCAAGAGGTTGGACAAGACTTCGATCTTCGTACTAGAGGCGTGACACTCTTCCTAGAAATGAATTTTAGTAGAAAATAGGTAAACATCAAATACTCAATAAATCCCTAGGTGTGGTAGCTGGCAAAACATTCAAGACAAACATTGAAGGTAGACGTGTAAAGGAATAGGTACAAAGATACTCTCGTTTCAGAACCCAATCGAAAAAGAATTTCGTAGGTACCTGCATCCATGGACCATATCTGAGTATAAGTAGGTACCTCCTTCTGAAGAAGTATTTACGTGTCTATACATACATGTACATTTTACATAAAAAATTGGCGCAAGTGGTCTGATACTTCAAACATTTCAGAGGTTATTATTGTAGTGAGTCTTCAGGTCAGTATAGTATATGTAGTGTTGAAGTCGGCGGATTGAATTGCGTTGATTATTAGAGTTTGGTCAATTGTGGATGCGGGTGCGGCCCGTGCGGCGGTACCAAAGTACGCAAGTACCAGTCTCACGTAACGTTGGAGTCCCGTCCACTGCAAGGCTGCAAATTTTTGACCCGACCTTGGTACGGGGTAGCTGACTAAGCCATACCCAGATAAGCGGCGAAACAAAGTTTAACGGGTAGCGCACGTGACAAGGCTAAGACGTTTATTCCGGCACCGTACCATACAAGGTCAGAGCTTGGAGCAAGGTAAGAGCAAGCACAGTCCAATTCCGGCACCTACATCAGATCTCATCAACGCATCGCACATGCAGTATCTCTGACCTCAGTTAACCAGCCAGTCACAGACCTTGACTTGGACAATACTGACAAAACAATCTTCTGGTGCGTGAATTTCTCTATCGAAGAATTCAATTGTTAGTACCTCCGAGTTACCAACATCCCCTTTCTACAAGTCTACCTCGACCTATATTGTAGGTCCGGCAAATCTCTATCACCTTCTACTCACCTTTCACAATCACTTTTTCCCATTGACCATTCTGGCTATCCGCCCTCATTCTGCTTGTTGATTCGTCACTTCATTGAGCTATACGTGATCTCCACATGTTGAACTACAAAACACTCCCCTCACTTAGCTCTACTCCCAACATACGAGTTGCTAATGTAGCTACGTGTCTCTGCAAACAGTCTGGTCCCCAAGCAAGAACGTTATTTCGCAGTTCCAACAAACTGTGAAATAGATAGGAAGACATATATCACGAACGCCTCCAGTTGCGCGGTGACTCACGGACTCGTCAGGGTTGGGCGCCTTCCCACCGCCTAAGCTAGTGGCGACTTAGAGGAAACCACGACGATTCTATCTCCCTTAGCAGCCCGTCAACTCGTACCTACTACTACGGCTTATTTGGTGGTGGATTCAAGCTTCTCCGAACCCACCATCTACATCTCATCAGCTCGGCCGGACTTTTGTCCTCGTGTCTTCCATGCCTTACGACAAAGCTCTCGATCTTTATGCATGGATACTCGCTAAGTCATTGTCCGCTGGTTCAAGTTCCAACATAGGTTGTTGCTAAAGGCAGTTCTTGACAACCCGTTGACGTTGTGGCGTCCCTCACCCGGCGCAACTGGGCTGCTCTTCGACATCTCCATGGAGATAGTATCTAATACATCCCGCGCAACCTCGACCTCGACCTCTCCTCCACCTAACCTTTAACCCGACCTCCACCATCACACCAACTGAATCTATCTAAGAGTACCACTACAATCATCCAATTCGCACGTTGCAATAAATTCCATCCCATATCTGGCTGGCGTATTCTTATTACGTCGCCACTGATACATCGCCACAATACCTTCTTCTCTAGTACTTTCTTTAAATCCTACGCCGGCTAACCTCCCTCGAGGTATGTACGGACCCAACCACCAACAAGGGCACAACTCGCGCCTTAATGGCGTCCCCGGCGGTCGCGGCATGGCGCCGCAGATGATGTATAACTTTGTTCAACAACAGGGTGCTCATCATCATACGCACCCACAGCAGCATCATCAGACCCTACCGCAAGAGCATACAGGCCATGCTGGCGCATCTGGTACCTTAACTCACTCTAACTTCTCCTCTGGCCTCATGTCAACCGTCACACCTTTCACTCCGAGTAGTCATCAGAATGGAAATACCCCTGGTTCTCGTGGTGGCCAGACTCAACAGTACAGTGAACATTGGAACGAGCAGCTGAAGTCGTTCAAAGAATCGGAGCGCGCTCACCAGACTATGACCGAACAACACCAACCCCATTACTTTGCCAGGCTTAGAGCAAGTGAGAATAAGGGCATTGGTCCGTCACCGAATGCTAACTCAGCAGAGGCGGCGGTCGATGGAGAACTGGAGGATAGAGGCCGACCCGTTAATGTCGACAAGGCCCTCGACCGACAAGACTGGCTAAGCTTGGATTTTAGTGGACAAGGTCTTAAGAACATTTCTGTCATGCTCTTTGATCATTACTCCTTTCTCACTGAATTATATCTCGCCTCCAACAACTTGACTCGTCTACCACGGGAGATCGGACAACTGAGATCGTTGCGACACCTTGATGTATCTCACAATCAGTTAACGACTCTACCTCCTGAACTGGGCATGTGTACTCCTCTCCGGCAGCTCTTGTTATACAACAATCTCATCCAGACGATACCTCCTGAACTTGGAGCATTGCATTTTCTGGAGCTGCTTGGTATTCAAGGGAATCCGCTTGAACATGATCAGAAGCAGAAGCTAGTCGAAGAAGGCACTAAGGCATTGATTACCCAGCTCAAAGAGCAAGCCCCAGGTATGAGAAATTTGTTTCCTTTCCTGCCCTTCATCTGTACCCTCGTATTAAGCTTGGGACTTGCAAATGCTAATCTTACTCTAGTTCCTATCCCGCCGAACCCGCGTTTACCGATCACGCTTCAGGAGGATGTCGGATCAGACAGGGAACGCATCCGTGTTTTGTCGTGGAACACCCTTTGCGACAAGTACGCAACCAGTACGCAGTATGGCTATACTCCCCTCAGCGCCTTATCCTGGGAGTATCGCAAGAACAGCATCATTCGAGAATTATGCGAACGAAATGCCGATATTCTCTGCTTGCAGGAAACTGCCATGGATGCGTTTGACACTTTCTTTACGCCCGAGCTTGCTAAGCTTGGGTACAAGGGTGTTTTCTATCCCAAGACTCGTGTGAACCACTTGACGGGCAAGGATCAGAAGTCTGTCGATGGTTGTTCTATCTTCTACAAGAGCGACAAGTACATCTTACTAGACAAGCAGCTCGTTGATTTTAGACAGACAGCTATCAACCGCCCAGATATGAAGTCTGCCGACGATGTCTTTAACCGTGTAATGCCAAAGGACACTATTGCTGTCTATTGTTTCTTCGAGTCACGGTTCACCGGCAATCGATTTATTGTTGTCAACGCCCATTTATGCTGGGAATCTTACTTAGCGGATGTGAAAGCCGTACAGACGGGTATCCTAATGGAATTAGTGACTAAGCAATCGGAGAGGTACACGCGTAGGCCTCCTCTATCGATCGAGGAGAAGCGATTACCCAGGCCATCGGCAGAAGGAGATGCGGATGCGGATACAGGTGCCGAGGAATATCCAGAGCCTGCCCCTAGTCAAGAATATCGCAACAACACGGACATTCCTCTACTGGTCTGTGGCGACTACAATTCGGAGGCTGACAGCTCCGTCTATGAGCTCTTAGAGAAGGGACGCATAGCACCTGATCATCCTGATTTAGTGGGCCACTCTTACGGAAATTTCACTCGGGATGGTATTGAGCATCCATTCAGCTTGCGCAACGCATACGCACCTCTTTTCGGAACCCCGGCCGAGCTTACCTTCACGAACTATACACCGACGTTCTCCGGCGTGCTTGATTACATCTGGTACAGTTCTAACACCCTAGATGTTGTCGAATTACTCGGACCTCCCGATTACGAGTATCTCAAACGGGTTCCCGGCTTCCCGAATTACCACTTCCCGGCTGATCATATTCAGATCATGGGGGATTTCGTCGTCAAGCCTCGGAAGGATAAGAAGCTTCCCGCTGACCAAGATAAGATCGGTAGTAGTTCTTCGAGAAACTGAATCGAGGCTAGGATCGATGAATGCCCCGATAAGTCAAATCTAGGCGGTCGCGCACCCCTTAGCCCCTGATTGCCAACTGCCAATAGTAACGATGAGGATGCCTTATGATTTTCAAAGGGTCTCAGGAGGAATGCGCCGGCTGCACGTATATGAAGAAATGAGGGGGGGATTAGGCGAATCTTTTCTCATACTCTGAGGAACGGTTTTGGCAGGACGGAAGTGGATTGGACATCTCAGAAGGGGTGGTCTTTGAAAGGTGGAGTGAGGAACGGTTCTTTTCGCGATATGATCTCTCCCAAGTCTACGTTCCCAGTTTTGCCATTTGGCGTCAAACATGCGTGTACCCTAGCTTTTTTTTACAAGAAATGAGGATCCAGACTGCGCCTGTGCAGCTCTGCTTCTTGACTCTTGAGAGAGGGAGATACGCACCCCTGTTACGTCGTGCTGCTTGCTTTGCTTTTTGTGTAATAAATGACTTGCAGTTCTGCACTTGCAAAATTTGGACTTTAGTGCTTCGTTTCGGTGAATTGACGTTGCTTTTCTTGATATTACTCCTTTCTCTAGGTCGGTCATGAAGCTGTTTCTATGGCGAGGCTGCGTTTATGCTGTTAACATGAAGGTAAGAATGAGATTGACTAAGTCCAACTATAAGACTATAAAACTATAAAACTATAAAACTCTGCTAGACAGGGCCTAAAATAGAGCTGTCTCTAGTTAATATATACGATCAGACTATTGCTATGAAGGGTCCAGGCGTAGTGTAGTCGTGGCAAGCTCAGAACAAGTTGGCCATGAAAATTGGTATCCGATCTGGAAGATACTCCTTTCTTGCCGCAGCAAAGCGCTGGTCAAGTTAGGTGGAATGAGCTGATAAGTTACACCATCTATATAATGTCTGAAGAATACCCCTTTTATAGAGTAATAGTGGACCTTATTAACATGCTAGGTTAGGTAGATAGGAGGTAGTCATAGCTACCTACCTACCAGGTAGGTATACGGGTGAATACAAACAGCGGGAAATCCTCGTATTAGAATGCCTAGAAAGACTGTATTCACTAATAAAGAGCAATCCATACCTTGCTAAGTCATAGATCATACCATCAAATACGCGCTAGTTTTCACTCTTGACATTGATTTGAGTACCAGGTAGTGTGTCACATTTTCCCCTTACTCTTACACAAAGAATCTGTCAGATGTTTTACTGAAGGTGCTGCCTAACACATGGTAGCCAAAGAGTTTCTAGCTTCTTATGGAACAACAGGTTTCTTTCGATCATCTATGGTGCGCCTCGTAATAGAATGGAGAATCAGGGGTATCGTCATAGAGAAAGTTGCCGGTTTTATTTTCGAAATAGGCATGGTCATGGAATCTGCTACGTTATTCTGTATGAAATCACATTCTTACCACCGTTGTTGTATTTATTAACGATCTTGAAGTCGGAAACTATGACCCTAGTTAGTAGATATATACTATTCTCATTTTGTCCCTCGACTCAATATCAATAGGTATTTTTAGCTACCATAACGCTATAAAGATAGCAAGTTTCATCTTTTGCTTCTTGCCCTTGCTATGTTGATGCCGGCAGTGAGAATATTGGAGGACTATGCTGTAGGATGCCCTGGAGCACCGACTCCACGCTAAGGACAACGTTTGTGAGACAACGTCCCTAGACAAAAAATCACAAGTCCAATAAATTTCTTTTCTTTTCTCTTCTCCCCCTTTCCTTGCCATCAGAGGTGGGAGGACAAATATCATAATCACCCGTTGCAGGGTAAGGCAGTTCGAAGAATCAATATTACGTTCTTGTAGTCGAGCGGTTGTGACGGGAAGAGGTCCCCCAATAAGCTCTGCATGATGATACCGCCTACGCAACAACATCGCAACCACCCTTCATTGAATCCGCGTTGTGGAAAATGCGTTGGTTAACAGTGATGCTACAAATGAAAATGAAGGTCGAATGCACAAGGACGAGGTAACTACCTAAAGTCAAGCCATATTATATAGGCACCAACCAATTAGTTTTCTCTAGTATTATAGATAGTAGCATTAGGTACATACTTTCAAGATCTATAAAGCGCAGGTGTTTTCTTCGTTCAAGTCACATGACTGTCTTTTCCTGTTCCCCGGTTGAGTAAGGTACCTCATAGGTAGTACTGATGGAATTATTGCCCAATGCTTGGTAAGCTACTTGGAGTAGCTCGATGCTACCTTTGCCTGCCCTAGAATAAGGAGATATGTACCCTAACTTGTATGACTATCTCATCTAGGACTATAGTGTGTAAAGTAGACCTAAGGGGTATGGGTAAGTAGATACCTACCTACGCGGGTGGCTTATACTACATCGCAAATACTCGTTTATAAGTTGGTAGATTATGTAGTAGTATTATTGACGTCTGAAAGAATTTATGGGAAATATCGCTGATTACCTACCTAGGTACCTAATCTGTATCGGGACCGAGAAATGAAGACTACTTACACCCCAAACATATTTTTGCACTTTCTAAGTTATGGACCTTTAAGTACCCCAAGAGCAATAGATAAGTAGGTAAGTCATCACCAAAATGGAACGTTGCTTTCCGAAATAGGTAGTATCCCCGGATGCGTAAAAGGCTGAGGCTAAGATCTTACTTTCGTACGTCGGGGTTTTCAGGAAGTGCCAGAGTCGTATTACGAGCAGTCCCGGCTGATAGCAAACAACGAAGAATATACTCTCGCATAAGGACTGATTCAAAGGTGACTGGTATTCACTCATTGCCGATGTTTTATACTTAGTATACCTACCTATGGCGAATCCCCTGTTAAAGGAGATTATCCCTCGTTGATAGTAAAAAAGAAAACCCCTGACATCAAAATCTCGACAGCTAGAAACCAAAATGCTACACAAGCAGCTTCAACATTGAGAAGACTGAGACGCTGGCAGAAAACTACGACAGGTGCGGGGGGCCAGGAATCTCGGTCTTCTAACCGGCAAGCCTTCACCGCTCCTCGGCAAAGATTATGTTGAAGCTTGACTGATGCTGTGTTACCACCTGCGTAGGTGTGTAATATTGACGTTACGAAGACAGTGTGACTGTCGCTCCTAGAAGGTCCAGTAATACCATGGTGTCTGCTGCTTGCTATCTCACTTACCATGTTAAATCTGTATTGAACGAATAAGTCGTTGGAGAAAGAACGAGTGTCTGCTGGAAGAAGTTGAAATATAAGTAATAAAACTGCCCGTGATAATAGAATTATAACTAATTGTGTAGATCGGTTGATGGAATGAGGCTGAGTTATCACTCAAACCTCCTATTCCAGTATCTACAACCGAGACCGGAGAAACCAACTCAGCCATTGTCAGACCACAATTAGACGCAATATTCCGCTTAAGGAACGTGATGACTTGAGCTCATTGATTTGCTAAGATAAGCTGGGTTAATTGGTATGATTAAGCTTCCCTGTAGAAGAGGTACCCGAGCATGGAGCCTGCTACTGTCTAACACGCGAAGAAAAAAAGGGGGGAGGGAAGGAGGGAGGAGCCACAACATAGCCTGGAAATTTGAGATTCGTCTAAACTTATTGACTCTTCCTATATTTAATATTATACCATTTATTCCTCTATTACTGCTTCCATATGGCGAATGTTAATCTAGAGAGCAAACCCTTGCCACAGGGTGCCGTGGTCGAGGTCCCCAAGGTCGCACTTTGGCTCCAAACCAGCGCTGCCAATTTTCAAGTTCTTGACAATGTCAATATATGTAGAAACACTGACGGGCTGGCAAAGGCAACGAGTTGTCTTTTCAAACAGTTCGCGACAGAAGTTACGGTACAGTCACACCCTTAATCTAGGCGAAACAAAGGTACTTAACGTTGAAAAAATTACTAAATATTATGATTTAAATCCAGTGCGCCCCATCGCAGAACCGCGTCACCGCTATCCATTTCAACCGACCTTCTGTTGTCCCTGTCGAAAAGGGCTGGATAGTGGACCTTATACCTGTACATATAGTTGAGAATGCCGTAATGGTGGAGAACCAGCAGTTGGACGCAAACCATTACGTGCGCTTGACTAAAGAAACGAGTGTGTCTGGGAATTTTTTCGCTGTTTTGTTATTGTCACAGCTTAGTACATGAAGGAAATATGACCGCGGAAGGGACCTGACTTGGATTCACTTTCTACCCAAGCTTCACCCACAATGACAACAACCGAGAAACAATCCTAGAATTGGTCCCTTGGAAGACTTTTGGGCTCCTAGAATGTGGATCTCGGCGCTGTTATCTCTTATCGAATTGAAGTTGAGGTTATCATATGGAAATATTAAGATCCTGGCGCTGTACGCTTCGAGATCGCTGAAATTAATGTTGACCAGGGTTGAAGCATCTGTGCTGGCCTCTTAGCTTCCACCGTAGAACTCTGTGGCTTGGATGAGGAGAAACGAATTACGGGACGTCTTACTGCCGATGAAATTGCCGTTACCATCGATAGAGACTTGCTCGAACTGTCCCTGTTGCGTATAGCCAACCTCGGGCAACTGCCAGGTGAGGGTCCTTTCACTGGGCTGCTCGATCCGTTCACGATCTTCCCAGCGGATTTGGAAACCACATTTAGATTTGGGACACAAGGCCCATCTCTTTTCTGCAAAGGGGTTAGAGCTTATATACCTCATAAGTAGGTACTTAAGGTATCATAGAAGATACTCCCCGACGTACCGGAACCGGGAATCGGTTGCCCTGTGTTCTTGTCTAGTAGTGCTAAGAATAAATACGGAGCTGGCTCCCCGCAATTGCATTTGCTCCACTCTCCCTGATGCTCATAAAATGGATCGTGCGGATCTAGATCTGGATCTGGATTTGGATCTATTCTCCGCGGCAGCGGCATCGTTGCTTCCGATACCATGATAGCTCCACTTTGCTGAATGATTGGAGCGGACGTTAGATCTACATTATTTGGCAGGGACAAACTTGCAATACATGTCAAAACAATCGAGAGAAGGGATGGGATGGGTTGGCGAATAAGTGACACGCGGGGTATAAGAATTTAAAGGAAGTATGGGTATGAGGTAAGATACTAGTTAGATCAATGTTGAACTACACACATGTGCCTACTTTAGAGGAGAACTGCACTTCTTACGAACATTGTCCTACATGGATGTAGTATTTGCTGCTGTAGCATGCTTACCTAGGTGTGTATCGGCGAGGTATCCATTACCCCGCTGTCTTTACAGTAGTGTTCCTTCTATCGAGTGGGTATGCCATTTTGATTATAGCTTCTTAATCTCAAATTAACTAGGTGTCTATATGTAAGTAGAAGCCAAAGTATTTTCCCCATAAAATCGTCTGGTTGCTGATTAGGGGAATGTATTGTGCAGGTAGTTAGATCCCAGGGGTTTAGAATATCAAGGTCCTGTGCACTGGGATCTCCTAAATGAGGGGCAGAGCTTAAATATGGTAGTTTTTATATTATCTCAAGCTGCTCGCCACTAATTCTCGCTGTCATTTGAGGCATTCTTTCTCTTCGGTATGTATGTCTCTCCTAGGCTGGTTTCCATCTATATTTTATGTATATATTTCACACGTCTAGACACATATAGGAAGAACGTTTACGTCAGTACCTAGGTAGCTTGTATATCAAAAACCATCATATAAGGTATTCCGTACTCCTACGTATCTAGCTTTACAAGATTGGAATGGCTAAAAATATTGCAGTGATCGCATCCGACACTGACTAGAAGACCTGTCTGTTCATAAAATGGAAGGAGATCCCCATTGATGGGGTAGAGCTCGTTTCACCGCCGATGCCTCAAAGTTCCCACTCGGCTAGGCCGGAGCCGATTCGGAGTTCGCCAACGAGTTGCGACATGGCTTGTATGTGTTCCATCTACTCTCCTATGGCCTGTGGCCTCGTAGTCTTCCATATCCACTCCATTCCCTGTAGTATCGCCTAGAAGGCAGTCATCTCCATCCACCCTGACGCCCTTGAAAGAACTCCGTTGCCGGTTCACGGGAGGCTGAGTAGACTGTGAGTCCGTAGGGAGTTGCGGACTCGCTGGGCGCTGTGGGCTTGCAAAGCCAGAAGAGGCGGGACTCGCAGAGCCAGAAGGGACGGGGCTTGCAACGCCAGAAGGGGCGGAACTTGTAGAGTTAGAATGGGCAGGACTTTCAGCGGCAGGACTTTCAGCTGCAGATGGTGGTGGGGTGTCTGGGAAGTGTGAAGGCTGTGGGCCCGCCGCATGTTGCAAGTTCGCCTGATGCTGCGAAGGCACCTGAGCTTCTTGAGTAGTATCAGTGCTTGCACCTGAGTCCCTCTTGTTTTTCCAGTGAGGCTACCACGTAATCATTCTCTATTAGTAGGCAACTTCGGGTGCATTAGATATTGTATGGAGCTCCTTACCAGGAATCGCGACTTGAGACTGCGTTCTCCTTCCTTTTGCTCGTGAGAATCTGCATAATATGCAAGTTAGTATGTGGGCTGGTGGAGTAAAGGAGGGGGAGGTCAGACGGCCCCACGTACCAAAATGGGATGGCCGGCCAGCTCCCGGCATATATTGATCCATATCTTCTATATATTGACCCTCCTGATGAAAAGACTCTGTCGAAGTCGATCTTTGCAATGTGCTGATTGTAAGAATAAGCGTCGTCTTGTCATATTCTAAAGACTTGAAGAACTCAAGTATTTGGGCTTCGGCTGTCTTGAAAGCAACAACTCTATTCAATTTTGTGAGAAGCCTAAGATTGGGCGTTAAGGGGAATTGGGCAGAGAGATCCGCTAGCGCGTTTATTTTTTCGTCCATGCTGTCTATTATTCGCTCGACTTGGCACGTATGTAATCTTGAGTTGTCGCGGATGTAGGAAATCGTCTCGCTGAGGGCATCTAACTGGCTATTCCAGCCATGATATCGAGCAGGTGCATGGCGAATGAAATTTCGAATCTGCGAAATATCGTCAAGAATTTTTATGGCTGTCCCTACCAATTGGCCGCAAGCTGCCAAACCACCGACGACTTCCATAGTGTGTTACAGACCTCAAGTGTCTGCCCCACACATTACTTGATCTGGAAGACTAGAATAATAACGATGAGATGTGCTAAACTATTCTCACGATAAAACAGAAGTCCATTTATATTGTTGTTATCGTTGTCATCGCTGGCTGTCTCAGACCTCAGTCGAAGTCTATATACAAGACTGGTACCTATGGATCTAAGTATTAGTATGCTATTGGTATTCCTAATGATGCCAACATAACTCAGCCTTCGCTTTCAAACCGCCTCGTCGCCTTCTGTATACGGTATATATACATTCGGTTAGCCTTAGTAACGTAATACGTATATGTGCGCCACAGTATTCTAAATAGATGCATATATGTTTTCAAAAATCAAAATCTTTTAAAAATGATTAGATTTCAGTGGAGGACTTGGTGAACAGTGCAGAATTCATAAGATCCTAAACTTAGTAGCTCCTTACATGCGGTGGGCAGCTGATTAAGGAGAGCTTATAATTAAGTCTAGCAATGAAAATAGTAGGAGATCACTACGTGGTGAACATACATACCCTTAGGTACATGTAAGTACCCTACGAAGATAAGATATGGTATCGATGTGGATTTCTACTGTGCAACTCTTGCAAGGGGATTAATGGCTATCTGCTAAGAGCCGCGATATGTCGGTCAAGTTAGTCTCTTAATCTACCTTTAAGGTTGATTGGAGCCATCTACCTAGCTATTGCAATACTCGATGTTAAGGGTCTTGTATACCTAGGTACGTGATCTGCTTAAACCAAGAATGCTCTTAGTTAACGGGACAGTTCTTACTTACATTGGATGTAAATGGTTTGCGATTGGAGGCGGACTGGCTGTGCTAGAATTTATTTATTTACCTCCAAAAATGATATCAATAATAATCGGAAGTAGCTAATATGTAATAGGTACCTACCCTCAATCTAAGGGAAGAGAATGATGTGGCTTCGATTTTCTTACCTTATTAAAATCTCTATTCCCGAAATGAGCATTAACAAGGGAAGCATGGCTCTACTTGCGGAGCTTTTACCGATGATCAACTGTCATGCTGCAGATAAGCAATATGGCATCCCATCAGCGTGGATCTTACAACCAAAAAAATACCAAAGACGTGTTCCAATATAAACTAAAGGTGACACCATGCTAGATAAGAGTTTAAATTAGACCGAATTAAACGATAGCTGAAGCGCGATATCCGCTGGTTGGAGTATAATGAGGTAAGTAACAATATTTAGAAAGTAAAGGTTAATATTTAAACACAGCCCTGGGATGTTATTTTTTCTTATCGAGATTTGCTAAGGGAGTGGAGGCTTCCTACCTATCGGGGGGTAACCAATAATTATATTCTGATCAATCGGGGGATTTTCTCCTAAATATGGGTTTGTACTCTTTGGTTAATGTATTAAATGTGTAACACACGTGGTCCCAAAGAGGTTCTAAGTGGGTCACCTACATACTTATAAAACGCCAAGTCACATGACTCCCCTCTCTTGTCTTATTTTCTATTACATGATTCGTACATAACCGTGACGTGTTTAACACCGTCGTTGTGAACCCGAAGAAACTTGATGCTGAACCTCGTATGCGTAGGGGATTGCGTGGAAGACAGAGGAGCCTCCAGTGTGTATCCCGCCGCCTTAGCCTCGACAGGTTGATAGCCCCTTGCGCAGCAACATCCATTGCTTCTCCCCACTCTAAGGGCTATCCGGCATAGAAGGTAGGTAGACTGGCCCGACAGCCTGATCCATACCCCGAAGATGTAAACACTGATGGAGAGCTACTTTAGCACAGGTTGGCGTGCATCAATAGGCTGACAGCGCCACGCTGCAAGCTAATGCCGGCATCTACATAGCCGCAATCGAATCCATCTTGTCGGCTACCAGCCGTATCTGCTTGCCAATCTTCTGACTATACCTTACCTCGCCGATCCGGAATTCGATAATCAAAAGCGGCAATTCACTGGGCTTAGACCCATCAATGGAGCCAGCCGTCTCGACACTACGACGATCGCGTCGCGGCAGCGAATAAGGGCTCACTTAAGACAACCGGCGCTTTTCCTCTAGAGGAATGCACGGTGCTCAACTTCATGTACCTAAACTACACAGCCGAATTTTGGGATCTGATCGGATCGTACAACGCCGAGAACAAGCGCAGGCTGTGGAAGGTAAGCTGGAAGTACGACCTGGTTTTAGGTGGGTTCAAACTGTTCTGAGAAGGGCACGTTGTATAGAAACTGAGATATAAACGCACAGCGGCATCATAAACATAGCCCACCCAAGTCTGCTGAATCGTAGCAGTGCCTAACGATAAAATTACATACCTAAGCTACCCACATATATGGTACCTACATACATATTAGGTACATGTATCCATAGAGAGGCTCCAGTGTCACCACATGCATACCTAATGTACACCATATTATTCGCAGGCCTTGTGAAACCCGATATGCTGCACATAAAGGCGGGGTTTAATATTCCACCTTCACCGATGCTGGATTTGTGTCCAATCCACTGAAGGCTACTAGGTATGAATTTCGACTGCACTTCAATCAACGTATATTGCGCCTGCTAAGGAATTAAGGGATCTTTTCGACGCCCGCACTAGTCATATAATTGTAATTATAATGGCTGTTTCCGAAAGGAGTAATAAGCTTTCCAGTCAGTCTCCTCAGTCCGCTTCCGACGTGGCTAAGACTCAGAATTGTATTTCATCTCACCACACAACCAGCCCAATCATCTGGAATCAAGATATAGAAGGGAAAGATTCGGCATTTTGGGCCCGCATTTCAACGCTTCAACAAGCCCGGGATAATGGATGCGAGACGTGTTCATTATTGTGCGAAATGCTAGAGACTTACAGCAACGCCCCAATACACCAACTAACCGGAGTAGTACGGTACGTCGCCGGATTTTTCGTCGTTCGTTGGTACTATCCACGCGACGGCCAAGAAGACCTAATCTTAGATAATGAATACGAAGGTGAAGCAGAGTTGGACTACGACGTGGAATTTCTGTATAAGTTAAAAGAGTTTATACAAATTCAGCTTGAGCTCTTCGGCCCTTCAGGTTAGTTGAAAATTTAATCAGGTAGAAAATTCGATGATTTATCTTAGGAGGTACTAAAAGAGAAAAACTAAAAGAGAAAAAAACGTTACAAGACTTTTCCTGCCATCCCAGTTGGACTTTACGTTGCAGAGACTGGGGAAGGAAGAACGCTCTTCCTGAAAGAAGTGACTCGGACGAATCCATTTCTCAAGTAGGGGAATGGCTAAAGGAGTGCACGGAAACACACGGTCAATGCAACCCGAATGTCGATGTAGAACTCCCCACGCGTATTCTTGATCTTGGTACACCAGATTCCACAAGGAGAGTGAGATTGACCGAGACGAAAGAAAGCCCTATCAAACGTGGAAAATATGCGTGCCTCAGCCATTGCTGGGGTGGGAACATCGTCGACGCAGCCAAGACAACGAGACATTCCTTAAAAGAAAAAAAGCGAGATATTTCCATCGAAAGCCTGCCTCAAACGTTTCAAGACGCAATATGCGTCGCTAGAAAGCTTAATATTCGATACCTATGGATCGACTCTATGTGTATTCTGCAAGACGAAGACGATAAGTCTGATTGGGACCATGAATCCAGAAAGATGGTTGCCGTTTACCAAAATGCATTCATTACGATCGCGGCATCATGCTCGCCAAATAGTAATGACGGCTTCCTCCGTTCTACTAGTTCGATATATGCCACTAAACTCTTACAGTGTATGGCGACAAATGACAACTCCCCTCACTTCTATATCCGACAGACGCTCCCCCATCATGAGAAACCTTTGGAAAGCATCGATACATCTCCTCTTTTGGTGCGAGCCTGGGTTCTTCAAGAGCGCCTCCTCTCGCCTCGATTTTTGAGTTTCGAGCTAGGAGAACTGGTTTGGGAGTGTAACAAGCTTACCACCTGCCAGTGCGGCGACGACCTCTGGTTGTATGGATCCCAGATATTGAAGCAGAGGTACTGTGAATCCATTGAACCCCCAGACTTATCCGGATTGCGAAATTGCTGGTCAACCATTGTTGAAAAATACACAACCTTAACGTTATCCTTCGAGAAAGACCGTCTACGCGCAATAGCTGGTATTGCCAATCAGCTTCTTGCGGTTCATAACCCATCCAGTCCTGGGAAATCACTCATGGGGCGTTATATAGAGGGGCTTTGGGAAGATACATTGTGCAGAGATTTATGCTGGGAAGTAAGGGCTAATGAAGAAGACCCCCTGGCTCGACCTAAAGCCTTGAAGGAATGGCGGGCGCCATCATGGTCATGGGCATCTGTCCAAGACACTTCCTACGACATAGAAATCCCTAATATGTATTACCCTTTTGAAGTAGCGGAACCAGTGGCCGAGATACTGGGACTTGGGTACACGAAAGATTGCCTACGTGCCTGCCAAGAGCATGTTGAGTATAACTATATCCGTCTCAGGTTGGGTTTATATGAGACAAAGCTTCCCGGAGAAGAGAAACATGAACAAAGCACCGATGAGCAGCATCTGGGATTCGACAAGTCACCCCCTTCAACCGGGCCAATATTAATTCCCACGAGGCGCGGAAAGTTAAGGATAAACCCAGACTATGATTATTCTACGGATGGTGTAGATTACATCCCCCCAGGAAGCACCCTTATGTGCGCGGTGGTCATGAAATACGAGGCCGATTCTATAACCTATTTTATAGGCTTGGGTTTAGTACCAGTATGCCAAGAACATGGATCATTCAGGCGTATTGGACGATTTGAAACTGACTTAGAGACCCTTCAAGACTACGGTGTCCCTATTGAAAGGGACATCTTGTTGATATAATGGCGGCTTCTAGATTTGATATTCTGGGGTTGACAATAGACAGGTTCACTTCGAGAGTACTATATGAGAGTTTTGGACCATGAATTTATTACTGGCCAGGGCCTCAACTAACAGCTCATACCTAACGTTATTCCTTTCCTTCAGAAGACGCTTTTAGGTTACCTAGGTAACCAGCACGTCTATAACTGAATTTCTCTGCTTTTCTGGGGGCTATCCTCCATCAATTGTGCCACAAGGCCTAACTCTAACCCTTACATTTAAAATCCGCAGCGATACCCTTTAATAAGAGTAACTGTCACGTGGCGCACCTTACATGTAAGAATAGAACGCGTTGTTCCGCGAGGAGCTGGAAACTATCTGGCTACGGCTAGGATATATATAGTGACTCTTTGTCCACGGTGTAACATGACAGTAACGTAATTACTCCTGAGGCACGGAACGGACAGTATCAGCAGGGTTGACTAACGGCGACGCCGCCAACGTAACCGAACTCGCCGAGCCAGGTCTTCCTCGTCCGGGAGTAACAGGTAAGTCCGGCTGAGCCTGAACCTGGACCTGGACCTGGACCTGGCTGCCTTGTTGAACCTCCCGAGGTCTCTTTCCGTGCTCCTCGAAGTAGCGGCCGACCCATCGCTCAGCGCGGGCGCGGGCGAGTGGTCCTCCATACGTAATATTCTGTTGCTCTCGCGCATAAGCTCTAGTCAGACACATCTGGGAACCACACTGTCCGCGGTCGAAGTGCTCGATCATGTCCTTGGGGCGCTCGAAGAACCACGCACAGTCGCTGGCGGTTATGCAGGGAATCATGAATTTGTGTCGTCGCAGGTGATCTTTGAGTTGTCGCTTCCTGCGGTAGGAAGCGGGACAGAGTGAGCAGTGGTGGTGCAGGTACGGCCTACCGCGCTTCGAGCGCGTGGGACGGCAGCGGCGGCGGCGGTGGCGGCGGCGGTTGAAGTGAGAGAAGAGGTGGTCCTTGAGACTCGCTTTGCTAGGGAAGAGGAGATGGCACTTGCAGCAGTGCGTGTCCAAGGCCGCCTTGTCGGGGTACTCGATCCAGCAGTCGCTGCAGATATAAGCAATTTGTGGTTGATGTTCAATCATGTATCCTTGCTGGGGGTGCTGGTGGCCATCGTAGGCTAAGTACAAGCCGTAGGAATCATGATGAAGGTGATGAGCAGGCAAGGTGGTAGCTTCATCCGGTGTCTGGTCATGATGAATATAGTGATAGTGGCGCTCGCCGCGGTCCAACCAGTCATATCTGCCTGGCAGACGAAAGTCGCGGTCGTTGTAGTAGTGCGAATTCTCCATGGCTGCAGTAGATGGATTTGGGGTTCTTGATGTGTAGTTATCTCAATTGGCTTTTGATAGGAAAGTGGATGATGAGAAAGATCTTGACGACGTTGGCTACCTAATGGGTTGATATTGTTGTTTCTACTTGAATCTTGTTTTCTCAACTGTCAGTGGTGAAGGACTTTTTTGTACTTAATGAGGTACCTTCATTTGTGATTTGGGAAGATGATTGTGTGCTGGACGTAACGAAGCGGTCTGATGGCACTGGTAAAGGAGGGTGCCAGGCGGGTGATATCTGGACTAAGCCACACGAAGTGAGGTACGTTTGAATTCGCATTGATGAAACTGCACCATCTTTGTGGTCAGAGACATTTACTCTATACAGGTACTTTGTACCTAATATTTCATATATCAACTCATAAGAGTCATAGCCTTGGCCATGAATAGAGGTTTAAGTATTTGCAACAGGACGACAACTTCAAGCTTATTCTGAGCTGTGGTTGACACAGGTACTCAAGGATTTCATTAAAGAAACAATATATCAGACATTTATTAGCCCTAATAATCAATCCTCAACTTTTTACTCCAGATGCTTCACCTATAGGTGTTTCCTAACCTTATACAACGTAGATAGGTATAGAAGCATCATGTATGTACCTAGGTATATTACGACCTTACCCTAGGTAGATAATAGGTATCCAGCTCCCTACAGAACAAGACGTTTCTTCTTACCATCTATGATACACCGCATGTCAGGATTCTAGAGAATGGAGGGCTAACAGTACGGACATACCACTGACTTGGTATAGAGGCTACCTGCTATTTGAGTATAACTTTTATCATTCGTAGTCTCAAGCTTAGGTTTACCTGCATCTAGAGTTTAATTTGGACTTTTTATATATCTTTAGGTAACGCTGTTCAACGTGAACGGAAAAGACAACATACTATAATTTTGTTCAACTAGGTTAAAGCGCAAACTCGTGCCTTACAAGACTAACCCGCATTCAATGCCTCCATTCTATTCATTAACCATTGATGTCCAGGTAACCAAAGCCCAATTTGTAGTATTCGCGTTACTTCAGACTAAAGCCGATATACGGTGTAAGCAACCCAGCTGGTAGGATGGTTATTGCAGACAACCGGGTGCTCAGATCCTGGTGGTGTCCCCACAATGACATTTCCTTCATCATGACAATTGGGATCGTTGTGCGCGCGGACTTAGGACAGTTAGTACTTAGCGGCGCAGAATATCTTTCATCCCATCATTATGATGAGGTCAAAATTGATCTAAAACCATAACTCACAAACATATCCATTCGTAAGATGGACATAAAGGGAGCTAAACTGCTCGGGATAGAGGTTGCAGGTGTTTGTCATCGACTCGGTGAACGTGCCGACGCCCTGATTGTCTAGCAGACAGCCAGTCTGAGTGAATGTTCTAAGGTCACCCACATAAGGATCTGCCCGAGGGAGGACTGCGGCCTTGGCGGTAGATATCGCAGTGATAATGCCAGTAAGGGTAGTTATGAAGTGCATTCTGAAGGATGAGAGTGAGAATACTCCCCGTGTCTGACTTGCCGTAATAGAGAAGGGAGGGAACGTGTGGGCTGGTCATCATTTTATAATAACGAACACTTGATGTTAAAGCATTTTTGATAGCGTTCGCCAAGCTAGTGGAAAGCCTGTATCCGGTGGACGGCTCGAAATGCAAATAACTGGAGAAGCTCTGCCATTAATAATACAGGCGAAAATGAGGAGTGCATCTCTAGGTCTGCGGGCTCATCTAGACCCGAAAGGAGAGCGACTGGCCTATCTGTGGCCACGCCGTGTTAACTCTATTTGTTAGATACATATAGGTTAGCCTATGCGAGGTTGAAGAAATCCAGCGATGAGCTCCGAGGCTCATAATGCTGTCATACTCGAGTTTATACTATGGAGCTCTTATTGATAGTAGGCACCCAAGGCAGTTCCGACGAAATGTCGGACCTGTCGAAATACTGTATCAACGAATTCTTCACGATAAGCTGTTCATACCAAATACGTATTATTGGTGGAGCAGTCTTCCTATTACGAGGTCGTACGGCAACCCGCATGGATTGATCTTAATCTCATGCTGTATTCCGGGTTACCCAAAGGTCGATAGGTGGAACGAAGAGATCGCTGGGTTTGTATTTGCTAATTCGGTGAAGCTGAAATATGATACGTCCCTTACTCGTGATACTTCGCTAGCCTTTTTCAAAGCTATCAGCATGACTCAATCTCTTAGAGTCAAAATTCAACAGGACTCGGAATTTCAGGTTCAGAAATCAGAGAGTAGGTGATACCTGGCTATTAAATACCTAACGATAGACCGGTGTTGACTTTTGACAGCAAGTATCATATTTGGACTGAGGGAACGGAGATGAGGAACCTCCCATCTTGATCATACATATGATCAAATCCACATATTCTAAGTGTTACCAACTATGTATCTCGCCGTACCAATGATCTATTCTTTTAAGCATTAAGCAGAAAGACTAGAAGACATTGAATACAACACGAAGTCTTGTTTTTCATATATGCTTCTCTTTATTCCTTTGTGAGTTATTCTCTGCGTAATAACAATGATGCCTTTCTCATAATAGGGCTATGAAATCCCAGCTATTATTCAAGAATAGCATCTTTCGGCTCATAATGAAGAATATCCGAGTATAATAGAGATGGTTGTATCTAATTCGTGCGTTCACTTAAAAATATTGAAAGTACAGGTAAATGTACCTAAGTACTAATTACGTCAGTCGGCTGACCTTGTACCTTGGTTCTTCTCCCCACCTGCCCGGCGCGTCTGTTGCATTGGAAGGCGCGTTATAAAGCGGTACTTGATTGGTTCTATTAATAACCAGCTGGATAACTGGAACTGTTGGACCTGTTCCGCCGGTTTCTAAAAACATTGAAGTCAACATCTGCATACCATTCATCCTCTCGATATCTTCGTCTGTAAGGCGAGGAAGTTAATATTATTCTAGTACTCCACTCTTTACCTAAGTCGCAATCCTTGAGTATGCCACCTTTCGATTATTCAATCCCTCATCGTCGTCACATCTCCACTACCGACTAAGAAAGAAAACACCATCATGCCGGACGGACTCGACGCTTCACGCTGGGCGCCGAGACCCAATCGCATAGATAATCAGAGAACCTCCCGTCGATCGCCACGCTCCTCGTCAGCCCCCGTATCACTTTGGAATGCCCCAACTGACAACTTCCTACACCGAATTCAAGCCGGCCGACTTTCCCCACGACAAGAGTACTCACGCCTTCTCAAAATTATCGCACGTCTCAATTGGAAACTCCCTTTCCTTAAGCAGGGGTACAGCATCGCCATAGATTGTGTAGGGAAGGAGCCGGCACAAATCGAGGCATGCGAGATTCAATTCAAGCTAGATTTTCACGAATTCTATATGTTGATTGAACGAGCCCTTGTCCGTCTGATGGCCATCTTTGGGATTGTCATAAACGGGAACGGAATTGTGATAAATGGGGAATTTATAACAAACGAGAACCCGGCCGACAATATGTATCGAGATGCCGATCAACGTCCTACCTATCATTGGTATCATGCAAATGTCCTAGCAGGACTTGAGAACCCGAAGAACCCTCTTAAAGCTATTTTTGGCACGCCCGAGGTTCGGAAACAACTTTCGCGGGCCAAGGACCTTCGCAATCGTTGGAAAAACATTGATGAAGCCGAACCTGAAAAGTTCAAGCCACCGCCGCTGTCGGCTTATAATCTCGAGCAGATTGTGCAGACCATTCTAACAGCAATCGAACAGGCTCATGAGCTCGCTGCCGAATATATCCATCAAAACGGAGGTGACCTTGCGAATGGTACTAGCGAGGCTGGTGGTCAAGAAGATTGGGAGTTCATAGTAGATGCCATGGACTGGGAAAACGTTTGATTCCCTTCGAATTGAAGGAGACTCACGCAGAAGGGCGGAGATTTACGTTTACCGATCCAATTGGATGGCTAAAATATTCGGATCAAGCAAGCAGTATAGGAATCTTCACCACGAGGACGGCAACCCCATCATTAATCGACTTTTTCCACCATTACCCCGGAGACATAGCTAGATGTGCATATACATTAGCAAGGAGGTTGGTAAGGCGTTGCAAGAGTTTCTTCCCTTAACTTTACAGTTTAATATGCTTCTCCAACGAGAGTCCGGCGTTAGGTTGGTAGTACGGCTACATGATTGATACCCAGGCGAGCAGGATAAACTGTCACGTTCCATAGACTTGATTCATGCTTGGTTTGCATTTGCACTGCCTTCACCTACGTACCTAGTCATTCAATGGTTCTCTAGCACACCATAATGAGAAGAAGATTAGTGAGAAATCGCCTGATGACTGCTTATATATTTCAGTGATCGAAAAATAATATCCTCAAATAGGTATCCTTAAATACCTAGGTACTCCAGCAATTAGAACGTGACAAATAACATCCAATCAAAATCGAAGGCGAGGTATCGATACCCCATTTCAAGGGTCTCGTTGAGGCTCACATGCATAAATGGACCAATCATATGCAGCATTTACTCTTAAAACTGCCTAGCCCCTCAATTAAAACGTCAGAGGGTTCCACTCCCCTTAATCAGCTGTCTCGATAAGTGCCGTAAGCCACACTACGAACTCCCAGAAACAGCTTCTTACAAGAAGCATCATGGTCATTGACCATCACCTATTGTCTACATTTCTAACGTTTATTCCTATAAGACCTTTATCTAAGGGGCTCTTGTAAGTATGGCGCCCTCTGCCTCCTCCTTACGCTCTGTATTTGCATACGCGAGCAACTTCGTCTCGCAATTCCCACTAGGCCTCTCCAACCTACCGAACCCGCTCTCAATCGCCAATCCGCAAACACCTATCGATGCTCAAAGCTCCGTTACTCCCTACGATCCTCTAACCGGCTCGCCTTCATGTCCTCTCGACGGCCCGATAAGTTGCAATAACAATACCGCGGCGGATTCGTGTTGCTTTATCCACCCCGGCGGCCGCCTTCTGCTCACCCAGTTTTGGGATGAAAAGGTTCATGTTGGTGGGAGCGAAGAGGACTGGACTTTACACGGATTATGGTGGGTTGGATATTTATACCAATTAAGGGAGCACGGGTATACATATGACAGCTGGCTGATGATATTACCTCTTGCACAGGCCGGATCTCTGCGATGGATCCTATGACCAGTATTGCGGGATGGCACCGCGATTCGAGAATATCAGCGATGTTTTAGAACATTATGATCAAGGGGAACTGCTCGCGGATATGAATCGGTATTGGATTGCGAATTAGTATGCATCTTATACTCTGCTGAGGTAGTTGAGGGTGCTGACTAAACGATGCAGCGGCACGAATAACCACCTATGGGCTCACGAATACAACAAGCACGCTACATGCATCAACACGCTCGCCCCGAGCTGTTACGGCGAAGACTACACCCCCGGTCTTGAAGTGGTTGACTATTTTACGCGGGCGTTCAGCCTATTCAAGATCCTGGATACCTACTGGGCTCTGATGAATGCCGGAATCGAGCCTGACTATAAGAAGACCTACTCGCTCGCCAAGATTCAGTCCACGCTTGAAGATTTCAGTGGTGGGCGAGTCATCCTGAAGTGCACCGGCAGACATCACAATGTGTTGCACGAGGCGTGGTATGTCTACTTCGTGAAGGGCAGCCTGCAGAGCGGCGACTTTGTGCCGGCTAGGGATAGCTTCAAGGGCGACCACGGCAACTGCGCGTCTCAAGTTAGATACCTCCCTAAGCGCCGTAAGTAAGGCGTGGGGAGAATTTACTGCCGCAGATTGTTTGGATAGGTACCTAAGGTAGGCATTCGGCATGGGGTTTGGCGTTCAGGAGCTTGGTTAGGTATACATCTTAACGATTAGATGCTAGATTGTCATACTTTACGAGCGGATTTTTGCGAATCGTTATTTGCGTCTATTTATTGCCATCTATCTCCTGGCTGTGGTTCATTTTGGATGACGATATGGGTCTTATATTTGAGGGAGGGTGAGATAGCCAGCCAATACATGTCACTGTGTTGAATCATGGAAAGTATACCGGCTTGAGCATGATCATTTAAGTACTATATGCAAAATATCAATTGTTAACTGTCGGGGAATAGTAGATATGTTTCATCACTACGAGATATTTACTTACAGAAAGATGATATAGTAAACAAGCTAGAACAATAGCTGATATGGATTATACATATAAGACCAAAAAAGTCTTACTAAATCTCTGGAAATGTGGATACGCATCACCATACGGAGAGATTTGATATTGTTAATCGAAGGTTTTACTATAACATACATTATACTTCAAAGGAAGATTCAACTAAATTACTCACGGAATAAATAAAAATAAAATATTCGAAATGGCGACAAGTATTGGGAAGACGTATGACCGACCGATATTCACTATTGACGACCTCAACCGCATCGAAGATGAGCTTGAAAAAGACGGCGAGTACATCGAAGTGAGAGACCGTCAAGGTAATCCTCTTAAAACGAAGAACGCGTTTCGTGGTGAGGGACGATCTGACCCACCACCTTTTGCGTGGGCGCCCCGTAATCAAGCAAAATTCGGCAGAGAAAGAGAACTGGACGAGTGGAGGGCAGAAGGAATTGAAGCATTTTACGGATCTGTGCGTGTCGGGAGTTTCCAGAAATGGGGACCTCGAGTCTCAGCATCTTTTGCCGAAGGCAAAATGATCAAGGTAATTATGGACTGGGAATTTAGTGACGAATGTAGAAATCTAATTGATGCCCTATGGTCCATGGATATACCCCAAGTCGACAAAATCATCGCATTCGGAGGGGGAAGTATTGCTATCAACAACACAGCTTACGAATTGGAGCACGCGATGTTTTTAACCGTAGCGAGGGTCTTGGGCGAGAAACAAGGCGGTAAGAAAATACCTGTTTATGTTCAAGAACCAGCGTATACAGCCGTTTGTAAGGAGGTGCTCCCAAAGTTCGGCTTCAACGTTATCGACTGTTTTGGTGCGCGTGGCCTCACGATGATCGACAACAACACGGTAGTATTAGTTCACTTTCCCGCCTTCGCTATCAGGCAGATCGTGGCGGATCTCGGTGTTAGGCCAGCGGCGATGTTTTGGAAACCCGAAATAACGGAGGCGGAATGGGAAGGGCTGAGTAAGTACGATAAAGATAACTGGCACGACGTGGATACGGCTAAGACGAGGGAGATGATGCATCAATACACACGCGTAGATCTCCCAGGGGCAAAAATTACCCAGACCTCGTTTTACAAACTGCTCGATGTCTACGACTTCAATCACCACGACGTATTTATTGGTAGCACATGGTACGTCCGGAACCAGACGTCATGATAAGAAACTGAAAAGTAGGTATTTTATAATGTAGCAGTAGCTATAGTAGCTATACCTATGTAATTAACGAAATCGTGTATATTTATCATCAAATAAATTGTTTCTATATCTGGTGCATTATATCTATGTAGGAAAACAAAACAAAAAAAAGTGTTACAAGGTCTTGAGAAGCCGAGATAGCCAGTACTTAGGTACCTAGGTAGCTACGCGCATCTCATATTTTGGTGGAAGGTTCCATACGCCATAGCGGAAAGTGCGGCACATGTGAGGGGTTCTAGTATATTTTTCTTAAAATCTTAGAACCTTTCTAACACAATATCAATGACTTCCAATCTTCTCTGTGATGTGCATCCATGTTGTTCGGAACTTCTACAAATTGATTTGACCTTGGCTGCCTAGGTCCACTACTAGGGACTTTACAGTAGTAGGCATCAGTCTTACCTAAGCTGTACGTCGCGCGTTGGGCTGCGCCGCAATCCTCAACGAAGATCATCTTTATTACTCATCCACCTTACGTAATTATAATTGAAATCTGGCGAGGTTCTCATCTAAACCACAAGACACGTCACCTTGGTATACCAAGCTTGAGCAGCATAACGGGGATTTATGCATATTGTATGCGAGCCATTGGTCTGCTACCTAGGTAATTTGTCCGGCGTGACACCAGCTTACGACAGCCTCACCGAAATGGACATCACATGGCGAACGCTAGGTCGACGAGGATGTCGAATACATACCTAAGCAACCTCTTCATGCTCTAGGGCTTACCGGTATTAAATTCCATATATAGAAATACTGACACTTATTTGAACACCCCATGGCCTTAGTGGCCGGAACTACCCATGCATCTGAAAACCATTCTACAGCGGGGCCAATCGACTTGAGATCTGGCCTCCATTTTCCTAACCCGTCAGCTGAAATACAACCCGCATCCCTACCTACTTAGGTATGATAAGCGTGGTTTTATACCATGACCGCGTATGGGGGATTCAAATGACTGATTGCGAGTGGCGGGTGCCTCCCAGCTAGCAGAGCCGCAAAATCGCGCCAAGCAGCCGAAGAGGCGAGATCATTATTTTCTTCAATGTTCGTACTCAATCCTTTAACACCACATAAGCTCTCTTCCTGGCTTTGGTTTCCCAATTCTTGGTGACTGTATTCCTGATAGACCAAGAGCGCAATGAGGGGCCAACAACCGGACGCACCGGCGGAAAAGAAGCCAACCGCCGGTGAAACGGCGATGAAGGAGATGTGGGCTGAGGCGGCTAAAGCGTTCGAAGACATATGCGGCGAGTCGCTGCAGAGAGGCGATGTGAAGGGGTTTGAAGATGTGCAGAGGAAGATTGAGGGTGTTAGCAAAGCATCGTACGGTACGGACGCGGGGCAGGAGGACAAGTGGGAGAAAGCGAAGAGCGTGGGACTCAAGTCACTCAAGTATTTGAAATTGCTTGTCGGGGCTGCTTCTCAAGTTTCTTCGTTTGTATGTTGGACTCCGTACTCTTAGCCCGATGGTGGTTGACGTTTCTAGATTCCTATTCCCCAATCGGCGGCGAATATTACTAGCAGCGCCCTCTGCCTCGTGTTCGACATTCCCGAGGCCATCAAGGGTTACAATGACGCTGTTGACCAGGTCTTTAGCGAGGTGTCTTCGGCGCTCTCTCAATTCCAAATCTACACGTCGATGAAAAACGTTGACCCCGTGCTAATCCAGAAGATCCATCTCGTCATGATCAGTTTTGTCAAGCTCTGCGCCCATGTCATTAAATACCGCCAGGGCCGAAAGAGGGACCGTTTCAAACGGCAGTTCATGTCTATCTTTGATGACGACTCAGGCTTAAGCGACGAGATGGCCAAGTTCAAGCAGGCGCTCCAGCAGCAGCGCGATGTCGAGGGTACCGTCACGCTCGCAGTGGTGGTCGAGACACAGCATGATGTTGCGATGCTCCTCGAGCAGTCCATCGTCTTTGGAAAGACGACTGAGGAGACACACCAGTTAGTACAAGAGACGCAGAAAGATGTGCAGTCCTTCAAGGACGATGTCGACCGCAGTAAGACGCTAATCAAGATCCGCGACACACTCGGTGTGGCGGCAACGGTGCGGCTCGACACCAACACCACGCAGACTTGCACCAATTTCTACGATAGGTGTCTTCCTGGCACGGGGTCTTGGATCTGGACGCACGACGCTTACACTGCATGGACTGCACCCAATAAAGACAAGGAAGCCTCGCATGTTCTCATCTTGTCCGGCCCCGCATCCTCGGGTAAGACCTCGGCCACGGCGCTCATCACGAAGCGCCTCGAGGAACAAAAAGGTCGTACATACGTAGCGCACTACTTCTTCCCCGCCAGCACGAGGAAGTCCGACGATGAGAAAACCCCAGTACACTCGGCCCTAAAGTATATGGCATTTCAGATTGCACGTGTCGATGCTACTGTTCAAAAGCCACTTGGCAAAGCTTGCGATGCTGGGCCTAGCGTATTCCGCCGTTCGGCCAGTCTCGAGACTCTGGACACGTTATGGAGCGAGCTAAAGATCGGGACGCCTGGGTCGGGTTCCACGTACTACCTCGTATTTGACGGGCTCGAGAACCTGCCTAACAAGCAGACCGAGATGCTGCTCAAATTTGTCTTCGGCCCCAAGCTAGCTGAGGAATCGGGTGGCCGAGTACGAGTGCTGCTGAGCGGGACGGACGACCAATTCAGTAGCGGGCTGGGAGGCGCCAAGATTAGTAGTGCGCTAAGAATCCAAATAGAGGAACACAACGCTCCGGATATGCGCATCGTGATCGATGAGGCGCTTACTAAGCGGGGTATGTTGGAACATGCGAAGCCTGACTCGGACCAACAGAGGGCGCGGGATAAGATTATCGAGAAGCTTCCGCAGAATGTCAATGGGAGTTATTCTCGTTTACAGTTCGGACTTGACGACGTTATCCGCCTACTAAGCACGCGCACAGCGGTCCGTGAGCTAGACCGCATGCTAGATCAGCCGATGAGCAGCCACGAGGCGGCCATCAAAAATCTGCAGCGGTCATTGACAGCAGGTGAGATAAGCGAGTTGAACGAACTGCTGAAATGGGTTCTGTTTTGCAATGAGCCCATGACGTTGGAGCAGCTTGAGGCTGCTATGGTGAGCTTCTCGCTTCAACTTAGTCTCAAAGGGTTAACTAACGACTTCAAAGTTCCTCTACTCAGGCACAGAATCCCTGGCATCCCTACAATTCATCATTAAGAATAAGTACTCCGCCGTTTTGAAGCTAGAGGACGGCTATGTGTACGGCCAAGATGGCGTGAAGGACTACCTGCAGAAGAATAAAGACATCTCAGATAAATCATCGCATAGGGACCGCTCCACTATCAGCATGACTATCTCTATCAACAACGTTGATCAAGAACTGTGCGCGCACTTTTTTTGGGACCTTGCGCAAAAGGCGATTCGGGAAAAGTTCAAATTTGACTTCGACGCGGCCTCTCCCAACAGCGCCCTGCATAGCAGCAGCCAAGCCGCCATCGCGGTAGACGAATTCGAAGCAAATCACACCATCATTACCCGAGCGTTTGAATACTTAGACAAGGACCACAGAGACCAGACCAAGGAGATCGGGAAGTACTTAGTCGGCTGGCTGCCATACCATCTCGGTCGGTTGCGTGAACTCGAGGACGAAGAAAAGGGGGCTTTGACACCGGGTGAGCAGTTTGAGATTGGTCAGAACTTATACGAATTATTCAAGGACGACAAGATATTTTTGCGCCACAAGGCAAGCTTCGAACAGACGTGGTGGTTTGCGGATGAGATGGAGGGCGTGCAGAAGTGGTTGATGGACTCGGCTGTTGTGCGAAGGCTAGATAAGAAGTGGCGGGATGAGGTGCAGATGTCTGTCAGTCCGACAAAGGGCTACTTGAAGGAGCTCGTGAAAATGATCGTCGAGGGGATGTTAAGAAACAGAAGCTGGGGGGTCCAGAACGCTTTTGGTTGGATTGATGGATTTATGGGGCTGGTGAGTTTTCCCATTCTGACCCATGATCTCGGTAGAATCGTACTGACCATCGTTCGGGAACAGGACAAGAAGCTCCAGCAACTCCCCGAGCTGCTTAAATCTGACGAGGCAAAGTCACCGGGACCTACTAACTCTACCTTTTTCGGCTCCGCTGACGAGATTAACTGGGATCTCGTCAGCGCCTGGTGCCAAAACTTCCTAGGGATTCCTGAGTCGGAACTCAACTCACTCTGGTATGAGCGCCTCGCTGAGGCGGCATCCTCACAGAGTTGCAAGGCCGACACCGTCCTGTCACTCTATGAGCGCGCTATTAAGAAGGAGAATTCTAGCTGGCTATGCCACCGCGGCTTGGGGGAAACGCATTTTACCCAGAACCAGACACAGGAAGCTATCGCACATATAGAGCTAGCGCTAAAGGAGGCAAAGCGAGAGGGTGCCACGCCTAAGCCGGAAGCGAAGGATATTGTGGACCTCAATCTGCTCTTGGGACGGTATGCCTACTACGCAGGCGACGCGCAGAGAGCAGCAGAGCACTATTTATTTGCGTGTAAAAGCGAGGACCCGGCGCAGGCGAGGGAAGGACAACTGGGCTACTTGAAGGCCGGACTGAGTTTCCCAGATCCAGAAGTGACGCGGCAGCTATTAAGAAGCGCATTATCCAAAGAAGACGGGGATGGAACAATGGTCAACGTTCTGAAAATGATTGCGCGAGATCCCGAACACGATGTTGTCGTCTCCAAGATGTTCACCGTAGCGAAGGGAGAACCGGACCTCCTTAGAGATATCGTACGTGCCATGGAGACGGCGACCGCAACGCCCGCAATAAGCGCGGATCGTGCTACAGAAATTGCCGGAGATGATCTCTTCGCCGAGGACGAGGCTCGTGGGGTACTTCTCTATGACCGGGGCGTCGCGGCATATACTTACAAAGTATCGCCCGATGGTACCGAAGCCGTCAGCGAGGCCCTACGGCTGTGGAGGGAAAGCCGCGATCTGCTTTCTAACGTGGGCGGGGAAAACGCCTTCATGGTGCGACAGGATGCCACCACGGCACTGGCGCAACACTACTTCCAAAGCATGGTCGACGGAAATCATCTAGACCACGTTGGCGCGCTGTCCAGGCTTGCAGAGGCTGAATCTAATGTCTACCAGGGTGACGCCGCTGGGTTCTTGGGCACGGTGTATGCGTTACGCGGAAAGAAGGAACAGGCTAAGGCAGCTCTCCTAGGGCGGATGAGACAAGCTTTGCAGATTCTCTCAGATGATACGCCCGAGAACGACCCGGTTGGGTTCTCGACCATACAAAAAACGCTGGAACAGTACCAGGACTTTGATAACGCGGCTGTTGCCCTGTCTCTGCAGGGCCAGCCGGATCTCGTCACCGACACGTTGTACTTTGAAGCCAAGGACCTTGTGGGAGACGACGGCGTGGACAAGGAACGGTTGTTAGCTACTGTCACCAAGCTGGCCGAGGAAACAATCCAAGTCGCTAAGGCCCAGGTCCCGAATGTCTCCCAGCAAATCCAGCGCATCGAAGCTGCCAAAGCACACGTCGACTCTCTCATTGCCGCTGCGGGGACCAAACCTAAACTGGAGGCTAACGGTGACCACGGTAAGGTCCAAGGATCAAGCCAAGGCGAACCCGCTGTCTCAGACATCGAGACTGCCTCCGCATATAGTCTTATTCAATCCCGTCTATCTGACCTACAGCAAAGACACTCATCTCAGATCGACTCCTTAGCCTTCCAGTGGTGGTGGACGTGCGACGGCCGTACCCCAGACGGCAAGCACTGCGACAACATAGTCAACTTCGAGCGCGAGTTCTACCACTGTATCTACTGTTCGAACCGGGACTTCTGCAGCGAGTGCCTCGCGCGGCTCCGCACCCCCGACTCCGGCGCCGGCATCACGGCTTGCAGCGCCAAGCACCGATGGTTGCGGGTCCCGCCGCACGGATCGGCCTGGTACGTCGGGCTGAAGGCCAAGAGCGTGCGGATGCCGAGGGAGGTAAGACCCACGAAGGATGACGAGAGTGTTTATGAGATTTGCTACGATGAGGGCTGTAACAAAGAGATCGAGTTGGAGGCGTGGAAGGAGAAGTTGGCTACGGAATGGGGTATTTCCCTCGAGGAGATTCGGAAGGAGATATCTAGACAGGCTACGCCTAACGGAGCCGAGCAGGATGAGGTTGAGGGATAAATGATTGAGAAGAGTGAAGTTGTACTCGCATAGACTGGGACTTTGCTATACACCGATGTCTGCTGTAGTAGCACTGCGCACTCGGGAGTTAATGGTCGGGGTTTGGCTATCATCAGTGTCGTATGGCCATGGGGATGAGGCATCTCGTGTAATCAACTAGACGAATATCAAATAGTACAAGCGAGGTGACTTATGTCATGTCGTCTTCCATTCATAATTCGGGATGAATTGTGAAGTTATTTTATATACCAAATTCTTTTATGAAGCTATGTTCAAGTCACTAGGGGTCCGGAGTGCATGTACACTAATCGATACTAACCTTAGTAGAGAATAGGAAGTAGAGGTCTAAGGAGAAAGGGTTACAAGAAGATATGAGTAAACCGAAGTCGGTCGACTAGTGAGTACCAATTACGAGACATTAGATATTTTTGGTAGATGATTTTACCGGTACCAATCCATTGTCCTCGAACATGGACTATCAGTATAAACCAACACTTACAACCGCTCACGATGGTTCTAATGACGACAACATCCAATTCATGCCCTTCATGACTGATATTCGAGGATAATAGTTCATGTACCCAAGGTGTGAGGCTTAGAGGACTTCAAACACCTTGTCCGTACGAATTTCATGTCTCTCAAAGCAAGGAAGCTGGAATAACTCCTCCCATATCCAATCCCGCCGATTACCGTATTCTGCTTCGGTTTACTAATATCCGGCATCGGTTAAACAATCCGGAGGGTTCACGATGTGCTCATATCGACGTCATCCTCAATTGCGGCTTAATCCCCGCATCGTTACGCACGTTAAATGAAGCTTCCTGCAACCGACTCTTGGGTACCTGCCTACTCGAGCAAAGAGTTTTAAAATCATGATCGGGGAGTACTCAAATGCAAGCCACCCGTCTGCAACATTACCAGACTACCGACCCACGTAGGTTCGGTGGTACCTGACCTAGGCTATTTAATATACGAGCCCATGAATGCGCTGAAGGACCGCCTGCCTATCTCAGTAAGGATATGATCGCTGGAAAGGTCCGTTTAAGCTCGTTACACATCCCTAAAAGGAACTCAGGTGTTACAGATTGATACGAGTGGTGGCTGAAAGTGGCATGTTAGGTATATGAAAGCAGGAATCATCTTTTACACGTGTAAGTTCTTAATAGTGTGGTTTATTAAGACGACAATGCGATCCGCGATGATTAAAAGCGCTATTCGCCGTCATGTGAAGTTGAAAAGTTCTTTTAGCTGCGGATGTGTAGGTACCCACCCCACTACGATATTACTTTGACTGGAGTTCCATGAAACTATGTGTCATTGAAGTAGTCGATATAATAAAAAAAATGTATGCTGTAGTTTCGGGTAGGGAAAGGTAGTGTCGTGGCCCGTGCTTGGCTTGCAGGCATATCGACGATGTCTTACGATATTTACAGATCAGCCCGCGTAGTTAAATGGTGATACTAGAGGAATCAATATAATTCGACAAGGGAGGGATTAAGCGGTGAGTGGAAACACCTGGGATGATGAAATATGATAACCGGGAAAATGGGGGGTTTGGACGAGGGCTAGCCAAAATGCACAAGGAATTTCCAATGACCACCACTGAAGCGTGGCGCATAGAAGCATTAGTATGGATGTCTTAAACTACTTTAACTCCCGAAAATCTAGCATAGTATCGGTAACAGAGGCGTCGAATATCGGGTGATACTATGTGAACGGGAGGGCCTCATTTTCGGTATGGTAGAGGATCTCACAGCCGCTCAAATGCCGACAGGGCCGTCGAATTAACTTCAGCAATTCGCTGCTAGTGTTTATAAGATGGTGGTGTGGGGGCACGATGTTTTATTGATCGATTGTTTGCTGGTGAAACATCCTTCTGGTGGGAGCTGTGATAGGATTGGTCAAATACCTTATCCCGTCATCGTGTAATAATCCACCAGTAGTTGAATTTCTCTAGGTAAGAAATCGCGTGCTTTTGTGTCAGCGCAAAGGTGAGAGCAACGGCACAGAGGAACAAGTCTTGTTCTCATCGTCTCTCTTGAACTTAGCACAGTAGAGTCTTTTCGCCCCCAAACTACATACCTAGGCAGGAATGAGAAGAAAAAAAAAAAAAAAAAAAAAAAAAAAAAAGAGGATCCGGTAAGAATTCGCCGGTTGTTCAGGGTTGTTTGCAAGCGTATGTACTAGTCCTAGTAGAATATAATGGGAATATTATTCCTTAGGTAAGAGCCAAAGGAGGTTTAGGTGTGGTCTTTATAGGTAACGATCGACGATGCGAGTTCAAATTTGCTGCTCACCTAGTGGCTGTAGAAAATGCTGCATGACTTTGCTGACTCCGCCCAACTCCACATACAATGCCGTTGTTCGCCCTGGAATCGGCTCGCTCACTTTCGCCTCAGCCAGTAACAGTTGGGTATTCATGTCGTTACCTGGAGTAGACGAACGGATGTACTGTACATGTGTAGTCAAAGCCAACCTTGTCAGGTTGCATCGATGATCGTCAAGAGCATGAGGAACTGCCCCGCGTTGAGTCAAGTCCGATAGTCATTGCGATGCTGTCATAATAAGTACCTAGGCACATATTGGATCTGTCGCTATTAGGATGGGCGAAAATATATCGACATTTCTATGGAATCGCTGGAGTGTGTTATCGTGAATACTAAGCTGAAAGACTACTCGGAGTAGTTTAAATCCGTCTGACATATCGAGACAACTGTAAATAGAAATCTGGAGAAGCTTAAAAGTGCGTGAACTCCTGAATCCTACTAATGTGACTATGGTAGGTAAAGTAGGTTACCAGAATGCTGCGTTATCACAGTACATAAATGGGACCCTGCTCATCAGCGCGCATGCGACGAAAAGCGCCGTACGTTTTATTCGTCGATGGACCGCATTATAGAGTACGGATCATCTTCTTCTAGTACTATGTGGGCTAACCGAGTTCTAGATGTCGATAATGGCGGCACCTGTAAATATTTTCGCGCGCGCGCGTCTCCATATTGTGGGGGTTTCTTGAAGATTTCGAGATCTCGTATACCTATGAGAGGGGCAAACAAGAGTATAGCTGGCGAACGAATTTTAAAACAGACCGAGAAAAATGACAAGTGCATGGAACAGCTTTGCAAAGACCCATAATGAATCTCTTCTTATTAGTTAAGTGAAAAGGCTTGTCTTCCGGCTGGATGCATTAATGTCGTCGTATTTGGATCATGACAAGACTGCTAAGAGGAATCCGGGTGCATGTGATACGCCACCCCGCGAATATCAAATCCCATAATCACATTCTTGCCATCCATGGGTAAGTGTGTTATAGTTCGTAACTAGCAGCCAAACGGTAACAATCCATTTACAGCCGTCTTGGTGATACCGAGGTATTCTGACTCTCCATGACGTGTCTTTAGGCCTCTATGGCTATATAGAAGCTTAAGGAGATGTCTGGAATACTATTGACAAACAATGCGAAGAAACGGTAGCTGCGTTTATAGTCTGTATGTGCCTAACCTAAGAAATGTCAGTTCATTTCGTCTGTTTGATGTCTATGCCAAGATATGTATTTGGGGAAAGTCGCCAAGTCCCTAAGAGATCTTCAATCGACCGAATCCCAATTCTTCAACATTGGCGGTTGGGTGTTGACGTTTGCTTCTATCTTTAAATCGACAATTAAAGCGCACAGCCGCCTATGTTAAAAGCAAAAGAACCAATGATTTTTAATAGCAGAATTGCTGACGGTAAATAGTCACATTTAAACTCAGGGACGTTGGTTACAGTGGTACATGCGCGTAAATGCAGTGTTTGGGGAGAGGGATTGGCGAAGGAAGTCCGAAGGGGGGATACCCACGAATTAAACGAATTAGAAGTTGAATCAGTACACTAGCAGACTAGCAAAATTCCAGCCGCTAGTCACGCGTGGCACTAGGCAGATTGGCAGCTGTAGCACCTACCATATATCGCTACCTAAAAGCCTCAGGTACTCAATGGTGTGTACGGTGTAGGTACTCGACTTTATTAGCAACATTGAACTGAAAGGGGAGCATGTAAGTGACCTAGCATTGTACCGTAGTAGCGTACCCGATCGCCCGAAATAGTACCTTGTATTACAATGACGGACCCCGGACCTTACCGCACATTGATTGAAGTTTCCGAAGCTGACAGTGGAGACTACCGTACCTGCCGGCAGCCTACAGGGCAAACAGGTGTAGCCTACAGCAGCCTGAGGCTACCTACTACAGCAGGCTACAGGTACATTGAAAGTGAATAGAGAAACTTGTCAATTGCCAGGTACCTTCTGCTTTTTTGTACTGTACTTACCATTTATATTCGCACGCAGGCATGTGGGATCCATTCGATTTGTACCAAGGTACGTTAGTCCACTTAGTCGATCGAGGTAATTGTGCATGTACCCATACATACGTATGTACTAGATGCTTTCATTCACACTGGACACTGCACATTTGCACCCTTGTATTTGCCTTTTTGTTCCTTTTCCTCCCACCAAGCATTTCCCCGTTCTGATCAAATCCAATCCCACGATCTTCCATATCTTACACCTAAGCCTACAATTTCAATACTTTCTATATTGAAATAGTTGGGTGTATTTACTTTATACACTTACCATTCCGAACGGTAAAACTTAAAAATATTTTAACCTCGGCCGTTTAGAAAACTGTAGCGCATGACGGTGGCGTCTTAAACTTTCTTTTTTTCGCCTCGTCCGGAATAACTTCCTATGAATTCTTCTCCGAGACGGTCTGCAACCTTACATAAACCAACCCCCTTTCTATCCCTTGGTCGAGTTGGTCCGCTTCATACCACGGAGGGAAGAGATATAGGTGTTGTTTTCCTCGTCGCCTTCGGTTGACTGGCTGGCTCGGAACAAGCTTCTGGGTCGGGTCAGCACTGCGCGAGCGTATGCCTCGCGCTTCAGCATCGGCAAAGCGACAGCACGGTGCCTCGAACCATCGCGATACCAGACACGAGAATGGCTTGGTAGGTCCGGGAAAGCGCGTCTCCAAGCAGAAAAGCTTGAGCCACTTGAATGGAAATGCGAAACTACCCGCCGACGATGCCGCTATTCCCCCTGTTCCCCCGACACCGCCTCCTGCGAACGGCTACTCCAAGCAACCGATCGAAATGCCTATAGAACACAGGATCACCGAATTCCTGAGAAGGGGCTCGGTTGGCGGCTACTCTGAATCCTCGTCATCCGAATCTTACCACTCTCAGATTGGAAATGGCCAGCTGGAGGAGAACCATCGTCGGATCGACGTTAATGCTACCAAGAACTCCAACGTCCATCGCGACCCCGGCCCACTTGGTGTCGACTTTGCTCTCACCGTCCTACGATCATGCCCTTTGCAAGACACTATCGCCATTCTCATCATTCTGATGCAGATTCCCCCACTTGCTTTGTCTGGCATCTACGTGCTTTTCACCCTGCTCACCTTTGTGACTAGCAACGGCCTGACTTTCAGCGATGTGTTCGAGTGGAATCTAGGCGCGCCTTCCCTGGCTACTATCATCTGTGTCGATGGCATCGTGCTTCTCATCTGGTTGTTCCTTTGGGGTCCAATTCAACACGTCATCCTCGACTTGGCGCAAATGGTTATTGCTCTGGGGTTGGGTGGCGGTTCAAGTTCAAGAGACGGGGGTTCCATGAAGAATACTCTCATCTGTCTTAGCATGATTCTACTATCTCATGTGTTACGCCATACTAAGATGAAGTATTCTCCCATAGGATATCTCCTAGGCTCAAGCCGCTTCATGACCCCCGATTTCGATGACCCACTTGAATCTTTAGAGTCTATACGTGGCTACGACAAAGTGCAGACAGGATGGTTTGGTTGGGTTAAAAGCATACTAGCCATTCACATTTTAACGCAGGGGTTAGTAAAGTATATTCGCGATTGGTATTTGAGGCGTGAGAGGCGAGATATCCTGGCTCAGAATGCTGCGGATCCTGAGGCCGGGAAATCTTATACCGCAGAGAATGACGGCGGATTTTCGACCCCGGACAGCGATACTGCTTCTCTTCAAAACTCAACAGCGTTAACTACGAAAAAGAAAAGAAAACAAAGTGCTCAGATTCGGAATCGACAGCCGCTCTGGGCAGCTCTAGCGAGCACCAAAATTGTTGTCGTGAAAGAATACGAACTTACTCATGCCGCAGCGGAGTCCGCGGGTTCGAATGCTACTGACATTCATAACCTGGGGAATGCTCCGTTTAACACTCAGCCTGAACAGATATGGATCACGTATGTTGGATGCGACGAAGTGTGCTTCAATACAAGCTACTTTCCTGAAATATCCGAGACTGGTGTATCGCAGGACGGATCAAGAATTGACCTTTGCAAGCCTTTCTACGTGAGGGTCAACAATGCTGTTTGGCAGCCTACGCGGATGGTGCCGGTGCAGGATTCCGAAGGGGATGATGGCCAGGGAATTCGGTGGAGCGGAGACATCTATGGACTTACTCCCATGTCAAACTACGAGTGCGAGTTCGTCAGTACAACGACGCACGAGGTTCTCTTCTCGACGAGTGTTAGGACCACTCAAGCCAAGTCTGCAGATGTGGACGCCAATACTACAAAACCTCCCGGTCAACGTTCGCTTCGGCCCGATTCTCCCATTACAACCCTCAAGACGTCGATTGCTGCAGCTGAAAGCAAGTTAGCCGAGGAGAAGGCCCGTCAGAAGGCATTACGGAAGGAGTTTCATCGGAAAGCAAATGCCTTGAAGAAGGAGAATGAAAAGCTGTCTGCAGCTGTCCAGTCAGCCGGCACGGGTGATGATAAGCTGCGCCAGAAAATCCAACAAAACACAACCCAGCACAAGCAGGCCGAGCAAGCAATAATCAGCCTCGAGGCGGAATTGAAGGAACTTGAATCAATTCCCGAATCTTTAAGATCTGCCTGGAAGGCCAAGCAGTCTGCGTGGACCAACGAGAAGGCTAAGTACGATAGGGCCGTTGCTACATTTAAGAGCTTCAAGGCATCTGTCGACCGTGGACTTAAGGCCCTTGAAGAGGAGAAGACGAGTCTCCAAGCTAAGCGTAACAAGATCAGTAACCGTATCGCCAAGGTCGATGGTGAGCATGCACGTATCGCCGATGCTAATGCTCGCGGCCTTGATGAGGCGGAACGTCGACGCCAGGCCCGAGAAACGTACGAGAACGACATTGCGAAGGTTGAGCGCGATCTGATTGCCAAGATCAACGAAGTTGACGCCGCTATCTTCAGTAAGGAACAAGAGAATATAGCGCTTAAGACGCAGCTAGATTCATTCCATACGCAACAGCAAGCGGCTTATGCTTATGCGGCTCCCTACGATTTCCCGGACGCCAACGCTCCTTTCTCGTCTCCAGGTCCAGCACCTCAACCTCAAGGAAACACGACTAGCACCGCACCATACGATGCCACGGCTGCTTGGAACAACAGCCTGTACAACTCGTCGCTTTGGGGTCCGTCGGCTCTAGCTCCGGGTTTTGTGCCGCAGGGAACCGCCACACCAAATGTCCAACAGCCCCATAACAAGGCTAGAGGCCGCTCGTCGTCGATGCTTAGCGATGTGTCGGGATTCACGCAGAGTAGCGTAGCTGAGGACGAAGGGAACAGTGCCACCCCTGCATATTCACACATGCGGGATGGTTCTGGATATTCAGGTGTCCGATTGGGCTTTGAATACCATACACCTACCGGCCCCCAAAGCTACATCAACGGCTCAGCTGTGAGTGATGGGAGTGGCAGTCCTGGCAGTGGCAGCATTGGAACTAGTAGTGACAGAGATCCGATGAGTCCTGCGCCTTGATAGGAGGTTTCACGGGACGCTTTAGTTTAGCTCTTGCTCGTTTTACTAGGGTTGAAGGCCGACAGCTATCTTCGAGGTCCTGCAGCGATGGATTTTCCATCTCATCTGTTCAGACTGAGTAGATTGGATTAGGCAATGAAAAGCTCTGTTCTTTCACTTTACATATCATCTGGGCTTCCTATTTTGATTATGTGACGTAATTATACCATTTGACATTCATCTTGCCGTCCCAAAGCTTTTAACTCACGTAGGATAAGCGCAGTAGGTACATGTATTCTGGATTTGTTTCCAAATCCGAGCTTAGCACAAACGACTGGTGATGTCTGAATAAGCTTATGTGTCATCTTGGGATAAACTATTGCCTCGAATAATGTAATATATTGTACGCTTTTGTATTTATCTTGCTATGCCACTATGACTAGAAGATTCGTTACGGACTATATTTTGGGGGGAAAGGGGAAAGGGGCAGTAGGAGTTAACGGCATTCAAGCAAATTCCGGTTGTGTGGGCTTCATTATTGTTGTAGGCAACAAGTATTTTTAACTGGCTTCTTTGGGAATTAAGCGGGGACCAGAAATTAAGGTACATGAGCCATGAGCTTTGCCTCCGCTAAAAACTCAGCCTTAACTGTGCCGCTTAAGTAAGCGAGAAAGAGTCGTCACCGCATCGGCGGGATTCGCACCATCCGAAGGACGAATCCCGTACTCAAGAGCTGGTACCTATGCAACTCCCCAGCTCTGGAGAACTTCCAGTGTTGCTACACATCTCGCCTCCTCCTTTTAGATATCCTATTAAACTATTTTTCAATCCCGGGATAAGACAAGACGGGGTTCGTTTTCGGTCTACATCCCTAACACCTGCATAATCCACCACTGTTGCCAACCGGCTTTGCTTTTGATAACTCGCTAATTACTTGGCGCCACCAATCGCCAGATGGACCCCGACTCGGCGGGTTCGAGCCAAGTAGTAGTACCGGCACCTCGAAAATCGGTCCCGTATGGCCAAGCCTGCACCAACTGTTCTAAGGCAAAGTGCAAGTGTATTAGCCGTGGCGGGCCTGGTGCTATTTGTGAACGTTGCCAACGGTTAGGGAAGCAATGCGTTCCATCCGTGAGCGTCCGGAAGCGTGCCGTGAGGCGTCCCGCTGCCGAAAGGACCGCTCACCTAGAAGAAAAGCTCGATGATTTAGTCTCGATCCTCCGGGCCCAGGCTGGCGGCAGTAATTCGCCGGCAGCGGGTCCTTATAGAGATGCCGCTAATACCAATATTCCGGAAACCCATGTTAGTGTCGACTCGAATGCCGTTGCCGCCATGGATCTGGATCCCTGTACCGTAGTACGGGATGATAGGAGAGCTTCTCATAACCACGCATTGGCATTACCTTCTCCCCCCGAAGCCGCCCTTTGCGATATATACCCGCCTACGACGACCTCATACCCCACTCCCACATCTGCGACCTCACCTCAAGATGGCCGCCTCACACCGGCTGAAGCCGAGGAGACTTTGCGGATGTTCAAGGACCAATTTCTTCCCTTCTTCCCATTTATATACATAACACCTGACACGACGTAAGTATTATCGCTCCCCTTTCCTATGATTGGAGGTAGTCTAGTCCTTCATTCATTGACAATTTCATATCACATAAATAACCTACTTATCCAATTTATCAAAGATCGCTGACTGGATTTTAGTGCTGCGCAGCTGCAACAGAGGCTACCTTTTCTATGGCTGAACATAATGGCTATTTGTGCTAAATCACAAACGAAAAAGTCAGCTTTCAGCCAGAGAATTAAGGAGTACTTAGCACAGAAGATCGTGGTGGATCTAGACCGAAATATAGATTTACTACTCGGTCTTCTTGCTTATCTTGGCTGGTATGTACCTGACACAATTCCACATAAGTTTAAGCAAAGGGGTGACCTACCACGCAATCCCCTGTCTCTAGCTATGAAGACTTCGTCTAACGGCTTTTTAGGGGCATGCACCACTTCAACGGCAAGCCATATATTCTTGCTTATATCAACATGGCGGGCACAATTATCTCCGATCTTCGTCTTGATAAACCACCTCAAGACAACTTTTATAGGGAACTTCACTGCTTTAAGCCTTCTTATCCTTACCCCAAGCTACCACTCTCGACAAATCGTACGAACGAGGAGAGGAGAGCTACCTTAGCCTGCTTCGTTCTTTGCTCGGGGTAAGTATCTCCCTTGACCATAATTTGGCACCATTGTACAACCTGGGGATAACACAAGTCTGAGGAGTGTGATATTAACGTTTGATTTACCCAGGATTTCGAATTTCTTGAGAGTCCAAACAATGCGGTGGACACCTCACATGGAAGATTCTCTACAGAAGCTCGCTACAAACCCAGAATGCTTGAACGACGAGATTCTTGTCGCGATGGTTAGGACGTATAGGATCCAGGAAGATGTCGGGCAAATTACTTGGCGGACTGCCGAGCCTTACGGAAACTCAACTTGTTTGAGAGCACCGCCTATCGTTTACGTAAAAGGCTTGCGCGCGAATGTCGAAGCGATTAAGAGAGATCTTCCACCCTTACTCAGGGATAACAGTATGTTCATCCCTTCTATCAAGCCGAGAAGAATTCCAAACATTCACTGTGGTCAAATGACATAACCAACTAACACCTTATCAGAAATAATTCTCTCGCACATATACGCAGCCGAACTATCCATAGCCGACATGTCCCTCTGGAACGTCAACCCCTGGCTAACAGCACACCCCCCCAAACCCACCACCGTCAGCGGCAGCATGAGCGGGGGCATCGACGTAGGCAAGCTAGACGCATACTACTCCAGCCTGCAAGCGAGCAAAGCCAGTCTAGAAAACTTCCTCTCCTTCTCGACCCCGGAGTTCATGTGTCTCACCTTCTCGCTCACACTTCACTTCGGCCGCTCCGCCCAGACCCTGTACAGACTCATGGTCATCGACGACCCGGAGTGGGACCGCAATATCGTCAAGAACACTATCGACCTCATGCAGGTCATGGAGCGCACCGCGAACCGCTTCATGCAGGTCCCTCATGTGTGCGGGATTGAGACTAGCGATGATCCTGAGGCTATGGATTACTACACGAAGGCGGGGAACGCGCTGCGTGCTACGATTCCCGCTTGGACGGCTACGCTTGAGCAGATGGGCTGCGGGTCGGGGGCTGGACCTGCGGTGGGAGTTGCGACGGGTGCGGGTGTGAATACGGGTGCGGCGGCGGCGGCGGCGGCGGCGGCCGATCAGGGGCCTCCTGGACCTGTGGTTCCGGAGTTTACGTCTATGGAGTGGTTGGACGATCCTTGGTTGACGGATATGTTTCGCTCTTGGGAAGGGAGCTAGTTAATCGGCATTACTATCTGGAAGGGGCTTATTTTGGTATTTGTATTATTTGGGTGCTATGTATGTCTTTATTATACCCATCTTCGGCGTTCAGGTTGGGAAAAGAACTTAGGGAAACAAGGGGGTGGGGGAATTGATAATAGGCCTATCAGTCTAAATACGGGTGTACATGATATAATATGACCTTCTCTGACGGTAAGGGGGGAAGTCAAGGTACCTGGGCATAAGCTGGAATGTAAATACACGGCCGGCTTATGAATAGAAGAATTTCCGTTACTATCTATAGTGGACTTGGACGTTCTATCTGCCATAGCAGTCGCATATTAAACAAGATCTTATGAAATTCTTCAGCAAATGGGTTGACAAGGGGTTATATTAAACCAGTTGAGCCTCAGATGCAGTAGTGGGGCGTTATCGATCGATCGATAGTACTATAGTCAGGGGTTAATGGTGCGAGATGCTAAAGTGAGTCCAACGTTACGCGGAATGAAACGACATAGCGGGATTGATGCAAATTAAGCTCCGTCCACCCCCCCGACTAGTCCATCCTAAGTCAAATCATCTAGATAGAATATCAGCGGATCGGACCGGGGTATTGAAAAAGTCCATTCCGAACCCTCGGACACGGATTTACGGCCGTCGTCACCTTCACGCCCTTGTATCACCTGCACGTATGACATGCTTAAAATATGCCGTATCATACTCTCATATTATTCCAGGAGGAGGCATAATACTCTTCAACTGTATCCTGTCAGCACCATGACTCAACCAAAGTTTCACGCATGCGTATTGCTGGGGCGTCAGGAACGGGATTCGGAAACGGGATCGCTTCTCCTGCCGCTTAGGCTGGCTTAGCGTGTAAGCTACGGCGCATTTCGTATGGAAATCTTTCTCAAGCAGCTTCTAGATCTAGATTTTAGGGTATGGTAATTTTACATTGCTAGGTCGCAAGGAAAAATAGGCATCCAACAAACGGATGCCGGTCCGTCTAGGACTCTTGTGTTTATCTGTTTTGTTTATCTGATCTAATATTAATTGAGTCTCTTCCCGTCGTTGTTATATATATCAGAGCATCATTGTACATATGCCTTGGGGGGTTTTTTTTTTAAAATATTAATCGCAATAGCAACTGAAGCATTGGTCAACAATAGCAGCGTCGAGTTTTGTTGTGTCACCTCCAATTTAGCAGACGGTTCTCGCCGAGATATAATAGCTCTTAGCTCCGATCATCAGGGTCCTCTTGGCGATCTCGCTGAATTTTGGCCGGCACATACGTACCTCTTGCGGACAATCGCCTGTAAAGGCGAACCAACCTTAGGGTCGACAAGACGACGGCGAACAATTAGAATTCCGATCTCCTCGTCAGTATTCTGTTTGCAAACATCCCGATACATTCCTACCCGTGGAGGGCTTTAGATAAGATATCATGGAGAAGTCGGCGGAATTGCAACCGCCGAGACCATCGTCGCTATCTAAATTCGAAGGCGACACCACATCTTCAGCGGTATCAATGCAAGAGAAAGAAAACGAGTCAAGAAGCCCCAATGCAGGAGACGAAGGAGCATCACCGGAGCCCGGAAACCAGCCAGCAACATCATCCTCTTCGGCTACAGGAGAGGTCATGACGGCAGAGGACGGCGAGAACTTGGACTATGTGACGGGGTATAAGCTTGCACTCTTACTGTTCAGCGTCACCACATTCTTCTTCCTGCTCATGCTGGATATGTCAATCATCAGCACGGTGAGTCGCGCGCCCAGTCCATTTATATATACCTATATATCGTTATCCGGATTTCGGCGTTAGGCTTTTTTTGGTGGTTAAGCGTGAAAACTAACATTCCATCGGACAACAGGCAATACCACAGATCACGTCGGATTTCCACAGTTTGCAGGATATCGGATGGTACAGCGGCGCTTACCAGCTTACCAGGTACGGTTATCCCCCAACACCTCTTCTCGATCCTTCACACACGCAAAGGCCGGGTTCTACCATTGGGGTATAGTACGCTTACCTAGAGTTCATATAGTGCCACGCTCCAACCCCTGACCGGAAAAGTGTACACTCGTGTCAGCGCGAAATGGGTGTTCCTTTTCTTCTTTTTCATCTTCGAGGTTGGGTCGCTGCTATGCGCCGTCTCCCAGTCCTCGGTCATGTTCATCGTCGGACGAGCCGTCGCGGGAATGGGTAGTTCAGGACTCCAGAACGGGGCCTTGACCGTCGTCGCCGGTGCCGTGCCCCTCGAAAAACGACCTGTTTATATGTCCTTCATGATGGCGTGTAAGTCGCAGTCTTTCCCTTTCTCTCTAGGCTGCGTAATTTCATGATGCTAATGGGCCAATAGTTGGACAGATTGGTCTCATCGTCGGGCCTTTGATCGGAGGTGTCTTTACCCAGTACGTGACCTGGCGATGGTGTTTCTACATCAACCTTCCGCTCGGTGGTCTTGCCGGCCTCTTCCTTTCTTTCATGCACGTGCCGGACCAGACCGCCAAGCCGCCAGTCTCGTTCGCAATGCTCCGCCAGATCATCCCGGACCTCGACCTCGTTGGCTTCGCCATCTTTGCCCCAGCTGCCATCATGTTCCTGCTGGCTTTACAATTTGGATCATCCGAGTACCCCTGGAATTCGTCGACCGTAATCGGTCTCTTCGTAGGCGCAGGCGTTGCCTTCATCATCTTCCTGTTCTGGGAGCACCGCGAAGGCGACAAAGCTATGATTCCGTTCTCCATGATACGCAGGCGGGTGGTATGGGTTAGCAGCATCCAGTTTGCATCTCTTATGACGAGTGTTTTCGTGGGCGCCCAGTTCTTCCCAATTTACTTCCAGTCTGTCAAGGGCGTGGGTCCGACGTTGAGCGGTGTGTATATGCTGCCGAATATCTTGTCCGGTGTGGTATTTATCATTATCTCCGGAGCATTAGGTATGTTATTCTTTACATCAACCGTACTTTCTGTCTCTAGCGACTATAGATGATTTCCTTGTTGCTGACGTTTGATAGTAACGAGGCTCGGCTACTATTTACCGTGGGCAGTCTTCGCCAGTGCTGGTACCGCAGTCGCTGGCGGCCTGATCTCAACCTGGGGTCCCGACACCTCAACCGCGCAATGGATCGGCTACCAGATCATTTATGGACTTCGTGGTTGCGGTATACAAGTCGGTTTGATAGCGCTGCAGTACGCGCTCTCCCCTGCACAGAGCGCCATAGGGATAGCTTTCCTCATATTCTGCCAGAACTTCTCGGCGGCCGTCTTTTCCGTGGTGGGCAATACTATCTTCACGCAGACCCTGCTCAAGAGGATAGTAGTACTTGCGCCGTCCGTAAACCCGCAAGCGGCTCTCGCTGCCGGTGGTAGTGCGGCAGCGGTGCGCGCATTAGTCCCAGAGGGAAGTCCAGAACTGGCTGGTGTGTTACAGGCCTTTGCTGATAGCTTCGACGCGGTATGCTACATGGTAGTCGCTATGGCATCCGTAAGCTTCGTGGCATCTTGGGGTATGGGTTGGGTAGATGTGAGGAAAAAGAAGCAGCAACCTGAAAAAGGAGATGTATGAAAAAGAGGGTTGCTCTTGAGTTATAGAAAGATAGGGTGATGTAATGTTATACAGGTAACTAATCTCCCACTTATAGCATTGGATTTTCGTGGATATTCTAGGAGTCTGGTAAGGTGTTGGCAGGGAAAGGCCGAAAAGCTGCATACAAGGACAGAATAGAAGCATCACCCCTTTTAACCTCGGCATATATAGAGGATAATTGCATAGATAGAATAATAATTTGAATTTTCCGTCATTTCCTCATGTGCTTCGGCTAATCAGAGCTGGATTGGAAGTGAGAAATCCAATAGTCTCATGATATATGTAAAGAAAGCCAGAATACCTCGGAATGAGATGTTAGATGGCATTCAACTAAATAGGTAGCTGGCCAACTCCGATCTATCCGAGAACTCAACGATGAATAGCCGAATGGGCTATGAACCTGATTTTATGGGAGAGGTACGGTAGATACTGAGAACATGGTATATTGTAATCTTGGATTGTGGATTTAATCTGAGGAACCTCGGCTCTCGGCAGCTCGATCAGTTCCCACTAGAAACCCGACAAGCATCCGAGCAATGAACTAAGACAAAGATATAAAAGAGTTTGTGCGCATTTCTATGAATTGTTTGAATTGTTTGCCCTATACAATTATTTCTGTTTTCTAGCTAGTGGAAATCAGAAAATGGGGCTTTCTTGTGACGTTGAAGAAAAAGATGTTCAAATGTTGTGTTGGCGTTGAGTCCGTTGTCCCCATTGTACCACTTGTAAGAACTTCAATGTTACACGTAAGTTGCCGTCAGGGATAAAATGAGCTAACCATGCTGCCATGCAAGCACCCCCACGGCTCAGCCATGTTTAAGCCACACGAAACGATTCGGAGTCCTCCAACTCAGCCAGGGTCATTGTTAGCACGCCGTTGACTCTCAGCCAATCATCCCAACCCCTCCAATTAACTCGAAGGAATGTCCAGTCACTGAGACTTGCATCCATTCACGAGTGGATTCACTTGGGCCACATGAATGCCTGGTGAGCTGTGAATATAATTATTAGAGTCATGTCCAAATAATATCGGACTGGAAAGCCTGGCGTTTGCTGGGAGATTACTTTTTCTCTCTTTACTTTCTCTCTCTTTACTTTCTCTCTCTTTACTTTCTCTCTCTTTACTTTCTACTTTAGGCTCTTTGTAGGTAGTGGCCTATACCCTCGCTAGACTTGCATATAGAAGACTAGTTCATTAGATTATCAACCACCCGAGGACAATGCCATTCATTCCAAATACCCCCGAGTCTTTATTGGGCCGCAACGACTCCAAGAATCCAGCCACAACATGTAGGGGTATCACCTCAGGAGGCCGTCCCTGTCGACGTGACTTGAATTCTTCTCCAGGATCTTCTCCCGCCTCGACGCCTAGACCTAAACCCAATAGACTACACGTCGACGATCCGAGTAACCCCGATCTCTACTGCTGGCAGCATAAAGACCAAGCCAGCCAATCTGCAAAGTCCAGCCCGGGACCAAAGTCGAATACCACACCAATCCTCGAATCTCGGGAGAGTTTGGAGACGCTGATTAACCGGCTTGGTATTGTGGAGGCGCAAAGGCAAGGACGGAAACCAGGGAAGCATGGCGATGACCACCATAATGAGAAGCCCACTCATTCGGGCAACACGAACGATCCATCATCGCAGAGAAGGAAATACAAGACGGAAAAGAAAGTTAGCCTCTGTTGCTGCTTTACCATCAGTGAAGTAGAAGAAGAGCGTCCAGTGCGACCACAACCGCGACCGATACAAAGCGCACCCGCGAAACCTACTGCTGCTAAACCGCCGTCAAATCAACACCTATCTGCCCCCTCTCCGTATCCCCGGCCGAGTAGCGATTCTTCCAAACGCCCGTCAGATCCTCGTAGAACTTCTCAGACATCGCAGTACTTATCATTGATTCCACAATCGGCGTCGCCGCAAACAGCCTCGCTGCTCATGGCCGAACTAGCCAAGCCGATCTCGCAGCAAGACGAGCCCGGTTATATCTATATATTCTGGCTAACGCCTGAGTCTGAAGCCGCGACTCCCCCCGCAGAGGCAGCCAAGTCTCTCCTTGCACCATCTCGCCCGGACGGTCGCCAGAGACGAACAAGCGATGTACTCGAGTCATTCGCCGTCAAGGATAGCAAGACCAGCAAGACCGGATCGTCCAAGAAGGTCCTTTTGAAGATCGGTCGGGCATCCAACGTTCAGCGACGCCTCAATGAGTGGACGCGCCAGTGCGGTTATAACCTGTCGCTGATCCGTTACTATCCCTACATTTCATCCAGTCAGCCGTCTACGCCCAGGAAGATGCCCCATAGTCATAAAGTTGAGCGCTTAATACACATCGAGCTTGCAGGTGCGGGTCTCCGAGTAAGCGACAAGGCCACTTGCGATGTCTGTGGGAAGGCTCATAGAGAATGGTTTGAGATTGATGCTAGTAAAAAAGGCATCGCTATGGTGGATGAGGTCGTCAAGCGTTGGTCAACGTGGGACGAATCAAATGCATAGTTGTATCTTTCCAGGTTACGATATCACGACGTCATGATAGCACGGGATTCATTATTATTAGACAGGCGTTGGTTCGGACATGGTTACACGGTCCGAGGGGATTGCATTAGGATAGGTAGGTGTTAGAATGGGTTCCGGTTTATAAACTAGAGGTGCGACGTAACCAACGTTGCTCATTTTATTTTCGGCAGTTCAACCGTTCTTTTCCTGCCCTATGTGCTACCTTAGGTGCCTACCTAGAGGTACTATCCCCTTACATGTAGGGTTACTGTCGTATCTTACACCGGCGGTAGTTCCATTTCTAGTTCCAATTCCAGTATCAGGGGCAAAGTTGCCAACGCAGTCCTTCATTGCACACGCTTACGTGGGTAGACACAAATCTATCCGACCGTTTGGATCGTGTTGGTGATGCCAATTTATTTTCGTATCAAATTTCTTCCACGACAACCAATTACAATAATGACTCCCGTAATCGTATCGGCATATCGTCGCCGACCGGTGCAACCCCAATAGACCCTTTTTTTGATGCAGTCAGACTCGGGTCTTCCCATATTATCCTATAAGATATTGCATTTATATTAAATGCAAGCCAGGTTATGGCTGGCTGTCAAGACGGGTCCGTCAATAGACTTTCGCATTCTCTTTCATCTAGTGGTGCTCTTCGATCTTATCCAATGTCACACATATCCAACGACCTCAGCCTTCTTCGCTACCAACTCAAATACCGAAGTGGCCGGGGATGCATGTTTACCGGTAGAACGGATTCGTCTTGAATAGCGATGCAGACGAGCTTTGGAACGAGTCAGGTCCCCCTCCTATTCATTGCACATCGCGCCACAACCGATCCGGAGGGGATTCCGAAACCCCTAGATATCCGGAAGACAGAAGGTCTTGTCGTCATATCCCGCCTCTTTGGGAAGGGTTTGAAGCTAATATTGAAGATTTTGTTTCACCGAGGAAACGTAGGCACGGTACTTTTGTTGCTTGAGCAGTCTAGTAAATCAATATACAAACAAGCTGCTCAGGCGGTTGATACAAGATATTTTAGACTGTGCCCCTTGATAATCCGGGGGGAAGTTACTACGCCAACTTGAATTGTCGACGGAGATCCTTCAAGCTTCGGTCGCAGGATCGGTGTGCGTCGGTTCCTCACCGCGGCAGGACTCTGCTACCTACAAGCTTAGTAGTTGCAGCGTCGCTTTCGGTTCTGTTGTAGTCTGCAATGCAGCACATAAAGTGCAATGCTACGTCGAGTTTCGCTCGGCCGAATCCAGATCCAGCTGCCTGTCTAGGATGATACCTTACGATATGTACAAGCCCAGCCGCGCCCAGAATACGTCCCTTTAGCGCTTCCTCCTGAAGGATGCACACCAGATACCCTCCTGCAGGAGGTTGCATCGACAAGATGACTGGTCAATCCATCCCGAGCCATTGCTGACATTCCCTTAGCGCGTTTCTCATAATTACCTATGTATTAAGTGCCGCCCCCATGTGCCTCTGCCTCGTGGCAAATCTGCTTCCCGAGTCGCTTAACATTTGATAGCTTGATGGATTTCGTACCTTTTTTTTTTTTTTTTTTTTTTTTACCTTCAGCTTATTGTACTCTTATTGTAGCTTCAATACCCGCGCGCTGAGAGGTAACCTTGCGCCGCGAAGCATAGATGATGACGGACGCTTCATCAACCACCAGCCACGACAACGGCTATGCGACGCCATTTTCATGGGCATCTAGCCGCACAGTGTCAGTCGACCAAGATGCGTCCTTGTTATCGTGGGGTAGCGGCAGCGCGCCATCATTACCATCGGTAGACAGCGATTCTCAGACAGTCAGTATCTAACCTAATGCGACAAGGGCTTATAGCTTGGCTCTCTCATTGACTATGACAGGAAACCATGTCAATCTCAGATAGTATAAGGTATGATATGATCAATAGCTAAGATTAACTCAGATTTCAAGTTTCTAATCAATATGAAGATCTTCGACGATGACGTTAGACTCGAGCCTTTATCATTTCGTCCAAGAGAATGGCCGGACTTATCACAGATATAAAGAAGGCAGTACGGCTCACTGTAGCTCTATAGACGTTAGGTCCTCTGCTAATATTCTCCCCTAGGATATTTCCTGCCAAACGATACTGTATGTTCCAAGCTATGTGCGCCGACTTTTCCTATCAGCTAATCAACATACTGATAGGCAGAACAAGAAAGATTAGGTAAACGTCACCGCGCTATTAGCTGAACCTCTGTTCTCTGCCTTGGAGATACTTATAATTGAGATAGACCTACAACATCAATTATTTACAATAGCTATTGGCCATAAGCTCAATATAGCTCCCTTACACAGAGACCCTCGGCGAGTTTTGGATATTGCGACAGGTTCGACGAACCCCCTATTCGCCCTTACCCCTTGCTGACGCAATCTCAGGGACTGGAATATGGGCCATAGAATTCGGTTCGACTTACCACCACCACGAATTCACACTTTCAAATATTAACCTTCTATATAGCTGTCCAACATCCCGACTCACAGGTCATCGGCACGGACCTAAGTCCTATACAACCTCAATTGTGTGTGGACCCAATGCCCACTTTCAGATCATCCTACTCATAGTGCTCACTTACTAAGCCTCCCCTCCAGTCTACCAGAGAACTGCAGGTTCGAGATCGACGACGCGGAGGACGAATGGACCTTCAGCGAGCCGTTCGACTTCATCCACGGCCGCGCGCTCATGAGCTGCTTCAACGACCCGGCCGCCGTCGTGCGCCAGGCCTTCGATAACCTAGCTCCCGGAGGCATTATGGAGTTCCAGGACGCCCTGTTCCCCATGAACTACATCGGCGAGCCGCCGACCGAGTCGGCGCTGTACCGCTGGAACAACATGATGCTCGAGGGCGTGACGCGGCTCGGCCGCTCCTGGAGCAACGTCCAGCACTACCACCGCTACTTCGAGGACGCGGGCTTCGTGGACATCGTCGAGAAGCGCTTCTACTGGCCCACGAGCCCCTGGGCCAAGGGCCGCTACTTCAAAACGGTCGCTGCATACTTCCAGGAGGATATGCTGGCCGGCCTCGAGGCTATGAGCTTGAAGGTGCTGGGTGTGTTGGGTATGTCGCCGGAGCAGGTGCGCGAGTTCGTGGAGGAGGTTAAGAGGGATTTTAGGGATACGAATATACATGCGTATTTGACTGTGTAGGTTCAACCTTGTCTATGTGTGTGTGGGGGGATTTGACTTTGATGGAGTTGCTAATGTTTCCTAGGACGTATATATACGGACATAAGCCAGGCCAGCCAGCTTGACAGCGGCATACATTAACGATCTAAGGCCATCATGTCTTAAATGTACAGCAGCATGTGGCGGTAGCGCTAGGTAGTGGTATTGATTTGGGTTTGCGGCGGCGTATTGGGCGCTTTATCTACCTAACTTAGGTACGCTCACATACAGAGCGAGGGATAAATGATACTTTTAGCATTCATAATCCAAGGTTACGACCCATGAATATATTCTGGCTCCATCAGAACATCTATTTCGACTCGCTCGTTTCACATTCTGTATCGCGCAACACTGTTCCACCACTGCGTTTGTCATACCCATTGAGGCCGCCCAGGTATGTGTAAATGTTGGTTTCACTGCGCGCGAGTACAACCCATATTTGCGTTACCTTTTACCGGTAGGAGTGCCTACATGTAGGTAACCGGCCCGAACTTCCTGCATGTAGGGTCCCGGCATATTGGTTGACTCTCACCAACAATATCCTGTTACTACTAGAACTGGGGAACGGGACTTTATTATGCCTGCTTGAACAGCTGATATCATCCCTTACTTGAGTGCTGAGGAACCTTTGCGTAAGAAGGGGTGGGAGGGATCACATAACTTCGGATTTCGTCCAATAGCCACCATCATAATTCGAAGCTGAATGAAGAGTAGGCTTTGGTTAGTATGTGCTCCGTTGCACGGGTAGATGGATCATCCATTTTAGGGAAACTTGGATAGGCCTTTTATCCGCACCAACCGGTCGTGAGCTACATCGGCGCTAGCGTATTAGATGAACCACCAGAGATTCGAAACCCTTGCTCGTGGTAATGGTGCTATTCTTGGCATCTTTAGTGGAGTCTCGGAACTCGACTGGCTGTAGTTAACTAGGGGTAGGATAGAAGAGAGGTAGACTTGCGCTTGTAGGTCTTAGTTGATGATTTGTATATGGTATAAAACTACGATATATAGCGATTGACGATGGAGAATATGAATCATGTAGTCTGATATCTCATAACCGTACTATGCCAAGGAATGTAGAGTACCTAATATTCCACATAGGAATAGTTACGAACTTTTAACTGCGACGTATCCCAAGAACAAGCTTCCTAGTGTCACCCAATAACTTGATACAGCGAATGCCCCTTGTACATCACCCTTAAACACAGACCAAGCTATCCCAAATACTAAGCTCCCCGTCAATAACAGGACTACGATGACAAAGTAGATGGACTCCCAGTGCCAACCTTCTTCAAAATAAATTCCCCAGCCGAAGGTAGGTTGCTCCTCGTCATCTGAGACGCAGAGTCTTCCACAAGTGCGTTTCGGCAGCTGGCGAAAGATCGTCTTTTGCTTTTCCGAGAGACACTGAGGATTCTTGAAGTAATGGATCAAGTAATTCTCGCCGAACACGGGGAACTGTTTCGGCGGCTTCTGGGGAGCAGGCCCACATGTGTATTCATTATCAATCTTGTCGGTTGGAGGCAGACAAACACAATTGGCTGATGAACAGAAACTGTCGTGCCTGTGAATCTGGGCAAAGTGACTTAAGTCTACTTCGAACTGTAACTAATTAGCACATGCCGGCAACTTCAAAAGGTTCACTAGGACGTGGAGTAGAAGAGATCCGATCCAGGAATCAACATATTTCACTAGGTAAACATGTTAGACTTACCCTATTCAACATGACTTTAGATACGTGCCTTAATCTAAACCAGGATAAAGTATTTCGGTGGTGCTGATACTGCGCCTTTAAGAAGGACAATAGTTCCTTGTCAGTACAGATATTGTGTAGCCTCTCTTGGTGGAACCTAATTCCAGTGCGGCTGTCATGAACACAGTATAATATATATAGAATCTTTGAAGCGGTAGACAAATTTTGGGTTTGAGACTGTTGAGCAGTGTGAAGAGGGAGTGGGGTATTCCTATTCGACCACCAGCCTCGAAGTATAATTCGAATCCCCTGCTTCAAGTCTCTGAATGTGGGTATCCAATCTGAGAAGCTCCCGTTTGGACGTGTGGGAGGCTGAGCGTTGTTTGTCAACCGCAACTCATTTTCTATATCTTTCAATGATTCAGGGGTAAGGCCACTGAAGTCATCGTACAGACATAATCCGCATCCCTATTTATAGTTAGCAACGAATAACGATTCCCAGTGACCGTCTCAAGTAATATTTCCTCTCAAAGTAGAGGGCATCTTACACCACATATCCAATGAACACGACCTTTTTCAGGAGGTACTGGTGGTTCCCTTGATCTCCAACACTTTGGCAACATACTAACCGTGCAGTCGACAAGCTCTGGTAGGCATGAAAATTCTATTATCTCTAGCGTTAGAAGCTGTTGCATGTTGCTTTTATTTCTCTCATAAACTGCACTCACTAATAGGATCATGATAGACGTTGTAAGTATATGCAAGCTCTGGGGGATCCTGTTCGTCATGGTTCTCCACGAGATTATCTGAGACTAAGATGTCTCGTGAGGTGGTATTTGACCTCCCAGAAGTACGAGAAGCTGTTACGGCATTGATCCACCCTAGGAAAAAAAGTAGAAGAGCTACTATTAGGTTCACTAGAGTCCGCCCTACGGAGTCCCACGAGCGTTTACGACTTTCTAAATGATGACCTTGTCTTTTTTGTCTTTCGTGATTTTCGTGATTTTCGTGATTTTCGTTGTCGTCAAAACTCGGGGGTGCAGAGCTCCATGTGTCCGTAGCATCATCTCTAGCCAATGTTTCTAATAGATTCTTGATCTCAAGCAATACAGGTTCTTGATTCAATTTCGTACCATATTCCAGAGAAAGCTTTCCTCTGAGGCTGTCTAAGTTGACATTTATTTGTCGGACCTTGCTGGAAGAATTGCGATGTATACCAGCATGATTGGATTCGGTGTCATATGCGGAACAGAAACGACTATTAAATATATGATTAGATTACTTGGAGCGAATATACCCTAATTATTAAAACCTACTCAACAAGAACGAGGACGCGAGAACCTATCATGCGTTGGCGAGCTTGATGCTTCCCAATTAATAGAACAACAAATTGCTTCCCCTGGGTAGATTCGATAGCCGCATAAAAGTTATCCCAGCTTCGGCTCGGAGTACCATCAGCTATCAGCTCGCGCAATATATTCACAAGCTCATCACAGTCCCCTTTACACTGATGAGAGAGTTTTGCGATATCTATTATGTCATTATCCGCGGCGTGGGTAGTTTGTGATAATTTGGCGAGACTGGATTCCAAACGCGCGCTCCATTGCTCCAAATGCGCCCGTATGGAGTGTAAAGAGCGGTTGGTCTCTACGTCTTCAAATGCGAAATTATGCACAGGCACCCTTGACAATATGAGTTCGGATACAAAACCCATAAACTGAACAGTGTCTATGGCGACTTTGAATGTGTCCAGCACCGTGTACACGATTAGAGGGTACATCGGCTAAGATTTAGTAACTGATATGGTCTAGGGTAAAATAGTGAATTTCGAAAAAGCTATAGGGGGGTGAATTCCATCAGGCCTGGTCAGGCCGAAATAGGGCGTCGGTTTTTCAGGAAGTTCTCTAGTGAATAGAGCTGTGCCAATGGTGCTTGTACAATATTGTGCACGGACTACATGCAGATCAATGCACTACTGGATCTTTCCGACGGTTGTGCCTAAGCTGCTAAGGGTACTCGTACAACGCGGAATTGACCGATTCGTCACATGGAAGGGTGTGTCTTGCTTTGAAACCGGAAGTCAAGAAGAGCCATCCGGTAACCTTATATTGCGCTGACATCAGGTGCTGTAAGACATGATGAAGAGAATCTTGCTTCTATTCGAATTTAACTCACTGGAAGCTGTGTCAATGAGATGCATGCAACGGACTGACCCGTAAGTAGATCAATGCCACGGAGCACGTTATCATCCCGGGCTTCGAGCTCCTTGACGTCCCGATTGGTCCAGATGCAGCGCCTCTTAAGGAATCCAGAGGACTTCGTGGTACGATGTCGGGCCAAGTTTAGCTGTAGGTTTGTTTGGAAATCGGTTGAGAACGGAGAGCTATTGCCGCGATACAGAATTCTTACCTAATGGATAGCCCCTATACAATTTTTAACATAACAACCGTCGTAGAGCTCGCATATTGTCTTAGTCGTCATCAATCATTTAACTTTATTCATTACATATTACGGAGTGTTCTAATTAAAACTTTCTCATCTTCATTCCCAGTTTGAGTAAGCTTAACGCTCCTGGGCCAATTATGCCTCGTGGTATAGATCTCTTCGTTTGTGGCGCCGTACTATTGCTTGTCGCGTTCCAATGGGCCAATACTTCCTGAATGAAGGTTGAATTACCAAAAACATCGTCGAGTATGTCGGGTATGGAAACCTGACTGCCGTTGGTGAAACTGCTGATGAGGTCGCTCGCTAACTTGACGACCGGCGTTACTGATGACACACGCCTGTTGTTGAGGATGGCTTCGATGAACCTAATGTGTTGCCCATTGACCACGGTGGCATTACCTGTCGCATCGATCTGGATGTTCCCACCGCTCAGTGCGTCTGACTGGCTTGACAAGACCGTCCCAATGTTCTGGAAGATCGTGTCGAGGAATAACTCGCCATTGAAGTACCTAGTGTTGTTGCCGTGAGGGAGTAGGACATCATAGATAGTAATGAGTCCAATTCTGAGATCTCCCGACATCAAATTAAGCGACAAGTTCCCAATACCCAGAGTAAGGGCGCCCCAATTGGGCAAATTGAGAGTTCCCTCGATGTTAGTGCCATTTTCTCTGGCTGGCATCAGAAGCCTCATATGCAGAATGCCAAAGCCAGCGAGTTTGTTCAGCGAATTCACCTCGACAGTCTTATCGATATGTCCATTGCAATGCAATGCTCCGAGATGGACCTTCGAGTCGCCACGTGTGGATAATGTGACGGTCGGTTGGTCGAAGACATTAGCAAACCATGAAATAAGCTCGGTCTCATTGGTGATTGTGACTGTCTGGGCCTGAACAGAGATTTCTGTGTCCCCGTCTACATGTAGCTTCGGTAGAGTAACGTTAACGAAGGGTGAGAAATCTGGCGTGTTTTTGTTATACATGAAGAGCGTCGTGGGATCAATATCTGCAGGCAATGGTGTGTCGAGCGACGTGGTGATGGAGACATTGAGTTGGGTTGGAGATACAGCTACAAATGAGCCGCCAGTCACTGGCATAGTCTGATTATCGAGGATGCGCTGCACAATTGCTGGAATAATCACCAGGAACCTGTTCTATCGGTCAGCGCTCTGCCCTGTTCACTTCACAGAAAATACTCTAAACAAGATACATACAAGATAGGCAAGAATATGGCGAGGAATATGACCAAACCTATCAAGTACCACCACCAGAATCGTCCACAATGTCGCTTTAACTTCTGCTTCTTCGTAAGAGGAGCCGCGGCGGCGGCTTTCTCTTGAACGTGATCAGCCGAAGAGGCATCGTCGCTTGGCCTCAGCGGAGCATTTGATGTTCCTTCGCCATCACCACCTCTGCCGCCGTGTATGGACGGCGGAGGGCTTTGGTGTTCATAATGGGAGTTGTCTTCTCGAAAGGCCGATGTCATGATCACCTTGTCTTGAGCAGCAGGAAACGCTGGATGGCGAGGGAGACAGGAGGGACGGCCGCGCAGGAACTTCTCGACCAAAATGAGGGCGAGGAACGGAACTTGAAGGCACCTCGGCGATCACATGTACGTTTAAAATGCCGGAAGTCAACTTCTACATTATCGTGGCATGATGGCCGACCCAGAGCCAGGTTTGTCGTCTACCATCTTGCAGCTATCCTACCCCTCGCGTGCCTTGACGTTGTCTCTCCGCATACCCGTCTTCTGCATTCGGGTTGTTACCCCGGTCTTAGACACCCAATATTGCAGGGGGGATGGTCAGCTTTGGTGTTTTTTTCAAGATTTTTACTGGTTTTCCGCTGGTCACGCACATATCCATCGAAGAATAAGATGATAGACTTGCGGGGTTCCGGTATAGTACGATCCCAGCTCTTAATTACTCCTAGTAGATCTTCATTTTGACCGTAAAGAAAACATAGCGCCAGCGGAGAATGATGTCACGGTATCATCCGCCTGCCTAATTGGGAATGTGATGGACCTCCTTTATGCCTATTTCAAGCATGCATCCCGAACATACCCAATAGTTCTTAGGTTCGCGGGGTTGTTAGTGCTGTTAGTTGGGTGCAAAAATCGCGAATACGCTTGGCATCGTTCAAGTCGATCTTAAAGAGAAGAGCGTTATGTCGGTAATTAGCACGGAAGAAACATTCTGTGCTGCTTGTGGGTAAGGGAAGAAAAAATGCCTAGAAAGGTACGTGCGTACCTACCTAGGAGGCAGGCCACGCCCATATATCATGCTCAGCTTGAGGTCTCAACAATGCTTCGTAAACATAGAGAAGAGTAAATACGCTTCAAACGGTAAGACATGGTAAACACGAGGTGTGCCGGTTGTAACCTCGATCGGCGGCGTGATTTCTAGATCCCATGGCAACAGCGTCGATGCAAGTAAGGATACGGTGAGAACGCACAATTGTAATCACAATACTACCCTTCGTGCCAAGTTGTCGAATGAGGGCTCAGAAAAGCTTGACTTTTTGGGTCCACCTATCATGGGGGATTGGGTCCTTCGCGACGATGTTACATTAGAAATTGGCATCGTGGAGAAGTTGGGGAAACTGGGGCTGATGGGGTGAGCTAACAAGATGGAGACAACAGGGGAGGTAAGCTAATTACCCATGTGAGTAATAGCTGGATGAAGATCCCAAGAAGGAATAATGTCCGAAACACCCCCATCGGTGCATGAGAAGAACATTTCCATGTGAAAAGAATTCGATGTGATGGAGGAAGTAGGTGATATTACTCATATTCCTGATCTTCCCATCTCGATTGTCACGTTTTCAACTCCGCGGTCGAGCTGAACCGGAGCTTCAGCTTCATGTTAAAGAGAACGACACCTTAGGAAGCCCTCCTTAGCAACTAGTCAACTATCACCATGCTGTTCTCCAAACTCCTCATTGCGGCTCTAGCGCCAGTCAGCCTCGTTGCTGAAAGCGCGCCGCGGACAGCATCAACACCAGAATTGGACCTCGATGCAATTCTGGCAAGACATAACCTAGCATTGGTTCCTCGATCTGACCTCACAGACGCGTTAACAGAGCTCAATGGCCTGCTCAGGAAAAACCAAGTTCAACAACACAAAGCCCCTATATATCCACGAGCCAGCAACAGTACCGACTCAGGATCTTCTTCTAGCTCCTCGTCAGGCGGCGGACTTGACCTTGGGGACCTTGGAGGACTTGGTGATCTTGGTGATATTCTGACCAGTTTGACCAAGCTCATCACTCAGTTGGGTGACATCGGCGGTTATCTTAAGGCTCTCCAAGAACTCCTGAGCGATGAGTTTCTGCAAGCTCTTCACGATGCTATGGTGTATCTAGCCGCTACGCTCCAGCCCCCTATTCCTAACATCGCCAGGAACATCCTTACCAAGACTGAGCCCCTGATTGACCTGATCTCTTCCTTGGATCTAGAAGGCATTATCGATGAGATCAAGGGCATTGACATTAAAGGCATACTTAACGCATTGCAACCACTACTAGCCCCTGATGCCATCAAGGGTCTCGTGTCTTTGCTTAGTAATGCAGAGTCTCTTTTGACCCAGGATACTGTCGACTCGCTGAAGAAGCTGCTTTCTAGCGCACAGCCCCTTATTGACAAGCTCTCAGGCATTGACCTTGAGGGTATACTCGATGCCTTAGGCCCTCTCCTAACGCCGGATTCGGTGAAGGGTCTCGTGAGCCTGCTGAACAACGCTGGCCAACTTCTGACTGAGGATACCGTCAAAGCACTGAAGTCACTACTTTCCAGCGCACAGCCACTTATCGACAGCCTTGCAAAGATTGATCTTCAAAGCATATTAGATGCTTTGGCGCCACTCTTGACAGCAGACTCGGTGAAGGGCATCGTCGGCCTATTAGGAAACGCCGAATCCCTCTTAACATCGGATTTCGTCGACCAGACCAAGTCTTTGATTTCCGGCGCAGGACCTCTCCTTGAAAGCTTGAAGGGGATCGATCTGAAAGGATTGATAGATCAGATCAGCCCGATTCTGAACGAACTCGGGCAACTCGACCTCAAAGGCTTGTTTGACGCCCTCAGCCCATTATTAACGCCAGATTCTATCAAAGGCATCATTGGGCTTCTTGGGAACGCCGAAAATCTCCTGACTGGCGACTTCGTGGATCAGACCAAGTCTCTTATCTCAGGAGCAGGACCTCTGCTCTCTAGTCTAGGCGACATAGACTTGAAAGGTCTGATCAGTCAGATTTCGCCACTACTCGATAGCCTGAGCAAGATTGACCTTCAAGGCCTCTTCTCGGCAATCGAGCCGCTGTTAACACCCGATTCAGTCAAGGGCATTGTTGGGCTCGTAGATAACGCCGAGGATCTGTTGACAAGCCAATTCGTCGACCAAACCAAGACGCTAATTTCTGGCGCTGTTCCTTTAATATCTGCTGTCGGCAAGCTTGACTTAGAAGGTCTCATTAACCAAGTCAAGCCCCTCCTGGATTCTCTCAGCAAGGTCGATCTGGCCGGCCTTATCGAAAAGGTACAGCCTATTCTTGATGCCGTAAGCCAAATCGATATTGCTGGCTTGGTTAAGCAGATCACGCCGATTCTGAACGAGATTAGCAAGGTTGATTTGACCGGTCTCATTAACCAAATAGAGCCTATCCTGAATGCCGTGAGTCAGATTGACATCGCGGGTTTGGTTAAACAGATATCACCTCTCCTGGACTCTCTGAGCCAAGTCGATTTAGCAGGACTCGTCAAGAAGGTTGAGCCCATCCTCGATGCCGTGGGTCAAATTGACCTCGAGGGTCTAATCAAGCAAATCACCCCCATCTTAAACTCGCTAGGAGATATCGATATTAAGGGCATCTTCGACGCGATCTCGCCGCTACTTACATCGGACTCAGTCAAGGGTATTATTGGTCTCGTTGACAATGCAGAGGCACTCCTAACGAGCCAATTCGTCAATGAGACCCACACCATCATCGATGGTGCAGCGCCGCTAATCGGGGCTCTGGGACAGATTGACATAAACGGCTTGCTGGAGCAAGTGAAGCCACTTCTCAAGACACTGGGGCAGATTGACTTCAACAGCCTCATCAATGCTGTGAAGCCACTCCTTGACGCCCTGGACAAGATCGACATCCAAGGCATTGTCGAGCAGATCACGCCTCTGATAACGCCGGCGTCTGTAAAGGGAATCATGAATCTGCTGGGTAACGCAGAAAACCTGTTGACCGCTGCTTTCGTATCACAGACGACGGAGTTAATAGGCGACGCCACTCCGGTAAGTTCCCCTCCAACTCCGCCCCCTCCCCCTTTTACTACTTCTAGTTTCAGTGGAAGAACTTACAAACTAACCTGTCGTTTTCCTTAACACAGATCGTGGCGACGGCCTCAGACTTCATCAACGCCATCCTTCAGGCCTTGATGGGAAATGGAAGTTGAGATTCAGGACAGGGCATGATTTAACATCGTAGTAATGAAGGCAAGAGACACGGGCAACCTATCACGAATGATGTAGCATAATTAATGAATAATAATGAATGTTAATGAGTACCAGTAGAGAACTGATTGTGATTACGTACGTACCCTGCCTGCATAATGCCGTCAATACTGAGGTAAATTTGACCGGTCAAAGATAGCCTGCGCCACCGTTTCCGCGCCGTGGCTTAAACCATCCTGCCGTAACACGCCATTATATAGGATGGGACTTCTGGTGATCCTGGGATTGGGTAGTGCTGCAGACCGTCAATTCAGGAGTGTTTGTGCATGAAATCCTACGTGGCTTTATGAAAATATGTCCAATTAATGCCTTCCGATAACATACTGTAAAGTAGGTACTCATAATTACTATTAATAATGCCAAGTTCTCCCGCACAAACGTAAGGCTGTGGGAGGTCGTCAAAGCAAAGGCAAGGGAAGTTTACCTAACCTTCAACAGAGTCAAGCTTCCTTACTAGGTTCACCCCTAGATAAATTTCTATTCAACGTGAAAGAACATTTATTGAAATGTGGCAAGAGCTCCTCAACCAGACAGCTCTTATATTCTAGCCCACCTGCAGTCAGCCGGAGTGTCTTTCAGAGTTGCTGAATGCATCGTACTCCCTTGCGCCAATAGCCACAGCAACTTAACACTAGATACTTCAAGAATCATAGTAAACCACACAACATGGATAACGCCGTAAAGTCCTCCGCAGATTTCATCGACGCTGTGCAGAGTGTCCTTGCCAGTAAAGACGAGACGGCTCGAAAGCATATGTTTAAGGCCGCCAAGCAGGCAATGGCGATGCTGGAAACCCCGTTTGAAGCAGTCTGGAGGCTAATCATGTCCGTAGGTGCTAGGGAATAACTCTGATCATTTGCTGTAACGAATATCTGACTTGAAGTTGTTAGCCACATGCCCACTCTGCGCTTATGAGCCTAATTAAAGCTGGTGTCATTCAAGAAATTGCCAAAACGGACTCTCCCTCATCGGCCGACCACCTTGCCAAGGTCACAGGGGCAGACAGACTCCTATTAGGTATGATAACAGCTGACAAGGCGGTGCCTAAAATGGGATTCAATATGTTGACATCAGAAAGTGCGGCTCTTGCGACCCATGAATGCCATAGGCGTCGTAAAAGAAATAAATCAGGAGGAATATGCTCCCACGGCTATCACGAAGGCTCTAGGGTTGAACCGTGCCCTATTTGGGGGATATCGAGTGATGTAGGATACCTATACTTTCCCTCACGTTAGTAAGGCATCACTAAAGTATGAGTACCTTAGGTTTTCCGCCACGACACGATCCTTCGTTAATATGCCATACTACCTCGAGAAAACAGGCTTCAAGAATGTGGAGGGCCCTCTAGGCCCCTTCCAAGACGCGCATGACACACATGACAATATGTTCTCGTGGATAATGAAGGACCCGCTGATGACGGCAGATTTTAACGCCTTTATAACGGGACACGCAGTGAATCGCAAGCAGTGGTTTGAATCATTCGATGCCGAAGATATCCTGATAAGGGGCACCAAAACCGACCCGGATGCTACGTTGATGGTTGATGTCGGCGGCGGCGAGGGCTATGACATTGCCATGTTTCATAAGCGCTATCCAGACGCCCCTGGACGGCTGATTCTCCAAGACGCCGTAGACAGCCTCGAAGAACTTACTCCCAAGGTCGAGCGTCAGAAGCACGACTTTTTCCAGCCGCAGCCGGTCAAAGGTGCGTCTAGCCATCCCATTCCAACAAGATATGCGGCTGGGCAGATGGCTAATGTGAAAATGACAGGTGCCAGGTGTTATTACTTCCACAATATATTGCATAATTGGTCGGATGCCGATTGCGTCAAGATCCTCAAGAACACGGCTGGGGCTATGACACCAGGATATTCGAAATTACTCATCTCTGAATTCGTACTGCCCACCAGTAATACCCCGCTTCTTCCTGCGCTGCTCGATATCCAAATGATGGGTGAGTTCTCCCCCTAACATTCGGTTTATCCTAATGTTCGGATATCCTATTTCTAGGACACGATGTGCTGATACACCCTCTACGCAGCTATTCTCAACGCGATGGAAAGGACAGAAGCTCAATACAGTAAGCTGCTAGATGCCGCTGGCCTGAAGATCGCTAAAGTTTGGTCTATTGGGGCGGAGACTGAGGGAATTGTTGAGGCGGTACTGAAAACATAAGTAAGATACTCGGATTAAGGGGCGAAGAATTTGCAAAATATTAGTGGGTTAGTGGGGGTTTTCCTCTGACACGAGATACTATGTACTGTTCTTTCATGGCGCGCAATGATAACAACTTTTGAACCAACTATGTACCTAGGTAATGACATCTAAGCTTGTTCTGGTTGCGACACAGTGAAGTCTGATGTGATGTACTAGACTGTGAACTTCGAATGTTTTTAATGAAGAAATAGGAAGGAGTGTAAGGATAAGGTTACCCTAGAGATTGAGGCGCCTTAGATTTTTGCCCCGCGATGTTCATCGAACAGGACAGCATGTCTTCTGTGCATTGTACTCTCCTTTATGTTATTTTCAATTGAATGTCTTGTATAGTCTTATTATTCTCAGGAATTACCCGTATTTATTCATAAGAGGTACCTAGTGTCGTGTCTATATTGAGGGAAATCGAGCAACGAGCCTAAGAGCGTTATCGCTAAATACCTATACAATCAGTTGGGGCGGGTTCTATTTTTGATGGACATGAATCTAATTCGATTTTGTCCAACTCAAAGGTAACATCTTTAATCTTCCTCTCATTCTCCATAAGATAATTCACTAGGGCAGTGTGATAATAGCGATACCACCGCTAATTATAGGTAGATTTCGTTGATATGCTACTGGCGTAATAGCGAATATCGGACAGTTGCCATATGCATTTTAGACATGCATGGAATTTTTGCATGCGCACTACCATGATCGGCCGGAGGAGTAGGATACGGGGAAGTAACCTCAATGCGGGGAACTAGAGGGTCAGTCACCAAGTATGCTTCGTGGTTTCGGCTTCTTTCGCTATATTAAACTAGAATGAACAGTCTTGTACGTGATTATTCTATTCCCCGTCTCTTTCTCTCGTCCATTGAGGAACTGGGGCTTAAAGAGGTCCATCACACCAACCCTTCTCTACTAGAAAGGGGAAATTTCCATCAACCAAGAAGTTAAGAGATTGAGACTCTTCTCTCCCAATAACGCGGGTCGAGGGGAATATTGACGTGATAAATCTCCGCAACTTCCTCTAATTATCTACCTAAGTAAATACTTCAGCTATTAGAGGACCTCTGTGACCATACGACTCTAAGCTATTGGAGAGGTAACATTTACGCATCTACAACCTTCTCAAAATCTTCCAGCGTAGCCACCATAGGAGAAATCCATCCACGAACTCAACACATCAATATGGCTAAAGACAGCCGTGACATCAAGGAAGCCCCGGTGCGGGTTGATTATAGCAGATTCGAACACGTTAAGAATAACATGAATCTGAAGAAGCTTACTCCTAAAGTCGACCAGCGCCATGCGGGGATGTACCATGAAGCCCTCCAGCAATATCCAAACGATGCTTCTATCGATAAGGAAAGCGAAAAGCGACTTAAACGGAAACTTGATAGGCGTATACTGCCTCTGCTAGGGATATGTTACTTCTTTTACGTATGTGTATTCTCCTATATCTGTATCGTAGGTATCTGAATATGAGTGACACTAACCATTGTGCTTAGTATGTTGACAAGACCACCCTCTCCTATGCTGCCATATTCGGTATCCAGTCGGACCTTCATCTTCACGGCACCCAGTATTCATGGCTTTCGAGTATCTTTTACGTCGGTTGGCTCTTCTGGTCTATCCCATCGAATCTCATCATGCAACGCTGCCCGCCTGCCTGGTATTTGGCATTCAACATATTTATGTGGGGGGTGCTTTTGATGTGCCAAGCCGCAGCTCAGAACTTCACCGGCCTCACTGCGTTGCGGATTCTCTCTGGTGCTTTCGAAGCCATCGCTGACCCGGCTTTCATGCTTATAACGTCCATGTACTATACGCGTGAAGAACAACCGACACGCATTTCGGCGTGGTATGCCTGGAACGGCATTGGTGTAGCCGGTGGCGGTCTTATCGGTGAGTAAAGCCCGATGTGGCTTCAGGTACCAAGGTTCCACAGCTGCTCATATAAATAGGATACGGAATTGGCCATATGAATGGTGTGCTTGCGTCGTGGAGATACGAATTTATAGTTGTGGGCGCCGTATGTGCATTCTGGGGTATTGTCTTATTTCTCCTGTTGCCAAACTCACCTACGACATTCTGGGGCTTTAGCAAACAGGAACGCTTGCTTATGATAGCCCGCATGCGCCGCAACCAGACCGGAGTTGAACATCAAAGAATTAATTGGGGTCAGGTCAAGGAAGCCTATCTAGACTACAAGACTTGGCTCTTTACATTATTCGGCTTCCTTGGAGCAGTGCCAAATGGCGGCATCTCAAATTTCTCAACACTGGTTATTAAAGGTTTGGGATTTGATACACTGCATACTGCCTTACTGGGCGTACCACAGGGTGTCCTCGTCGTCATCTGGATCGTCCTGGGAGCAGTTGTAAACCATTATATGCCCCCGAACAGTCGCACACTTGTCTCTGCTTTGTTTATGTTACCTACTATAGCTGGGGGCTTGGGATTTCTGCTTGCACCTGCTGATGCCTACGTTGGACGATTAATCTGCTTGTGAGTTTAGGTTCTAGGAGCTCTCTTTGGAAAGATGAAGTCATGCCAATGCTAACAATCCCAGCTACCTAACTGGCTCGTATCAGGCGTCGTTTGTTATTTCCCTATCCCTGGTGACAAGTAATACGGGAGGACAATCCAAGAAAATGATTGTGTCTGGTAGTACGTAACACCGTGGTTCGCTCCTTTCTCTTCGGCCTGTCTTAGGGGCCAATTCCCTTGAGACAGTGTTGTGTCTTTGATGGTTCAACTGGGGAATATGATTACTAACTCATCACTCAAGTGGTCTGGTTCGGCTCGTGCGTAGGCAGTATCGCCAGCCCCTTTTTTTACAAGACAGAGCAAGCGCCGTCTTATCACCTGGGTATCGGGTCTTTGCTTGTCTCTAATTTTGCTGAATTGGTTCTGTTCTTCATCTTCCGGTACGCGTTTAAATGGGAGAACCGACGAAAGGAGAAGGTTCGTGCTACTCTGCGAGAAAGCGGCGTGACCACGGACGATGCAGATGGCCTCAACGCAACGGCATTTCAAAACTTGACAGATAAGGAGAACCCGAATTTCGTCTATGTTTACTAGAACCTGGGCTACGAGTTGTGTTCGAAGTTTTACCATGGCAAGATTACAGTTCGCATCAACCTGTCTCTTATCCTTTTACCAAAGGTTTGATCATCTCGCATATGCACATTTCGTATAGAAGTCTGTAGGCTTAAGACATGGAGTCCAAGGATTCAATCCTTCTTGCCAAGACAACCTATTTCATACCCCTGCATACAGCTTCAGCCCCAAGCTTGGCGGTGCATCAGGTATAAATGGTTAAGTTGTACGGTTGGATTGAATCAAACTCGAGGGCCATATGGAAGCGCTATATAGTACGTATATCTCATGTTTTAATTCATGCTGCTCAAATCTGCACATCCTCAACATGACAAGGATGCGCTTGTGCGGCACAGCCCATCATATTAGCGGAAGGGCGCCACAGCGCTTGTCCCATAATCCCTACACTACGGAATACCTTAGGGCTGACGCATGGGTGTGTCTCATTGGATCAAGTCTAAATGAGGGCGCGGAAGCATAGTCCTATTGTTTTGGTCTGCAACCATAGTATGACCCATGTCGTGAAATTCACGTGGGGGCGAGTCCGAAGCTGAGAAGGCATTTGGGCAGATCTCCTGTACAGGCAGATTGAGAATTCTTTCTCTCCAAAATCCTGGCCATCTCAACTCTTCTCCAGATTTCCATCACATCTCCACTACTCTGTAGTGAGAGCTGCGTCTCCATGGCGAGTACAGGCTATCACGATGCCCAGCCTGATCAGCCTGGACTCGAAGTTTTACAATACCACACCCAAGCCCAATATGACTCTGGTCTTCAAGTAGCGGCTCCCGATCAAAAATGGTTACATTCCGTCCAGGCAGAAAAGGAATACAGAGGAACGCCACAGCCAGGCCTCATAGTCGACGAAAGCAACCCACCTACCCAGAAGAGGAATGTTAAGAAGATTGTACTTATCGCGATTGGCTGCGCTCTCATTGTCGTTGGAGTGGTGGTTGGGGCAGTCCTAGGGACTCAAAAGAGCCGGGCGTCATCATCGACATTGTCATCGACTCCAGTGTCGTCATCACCAACTACAACAAGTCCCAGGTTAGTCAGCAAGGGTCTAAGCGAGAATGATATCGTCCGCTAACAAGATTAAAGTGGTGATGGGGATGGGGGCACTCCCGAGGCACAGATGACAGGCAGCCCGACAAGCGTGGCACCTGGTCTAGCACCAACAGCAATCTCGTGGGGATATCCACACATGGAAATCTTTGCCGTAACGAACAATGACACCTACTCAGTATACCGCAAATACCGAAATGCCAACGCCTCCTCCGAGACAGAATTCTTGCCGGGAGGCACAGATATGGAGCTTGTCGGTGGTGGCATTAATACCAACGACGCACCATCTATTGCCGTAAACCACCGCATAGACTCCGGCCGTACAAACAGAACAGAGATCCACATTAACGGAAAGAACACGGGTTATCGTAAATACCATGACGCAGATGAGCTCTGGATGAATCTCGATCCTAATGGCTGGGACATTTTCGAGAATACCTGGGTGATCAGTGCCCCTGCCGAAGTGCAGTATGAGCCGAATGTCACTATCATGAAAGTCTTCTATATGGGCAAAAGTGACGTAGGAATCGGCGCTTATTACTTTGAATGGCACCCCCAAGACGGTTGGACCAGTGCGAAACAAGTCTCGGGGCCGGACTTGCAGCCCATCGCACCGGCGGTGGTTGCGTGGAACTACAACGACACACGCATCGACCTATTTGCTGTCTCGAGGACGAACAGCCACTTGTTACACGCATCATGGAACTCCGAAGCAAACAACTGGACCGACTTTGAGGACTTACGTGGCTGCGTTACAACATCTCCGGTGGCCGTTTCGCGCACGTCGGGGATTATTGATGTGTTCGCGCGCGGTGGTGATGCTGGGCTTTGGCATATCTCATACAACGACGGGAATAAAAATTGGACCAATTGGACTCGATTAGGAACCAATATTCAAGGCCAACCAGACGCAATCAGTGTTACCTCAGACAGCTTAGATGTGTTCGCGTGGGGACAAGATGGTAGTATGCTGCATAAGAGTTATGACAGCGTTTCGAACAGCTGGACACCCAATGACGAGTTCGATGTCTTGATCAGCGGAACGCTTTCGGGTCCTCCTAAGTCAATGAGCGATGGAACAGGAAACTTACATGTTTTTGCTTATAACAACAATAACGAACTAATTTGGAAGACGTTGGGTTCGGGGCGGAATAGTGATACAGTCACGCTGGCAAATGTTCCTATGGTTTAGGTAATTAGCACCTCTAAGACCAGATAATGGATAAAAGGGGAAGAGATCTCGACAGATATGAGTGTATTACGTATAGATAGATACCTACCTAGTTTTCCGCATAAAGCGCAATAGTGCTCATAATAACTACCCATTTTTACAACGATACCTCAGCTAAGAGCGACCTTGACTTATAAGATTTAGATGTGTGATCTTAACAGGGCCAGGCGAGCTCAGAGAGTGTATTTGGTTAAGACGTTCAGGTTGCCCACTCAGCAAGCGCCGGAGCAGAGTAAGGAGATTTCAGGGTAAATATGCCCGCCTGAAACAGAGACGCCACGGGGCCTAATGTTGGTGTTGTTACTCTCGGTGATGTCACCGATAGCAATGTAGACCTGGGCAATATTGGTACCCATTATCTTCTCGAACTTCATTGGATCAGGGAGTGAGAGTAGCTATCCTTATCGAAGTACGCAGCTGGTTTAAAGACAAGTGACTGGAAGTGCCGTGTTTGATACTTTGCCCGGGCGAAAGACGCCAGGCGGCCGGAAGAGACGAATCTTAAGAAGTAGGCAATTCACGCTGAAGCCGCAAGAACGATCCACATAATAGCCATGAAATCCGTCTCATCCATGAGCCAAGAGCGGTTGCCTTGGTCCTTGAAGATGTTGATGAATCTAGCAAAGAGCCAAGCGTACTTGCAGCCACAATCGACGTTCGGCCCTTAGCAGCCTTGTCAAGGGCAGCCTGAACTATCCTCTCGCCGCTGACATCAATCGCACTAGTTTCTAGATGCTCCCAAAAGGATCCTACGCGCTCTAAGCCGCACTCGAAAAAGCGGAGGCAAAAAGACTTAAGTCACCCCTGGACCCCATTCCGGACTTAACGGCCATAACCTGAGCGGTATTTCCAGTCACGCGAAAGGATCGAGCAAAAGCTTGACGATATAATGATCCTTCTGAGTCGAGATCGAGCTCGTACAGCCTGCATCGACCAGCAAGCTGGAGAGCCTCCGTTCTCTATAAGAGGGTCTTACCAGCGGCGGCACAAGCGTCATACCAAAGCCATACCTCAAATCTACCGCCTCCTCTTGAACCAGCATCCCCGCTGCGGTCTAGCTCGATTTTCATGGTTCCGTGTTTTAAACTTCCTTTTCCGAGGATCAAGTTCTTCAGGAATACATGATTGCAATGCCTCTTCAATTCTCCTCCGTCACACTGTCTTCTCACGATGGCTATAGCACGTATAAGGACAAACCGCTCCTCTTGGGGACTATCTTGTAGGTTTGTAGGCTTCCGGGGCCCGAGGCTTTCACTGGCTTTGGAATGTGGTTTCGGTTATTGTTGTTCTAATGACCAAGAACCTGGAGCTTGTCCAAGTCATTCTCATATTTCTAGCCCGATAGGAACCCAATGCTTCGCCGACTTCCCTTTCCTCATTTATGTGTTGGACGCATTTGATCGCTGACAAGATAGATCGATTATCAGGAATAATATCTTTTCTACGCGACTGCCAAGGATATTGGTCTTATTTAGTTAGCTGTTGGCTCGATCGGAGATCTAGGGTTGAATACCATTAAGTGGACCGTGAATCCTGCCTTCGGATCCATCGTCGAGGACGCGGCTCAACTAAGAAATGACCTTCCACCTCAACCTAATTTAGGTAAGCGACATGTGAGACTATTGAGGTAATTAATGGCAGGCCTCTTCCGAGCGTCTACTCAATAGCCGTCGCTGCTATTCGAAGTAAGTTAGGCGCATTCATACATCAACTGCCTGGTCATCTCAAATCGAACCGTATCTTCGTCTTTTCATTACTACATAAGGTGGCTGCAGACACCGCGATTTAGATCTCCTGCGAAAGCATTGCGCCGATGTATGCATTCGCTTATTGAGCCATTTGAATATGATGGCAGGAGCCAGAAGCTTGAGCGTCCTCGCCCGAGAGAGGATATAGGATTGCTTGGAGAGCACACAAGCGCTCTGTGACGCATTCCGCCTGGTGCTCTCCGAGTCATATCCATGTCTTACGTTCGTTCCTATCCTTCGTCCTGCCTTCGCTATCATCAAGGCTTTGAGATTACTTTGCGTGGACGACCCTTCCCGGAACCTGGTTACCGCGCGGACAATGTGCAACCTACGGGATGTTCCACAACAGCCGAGCAGCCGTTTTAGGCAGTCGACGACGATGGTTCTCCTAGGAGCAGAATCATCCCTCATGGTCAACTTAAATTTCCCGAGTATGCCGAAGCATATAGTGGGAATCGAACGTTGGTATCTATCGAAGCTGAATCCGGACAGCGCTCATTTGGACCCGACATTGCGGGAAGCAGCTGCTGCGAATGGTGGGGGAGCTCTTCAAAGGTTTCGGACTTTGGAATCGGTTATCAGATTTGACGTATGGACTTACACCTTGACTTGACGATCGACTGTTTGACGAGACATCAAAATCTAACGCACCTGGAGTTGGGGTCGGAACATTGGTCTCTTGATATGTTTGGCAACAAAGACGTGGTGCTAAAACCTCTGGGACCCCCGGCTTTAATCGAAGAATTGACCAGAGACTTAACAGCGCAGGTAAGGTACCTACCTACCTACCAGGTAATATCACAAGCGGACGTACTTTACTCCGAGTCGGACTCGGGGTGCACAAATTTGGAATTGTTGCCATCCATATCCGAAAGAGCAAGCATCCTAGGATCATTCGCGCTTAGTCGCCTTACCGAGTTTCTTGCTCCACCTTAGGCTTAGCAAATTGATTCTCAATGGTGCAATCCTTACAGCATCTTTGAGTTGCATCGATCGACGTGACAACCGGGGGGTCGGATAGTGTCCAGGAATACTGTACGAAACTATGCGGCATTTCGGATGCAGTTATATCCAGCGAGCGCCGAGGACGAGCCACACAAGGCGAGATGTACCCCGCAAGATTTATTCTTCTACAACGGATTAACGCTTATAGGGATCTTGACCCGACCTAAATCCCGGTACGTCCGCACAGCTTGAGAGCATAAAAGGTAGCGATATGATCATGATTTGGCAATTGTCCTACATCAAACTCGCTCATCACTCTAATCGCATATTTAGCTACCTATACAACCCTTCATAATGTCGTTCTCTGAATGCTGCCTTAAGAGCTTTGCCTGGAGCGGTACCCCTACTGGAAAAGTCTCCAAGTTAAACGACAATGACGTCTATATCACGGGCGACAATCCGGATGCTGCCTTGCTGATCGTCCACGATGTCCTGGGATGGACATTTCCCAATGCGCGCTTGATCGCGGACCACTTCGCACGCGAGATCAACGCGACGGTCTACTTGCCCGACTTCTTCGCGGGCGAGATCGTCGACCCGGTTCCCGTTCTAGCCGGGGACTTCAGCAAGATCGACCTTGCGGGCTTCTCCAAGAGACACGCGCGAGAAATCCGCGAGCCGGAGATCTTCGCCGCCGCGAAGACCCTGAAGCAGAAGTACAAGAAAGTCGGCGCCATCGGGTACTGCTACGGCGGCTGGGCCGTGTTCCGGCTAGGCGCCAAGGAGCACAATCCCCCGCTGGTCGACGCGATCTCGACGGGCCACCCGTCCCTCCTGGTCGAGAAGGACATCGAAGAGGTGGCGGTTCCCGTCCAGATCCTGGCCCCGGAGCACGACCCGATGTACAGCCCCGAGATGAGGAAGTTCACGTTTGATACTGTCCAGAAAAACGGCCTCGAATTCGATTATCGCTATTTCCCAGGCGTAGAGCACGGGGCCCTGGTTCGTGGCAATGAGGAGAAGCCTGGAGAGAGATATGCTATGGTTAGAGCGAAGAATGCGGCTGTTGGCTGGTTCAATCAGTTCCTGCACGAGTTGTAATCGACTGCCGGGATTATGTTCGACCAGATTGATGTGTGATGAGTTCGGAACTAGGGTGCTATGGTTATGAATAACAAAAGTTTTCGAATAATTAACGTCCTTCGCTGGAGAATTCAGATAGTTTAACGTGAGAAAGTACCTAATCTCACAAATCGCCAATCAAGATAGCATGATCGAATTAAGATTCGAACTGGTTAAAACAGAACAGTGCTTGCTGACACTTACCACTAGTCGTTACCCCTGTATTGTGCATGGTGTTACCTTCGTGCCGCTTGTCGACTAAGCCGAAATCCGCTCTGACTGTGGCAACGAGCGTTAGACCGCCTGTCATTCGTTGCTGCTGGGCTTCAATTCTATGCAAAAATGTCGAGGGTTGACTTGATCATGTCTCGCTAGGTAGGCTTTGTTGGGTGGATGAGGAGGTAGTGCGGCGACATGTGGGCTCACGTTGTGCTACCCTCGATAATCGCTCTGAGGAGTTGAAAAATCCGGCCTCTTATTGTCTGTTTGATTTACATCCCAAATGTACAGGTTCAGTGGGAAGTTAAAGCTGGGATAAAAGTATAGTGGATGTATGTTAGAGTTGAATTGCTCGAATTATTCTACATTTGAAGGAGGAGGGGGTTTGGTTTGATACATTCCTTGCTATTGTGCTTGAACTTTAGGCGTTCTGGCCCAAGGGACCTGTCCGACTCTACTCTCGAACGGAACATAATCCAATACGTATGAATTTCTTAGAACAGGAGTCATCTGCGTCTTCACCTGATTCTCAAGATTCATCCACGGCACTATGAATCGGTCAAAAAACCACGCCGTCCAAGTACTCCAAGTCACAAATCGCGACAGTTCTACCCCCATTTTGTACATTTCCCGAGATAATGGCTCTTGAATGGTTTGGTAGGAATGGAAGGCTTTTTCTATCGTTTCATCCGATAGGCCCGATTCCGAGTTCAAGATGTCGTATAATTGATTGACAAGCACAGCGGCGGATTGTAGGCCAAGGTTAACACCCATACCGTTGATATTCGTCATCTTGTGTACGGCGTCACCCAGTAGGACAATGCGGCCGTGATGCCACTTATCGATTATCCCCTCTTCCAAATGCACTAGTGTGGCATCGGTACGCTTGGTAGTTGCCCAGATGTCTTTGAACTTCATCCCTGGCAATACGTGGATCTCAGCAACACTCTTGGCTTCTTCCTCAAGTTCCTGGTCGCTGTATTTGCGCCGTGCGGTCGTCGGTGTAGGCAGCCTTCTAACAAGGCTATAATAGAGGAATCCCTCGCTAGCACTTGATTGTATCACCAACCCAGAGCCGCGCGTCTCGGTAAAAAGGCCCGGCTCCATCCCTTCGCGGATGGGACAACGCGCAAAGATTGATTGGAAGTGTGCCACCATGGGATACTCATCGTTTAAGCCCTCAGTATTGGATGATTCGCGGGCGAGCCTGTTCATTATAGCTCGTGTTTCGCTGTGGACTCCATCGGCTCCGATTATTATATCCCCTTCTTCGATGCTGCCATCTGCGAGGTGGACTCGTACCCCATTGGCATGCGTCTCGATATCAACGACGCGTGCATTGGCCTTGACTCGACTTTCGCGCTCAGGTAAACTCTCGTATAGAACCTGAATCAATTCGCCCCTTGAGAATCCAAGGCAGGGGTATGCGAAGCTTCAAGCTTGAGTCAGCTAACGATAGGGCTATGAAAGATATCGCGATGCGACTAACTCTTCTTCCATTGGATCGAACAGGCGGTACCGACAAAGCTGTTTCCCATTTTGTAATATGTTTATTTTGTTACGCACTGGAGTTGCGAGTTCTTCGTAACGTTCGAGTAACCCAATCTGGTGCATGAGCCGGCATGTCTGCGGAAGTATGACGATCCCGGCTCCTCGGTATCTCATAATCTCGGGCGATTGCTCGAGAACCACATAATCGATGTTCGCCTTGGCAAGGGCATGAGCTGTATACAAGCCTACAGGCCCGGCGCCAGCTATGATAACTCGAGCCCTTTTGGCCATTTTCGCAGCAGGGGTGAAAATATGTCTTTCAACAGCTTGCTCAGGACGTGGCGCATATTAAGTACTCGATACGCCTATCTAGCGCTGACGCAAGGGAATCGCACACCCTGCCGAGGCATGCTCTTGATTAATAGCGACCAGTCGGACGAAGCCGCAGCTGGAGCTGAAGTAATTACAAAGGGGTTATTATAAGTTAATACGGGACGTTGAATTGCGTAGTGCGAGCAGGGATTATCGTATAATTGCCCTACTGATGTCCCTTAGTAGGGTGCTCAGCCGCCTATGCCACAGGGAATTTTTAGAGCTGTATGTTGGGGTATGTGACTCAACCACCAAGTTATTGGTATTAGCCCTTAATAAGGACCATACACGTGGGAGTGGTACCAGCGCATCCATCCAGTGTAGCTAGGTAGCTAGATACGCAATGCATCTCAAAAAAAATCCGGATTTATTTCAATTAGGGAAATGTTCATGCTCCGCGGTTGAGTCACGATAGTCTTTGTTGCTAAGAGTCATACAGCTTTTGTTCTTGGCATCACGAGGGTGCACTGCATCTTGTCGCTGTCGGCGCTATGTCAATTGAAGCCACAATGTAATAGCATTCAATTAGTGTTTATCACATAGAAAGGGAACCTCAATCATAGGAACAGGGCATTCCCACGGGGCAGTTATATTGTGGCTGTTTGGCGTGGTTCTTGATGTTTGACGAGTACGGTAAGCTTGTCTGTACGTGAATGGGTCTCCCCGTACCTTAAGATAGAAATAACCTCTATGTTGATGGCTCTTAGGAAAAACGATATGGTTAATGGTTCTAAAAGTTTTCTCGTTGGCTACCGGTCTCTTAGGGTATGATATGTTTCTTATTTCTCGCAATGCAAGGAACGGTTAAAAAGAATATTGTTTGTTACTTATAACTTAAACTATAAATTCACATGGTAGGGTAAGATATAAATAACGTATATATATAATAAGCCATTTAGTAAAAACTATTAACCTATTAAAATTATAAAACTTAATTATATAATATATAATATAAGTTATATAATACTTTAATTTTACTTATATTATATATAAATATATTAAATATTAAATATAATTATTATATAATTTAATATAAATTAATAATATAAATATTTAAGTTAAAATATTATTTTAATTAAAAACCTTTATATTTTTTTTTACTATTAATATTAAAATAAGCTTTTTATTATTATTTTTATTATTACTTTTATTTTTATTATAAATAATAACCTTTTTTTTTATTAATAATAATATTAAATATAATTATTTTTTTAATTACTTTAATAAAATATTTAAAAAACTTTTTAATAATAATATAAAATAAAAAAACCATTAATAAGTTAATTTATAATATTAATAATAATAATAATAATTAAGTTAAAAAATTATTAAAGGAAATAATAAAGTTAAAATTAACTTTACTTAAATTAAATATTAATATATATTATAAAAAAAATATTTTAATTATAATAAGTTTTATATTTTAACTTAAATATTTATACTATTAATTTATATTAAGTTAATATATAATAATTATATTTAATATTATAATAACTTTATTTAATTTATTAAAAAAGCTTTTAAATAATATTTTTATACTTTTAAAAAGTTAAATTTAAAACATATTTAATAAAGTTTAAAATAACTTAAATAAAGTTATTAAAGCTTTAAACTTTATTATTTTACACTTATAAATTAAAAATTATTATAAAACTAAGATTTTATTATTATATAATAATATATAAATACTTATAAATTTTTATTAATAATATTATTAAATTTAAAGTTTATAATATTTAATAATTTAAAGATTTTTTAAAAATATAAAACACTTATAATTAATAATAAAATTATTATAAATATAATAAATTAAAGAAATAATTTATTTAAAATAACTATATTAAAACATATATTTTTAATTATTTTTTATAAAAGGTTTTAAGTAATAAAATTTACTAAAAAAAACTTTATTATTAATTAAAATAAGTTTCATTTTCACTTTTTATATAAGGTAATTATTATTTTTTAAAAATTTAAAAAAATTAAATATATATAAGTTAAGTTTTACCTATAATATATATATATTAATATATAAGTAAAACTAATAATATAAATAAGGCTAAATAAAATTAAAAATAAAAGAATAAGTAAAAATTAAAGGAAATAAAAATTAAAGAAATAAGAACTAAAAAAATAAAAATTAAAGGGATAAAAACTAAAAAGATAAAAACTAAAAAAAATAAAAACTAAAGGAAATAAGAATTAAAGGAATAAAAATTAAAGGGATAAGAATTAAAGAAATAAAAATTAAAAAGGAAAGGAATTAAAGTAAGTAAAAATTTAAAGAAATAAAAACTTAAAACTAACTATTAATTTATACTATTTAATATATAATTATTTATTTTAAATTTATTATAATATAACTTTATTTTATAAGCCTTTAAAAATTATATAATTAATTTAATTTAAAACTTTTATAAATAACCATTAATAGTTACTTATAAACTTATTATAAAGTATATAATATAAATATTAATATTTCTTAAAAAATTTATTAAAAAAATTAATAAAAAACTATTAAAGTAAAAAAAGAAATTTAAATTTTACCTTAAAATAAATATATATTTACATATAATTCTTTAATTTAAATAGTTATAAAAATAAAATATATACTATTAAAATCTTTAAACTTTTTTCTTTTTATTAATATATATAATATTTAATTTTAACTTAAAATTATAATTAAATTATACTTAAATTAAAAAGATTTAAAAAGCAATAATTTTTTATTACTTTTTAAATATAAAAACATTATTTATAACATTATTTATATTTATTATTTTTATAATTAAGCTTATACCTTTAATACTTATATTAAAATAAAGCTTAAAACGAAATAAATTTAAAACTATTTTTAAATTTTTAATACTTAATTTATTTATTTATATATATATTAAAAAGCTATTTATTATTATTTTTTAATTTTATTAGCCTTATTAGCCTTATTATGCTTAAGCTTATTAACGCTTAAATTAAAATAATATTAATTTTTTTTAAATTAAAATACAAATCTTTTAATATATTTTATAACTAATTTTATTATATTTACTATTTATTTTTAAATATTAAATCCTTTTATTCTTTTATTTAATATTAATTTAAAAAGTAATTTAAATTTACTCCTAATTTTTTTATCCTTTAAAGCTATTATTACTTATTAAAAATCATTTTATTTAATTTTATTAAGTAAATAATAATATTTTTTTCTAATTTTATACTTTTAATTAATAATATATCACTTAATTTAACTCCTATAATTAATCTAATAAAACTAATATTTATATTAACCTTTTTATTTTTTTTAACAATTAAACTTTAAATTTTAATATTTAAACTAACTAATATAAACCTTTAATATTTTTGGTAATATTATAAATGTTATTTAATTATTAAAAGTAAATAAAATAAATATTATTAGGCTTAGTAATATAATTTAAAAATTAAAAATCCTAATATTATTAATTAAAAATAAGCTTATAAAATTTATATAAAAAGAAAATATTAAAACCTTTTTATATATAAAACTTAAAATATTTAAAATATTATAAATTATTTATATATTTATTTATGTGCTAATAAAATTAGAAATAAAATAATTAATAAAATAAACAATAATTAGTTATTAATATAATTTTAAAAGTAATTTAATATTATAAATAATCTTTAATTAATTATTTTATATAACTTTATAAAAATATTATAAATTTTAATTAATACTATTTAATTAAAAGACTTAATGGGTAAAGTTAATTAATATTTAGCCTTAAATAATATTAGAAATTTTTTTAATTATTATTATAATGTACTTAAATATTTAATTATATATTATATTTATCTCTATCTTTTTTATTATTCCTTCTTACTTTTATTATATTAAAAAAATATCTTTATAAATCTTATAATTATTAACAATATTATATTAGGTTATTATATAAAAGTTTATTATAACTTAACTTAAGTTCCTTTTTTTCCTTTTTATATTTTTTAAAATATTCTTTTAAGGCTTTATAAATGTTATAATAAGGTTTTATTAAATTAACTTTTAAATTTCTAAAAGGATAGTTAGTTAATTATTTATTATAAATTTATTATATTTTTAATAATAAAAAATTATCGAAATTATAATAACAAATTAAATTTAAAAGCTTATATGCTTTAATAAAGAAATTTAAATTATTTAATATATTTATTCCTTAATTTTAAATATTAATTTCTTTATAATTTCTTTATAATTTCTTTATAATATTTTAATATAATTATAAATTATATAATTATTATTTAATTAATATTTAATTTTATAATTATTTTATTATTTTATTATAAATAATATATAATACAACTTAATTAATTATATTTTCTTTTATAAATTAATTAAAAGCTTTTAAATTTTTAAAATATAATTATTTAAAGTTAATATTAATCTATTAAATAAATTATTTTAATAAGTATATATAATTTATTAGTTTATTATACTTTTATATAATTGTTATTATTATTATTTAATTTTTCTATTTTTTTATTAATTTTTTAAACATAAGAATTTAAAATATAATAATTTTATTTTTATATATATTATATATTATTTAAATATATTAGTTTTATTATTAATTAAATAATTTTAACTAGATTAAATTAAGCTTAAATTATAAAAAAAGATTTAATATTATAATTTATTTAAGTAAATTATAATTAAAACCTTAATTTAATTATAATAATAAGGAATTATTATAAAATATTTATTAATAAGGAAATAAATTAATAAACTTTATATTATATAATATAATAAAAATATATATTAATTATAATATATATTTTAATTTTAATAAATTAAAGTTTTTAATAATTATTTATAAATTATATATAATTTAATTTAAAAATGATAAATTTCCTTTCCCTTTAAAGGAATAATATAATTTTTAACTATTATTATATCACTTTTAAGTATTATTAATAATATATATTTCAAATTATTTACTTTAATAAAAAAAACTTTATTTTTTTATAAATAAGTTTATAAATATATTCTTTACTATAATTACCTAATATATTTAAATATTATTAATAATTATTAAAAAAAAGTTTTAACATTTTTTTAAATAAAACTCATTTTTAATTAATTAATACCTTTTTATTTATGTTATTTTCTACTTAAATTTAAATTAAAAGGATATAAAAAATATTAATTTTATATTAAAATTATAATTATATTAATATTTTATTATCTTTTAAATCTTTAAAAAAAATATTATATAAACGTTAAAAGTGTAAAAATATATTTTATAAGATTATAATAATAAAGTCCCTATTACGCCACATAATATTTAATAAATTGTAATTTTAATTAGATTTTAAATTATTTTTACTTAAAATAATAAATAATGGTTAATATTTAAAGCTTTATTTTAAAAAAAGTGTAAAACTTTGCTTTAATTTTATTAATATATTATTCATTTTTATAAAAATTTTATTTTTATATAACTTATTAAAAAAAATATATTAAAGTTTTATAACCATATTTTTTTAAAGCTTATTAACTATTTATTACTAAGAAAGCCTATTATTTTAATATTATTAAATAATTTTTATTTTATAATTATTTATAATATTTGGTAATTATAATATAATAACTTTAAGTTATAATATATTTAACCCTTAGCTATAATATTTTTAAAAAATAATATATATTATTTAATTTATTTAATAAATATATAAATAAAAAAGTAAATTTATATTTTTTTTATAATATTTATTAAAAGTATTTATTATTTATTTATTATTTTAAAAAATTTAAATATTTAATTTACTTTATTTATAAAAGTAAATAAAAACTTTTATTATAAAGATTACATTTTTATATATAAATAGTTAAATTATATATAAATATATATAAAATAAATAAGGGTAAAAGTTAATATTTTTTATTAAAGCTTAAAATTATTTATTTATTTACCTTATATTTAATTATAATAAACATTTATATCTTTTATAAATAATAATAACCTTATTTAACCTTATTTAAATAATTATTAATTTTTATTTTAATTATAATTTTAAACTTATTTCTTTTTTAACCTTTAAATTAATTTATTTTTAAATAAAAATATACATATAAAATTTCTTCCTTTTATTATTTTAAAATCGTTTTCTTAATCCCTTAAATAATTTTAACATTATTATAAATTTTATATTAATAAATATTAATATATTTAATAATATAATATATAAGTATATTAACTAATCTTAAAAACTATTTAAAATAAATTATATAAAGTTTATTTATAATGTGAAAATAATAATAAAAAATGTAATTAAAATTTAATTTAAAATAAATATATTATATACTTATATATATAAAAAAAGTAATAAGGTTAATATTAATATTCTTAGTTTAAAAAAGATAATTTTAAACTTAATTAAATATATAAATATAATTGTTACTTTTTTAAAATAATATATAATTTTTTTATAATTTTATAAATAATATATAAATATAAAATGTTACGAATTATAGGGAAATTAAAAAGGTAAATGCGAAATTATCACGTTAGGCTTAACGGCTTAAATAACATTATTTAAAGCTTAAATAAAAAGTGTGTTAATTAATAAAAATGGCTAATATAAGGCTAATTAAAAAGTGTGTTAAATATAAGTAAACTTAATTGTAAATCTTATAAGGTGTAAATCCTAGCTATTTTTAATGGCTAGTTATCCCTAATATTTCTTCCTTAATTAAAAAGATTTTATCCTAATTAATTTAACCGGTAATAAGCCTTATAATAGCCTTTTTAAATGCTTTAATACGCTTATAATTAGTAACGGGTTCTTTTAATAATAGGGCTTAGTTTAAGGCTTATTATAAAGTGCTTTTTAAGTCGCCTAGGCTTTTTACCGTTGTTAGTAATTAATTTAATATTTTTAACTAGTAAAGTTATAAGGGTTGTAAATAAAGCTTACTTTCCTTTAATAAGTGTTACTCGAGTTAACTATTAAACTACTTTAAAACCTTTAATTTTATAATTAATGTTTTTATTTAGCTTTTTCATAATTGTATTTATAATACGTTAAGCTATTTATTTAACAATAATTTAATAACTTGTTAGGTAATTTTTAATTATGTTTTCCAAGGCTTTATAAGTAATAAAGTTATTATCCTTTAATAGCTTAAAAGTTTTAAAATTATATTTATTTTATAATAAACCTTTTAACCTTTTAAGGTTTTTTTATAAGTTAATAATAGCGATAGCTAGGCTTATAGTTAAATTTATAGTTAAGCTATAAGGTTAAGTTAATTTAAAAAGATTTAAATATACTAGCCGTTTTATAATCGTGAAATTTAAAGTATAATAAGCCTTATAATAATAAGATATTAATACCTTAGCTTTAAAAGGTAGTTTAATGCCTTTTAAGTAACCGTTCTTATCGTAATAAACTTTTACAGCTATGGTTAACATCGTTTAAATATTACGTATCGTTAAATAAAAGGTAAAAGTACCTTTGTAATTAATATTAAAAAACTTATTAATATTTTTAAGCACGTTAATTAATAGTTTTTTTAAGGCGTTAATAAGTTTAATAATTACACGTTAAACTGTTATCTTTTTTAATATAAGCTTTCTCAAATTTTTATTATCGTAAAAGCTATTAAATATTAAATAAGGGATTTTATCGTTAAGGCCTTTATAAATAACGATTATTATTTCCTCGTTATTATATCTTATTTTTTACTTAAAGTTAACTTTAAAGGATTTTCTAAGGGTTACCTTTTTAGTTAATCTATTAAACTTAACGCTTAGTAATAACTTTCGTAAGCATAGGATTTTTTTAAAGACTATTAAATTAACGTTAATAAGGTTTTATTAAATCCTTTTAATTTTTCCAATTTGCTTAATGTTTAAATTATCCTCTTAGCTTTTTTTAACATTATTTTACAAGGTATTATTTAATTGTTATAAAGTGTTATTTTCTTTATAAATGTTAATATTATCGTTAAAAGTAAAGTCGTATAAGTTTATTTTAATGTTACTTAAAGCTTAATTTTCTTTATTTTTAACCATTAAATGCTTTATATTGTTATTTTACTTTTAAGCTTTAATGTTTTAAGCGTGAATAAGTTTAAAATTTTTTATAAAGTTATTTTCGATGTGTGGCTTAAAGCTCGTAAGTTTTAAGGCTATAATTAATACTAATAAATTAATGTATTTTAATTAAGTTTTTATAGGTGCTTTATTAAAAGTTATAAGCATTAGTGGCTTTGTTACTAACGTTGTTATAAGCGTTTTTTCAAATGGCATAAAAATTATAAATAGCGCTAAAACATTAAGGTTTAAATTCAAGCCTTTAATCTTTTTCGATAAGTTTAAAGCCTTGTAAAATTACTTTTATTAATTACTTTTAATACTTTTAATAAGTTAATTAACGATTATCTCGTTTTTAAGTTTATTTTTAATAATATTAGGTTATGAATTAACTGGTTTAAACCTTTAAAGGTTTTCCTAGTTAGTAATAAATATTACATTCATTTTATAATTAATAATAAAATCTTTAATAAGTGCTTTTAAATGATAAAAGGTTATAAAAAATAAAAATTAAAGTTTTGGTAAAATTTAACAAGCAATTTTTTAAGTAATAGTTATTCACGATTTCCCTTTTATTTAAGGTTTAAAATTAATAAAATTAACGAGAATTTTAATATATTAACGTTAAAAATTAACCACCATATAACAATTAAAATATAAAAGATTAAAAAGTCCCTTTTTATCATTAAAATGGTTTAGCTTATTAAAGATTATTTAATTATTTTAATTAAAATCCTTATTAAGCTTAAAAAAGCCTTAGTTATAATTGTTTTTTAAGTACGATAAGCCTTTTTATTTATATAATTTAAGCTAGTTTAAAGGCTTTTTTCACTCGTATATAGCTAATAATTTAAGAGCTATTTTTTAAAGCTTATCTTATGGTTTTCATTAATCATCTTTAATTATATAACTTAAATATTAATAAAAATACTAAACTTTAAGCTTTTTCATATACCATTTAATATGTTTATTAATAAAATGTTTAACTTTTCACTTTAATTTTTTATAAGGATTAATAACTATTAGTTTAAGCTTAAGAATTATCCTTTTAAAAGGGTTTTATCCTTAAAGCGATTTATAAAGCTATGCCAATAATATTATAAGGTAAACCCTTTAAGTACTAGGAAAATTTAACTCGTATATTAAAGGTAAAACTTTACGAATTATTTTAAATAATTTTACTTTAATTAACAACCATTTCTTTTTAAATTTACTAGGTAAATAATAGCTTTTATAAAAATATAAATAAACAATATTTTTTACTTTAAGCTTCATTAATATATATTTATTATCATATTATTTTTTAGCTATTACTCCTATTATATTTATTAATTAAACAACCTTTTTAAATCTTTTTACCCTTAAAGTTTTTTTTAGCTTTATTAAAAATAACTTTACCTTTTTAACTATTTAAAATATTAAGTATTAAATAAAATTAAAATCTTAATACTAGTTTATTAAGGCTTTTTTTTAACGGATTAATTAAAAAGTTATTTAAATAATATTATAACTTAACTATAATAACAATTTAAGGAGTATTAAAATTAATAATTATATAAAAATGGATAATAATTTTTACAATTTAATTTTTCCTTTTAAAAGCTCTATTAATTTATAAATAATAAACAGTTAAAAACAACGTATTTACCCTTAATAGGATAAATATTTTTCTTTATAAGTTTAACATTTACTTAAAATTTTAATCATAAATAATATTTACTAATAATCCTTAATTTACCATTTATAAACCTAATAGGATAACTTAAGCTTAATCTTTAATGATATATTATTTATTCCTTAAAATTAATAAGATTTTTTTATTACTTTTATAAGTTACCATTAACAAGGCATTAAATTTTTTATAACCTTATATTTCCCAATAATGTTTAACAAAGCTAACGTTAAACATATCGGTTATAATATTTAACATAATTATATGGTAAGAAATATTAAATATTCGAATAAACATTAAATACCTTAGCAATGGTTGTTAATCTTATTAATTCTCGTAGCATATAAAATAATATCGGTAAAACTGTTTAACATGCCAATATTTCCTAAAAAAATAAATACTTTATAAGTCGTTTATTATTCTATTTTTACCAAAGTAATACTTCTTATTATATACCAGTTTAAAAATAAGTTTCACACAAGTTTTTAATATATAAAAACCCTTATTACTTTTTAAATCAACGTAATATAAAAAGTTATCCTTTAAAATAAAAGGCGCTAAATACTTAATTTTATATTTAAGCCTTACGCCTTTACTCGATTTAATCCTAACAGTTTTTTTTAAGCTTTTTTTAACATTATTACGCTAATCCTTAGCTTATTTATTAATAATCTTTAACTCCTTTTTAACTTTATCTTATAAAATTTAATAAACTTTACCATATTTAAGATTAATAATATATCCTTTAATAATTTAATTTTTAAACCTTTTACTAATTATTACCGTTACGATATTTAAGTTAAGTTTATCTTCTTCGAAAAAATAAGCCATATTAAAGTCTTCCCAAATATTATTAAGCTTACTTACTTTAAAAAGAGCTAATTTTTCTTCCTTAATCACTATTAAAAGTTTTAAAAATGTATTTAATATCACATTTAACGATTTAAGGATATATATAATATTAAGATTAAATTGTAATAAAAATAATATAACATTAACTAACTTAAGGTTAGCCTTATTTAAATTTATCATTTTAACTAACGTATAATTAACTATTTCTTTAATAGCTACGTGGTTTATAAATACCACTACTAGGAATAATATAAACATTAATAATTTCCTATTTTTATAACAAACTTATATAAAAGCTATTATTTTTAATTTTATTAATCCATATTTCTTTTTAATCCTTATAATAACTTTAAATATAAATAAAATAAGTTTAATTAGATTAATAAAAATATCTTTCCCTAGTATTAATTTTCCATTTTAATTAACACTTAATTGAAATATTATAACTCCTTAAGCCTTAAAGTAAACATTTATTTTTATAAAAATAAGCCTATTATAATCATTATAATACGTATAATACTAAGTGTAAAAGTATTTTTATAACTTTTTAAAAGCTTTTAATTTTTCCTTAATAAATTCGAATTTAACTTTAATAGTATATATCTACTTAACTTATTTAAAAACTTTGGTTAATAACAATCCTTTTTCTTTTATTTTCACTAATAAGGCTGTTTTATAAGCTTATAACAAAGCTATTTTAAACTCGTACTAAACTATTCCTTTCCTTAACCACTTAAATATATTTAAATAAGTTTTTAAAATATTTAAGGTATTAGAAAAGCTTAACTTTTTAAATACTTCGATCTTATTATTAGTTTTTTAAATTCCTTTACCATTAATAATATATCCTAATAATTTTACAATAAAATAAGCTACGAACAATTTATAAGGGCTAATATAAATTTAAACTTTATTTAAAATTTTTAAAACCTATTTAAAATATTTAAAATACTTTTTAACGATTTTGTTAAAAATAATAATATTATTAATATAAGCTTTAATAAAACTTAAGTCCTTAAATAGCTTATTTATAAATTGTTAAGCAAACGTTAAAAAGTTTTTAAAACTTATTAAAACCACGTATAAGCATTTTAACCCTTTATAGTTAATAATAACCATCTTATTATTATATTCCTTTCTCACGGGTAATTAAAAAAAAAAGTTAAAAACATTTATTAAAATAAAATAGCAATAACTTATTATATCTCCCATTATATCTTCTTAGTTAAATAAAAAATATATATTAGGGATAATTATTTAATTTAACGGCTTAAAATTAACCATTACACGCCCTTTTTTTTTATTATTAATTTTTTTCTATATAATAAATATAAAATAAGTGATAAACATTAGTTAAATCTTATAGGACATTTTCCCTTAAACATAAAAGCTATTATTAACCTTATTAAAAAAAAGGCGATCCTTTATCCTTAACGAATAAGCTTTTATTAGCTTTAATTATTACTACCAATTGTTAATAAAATCGATACGTATTTTCTTATCTTTTAACATAGGTATTACACCTTTATCTTTAAAAACATTATACTTGTTTATTAAGGTTTTAACCTTAATAACTATTTTAGATTTAAAAGTACTAATAAATATCCTTGTTTTAAATTTAATAATAAAAATATCCTTAAGTTTATTAATTTCGTAAAAAGATGTGAAAAAATTAGGCTTAAAATAATTAAGCTTTTTATTAATATTATCTTAAATAAAAGGTTATCCATTTTTAAATTTAATAAAACCTATTTTAAAAGTTGTTTCAATATAATAATTGTTAAATTTTTATTAATCTTTATTAAATAGGTAATTTAAAAGATCGTTCCATTTTTCCTAGTTTAAATCCTCATTTTAATAACTCTTTAAATCTTCCTAATTGGCTAGTTAAGCTTATATATCTCTTATATAGGATAAGATTTTCCTTAATTATTGGTTTTTTTAAATTATTATAAGCTAAGCCTTATTATTACTTACTAATATTTTTTTTATGGTAAACTTATTAACTATGGTATTAAATATTATCTTATGTATTAAGTTAAAATGGTATAATTAAGCTAATTTATTAATATGATTAATAAGCTTAAATAAGTTTATATAATTAACTTATATTAAGGTTTTTCCCATCGTAGGTATTATTAGCTTTTTAATTATAATGATTACTTTAAAAATTATTAAGGCTTTAAATATATTATTAATCTTTCCTTTAACCCTTATATTAAAGATTAATTTAAAGAAGTAATTTCTTTAAAAAAAATCAAATTTAATGCCGTATTTAACTATAAAATTAATCCCTATTAATATTTTAAAAGTTAAGCTTTTTAAAACATAAATTATAACTTAAAAATAGTTGTAAATCTTAATATTATCCACTAATCCTTTAATATAAAAGTTAAATTTAATTTATATATTAATTAAGGTTTAAAATTAAACTCCTTTTAATAATATAAAATCGATTTTTAAAAAAATAAAGTTTTTTACTTATTAGTTAATTTATTCGCGATTTATTATAACACTTAAGCTTTTTATATTTATATAAATTTAAACATTAAAAGTTTTTAAATCAAATTTAACTCCTATTTTAAAATATAAAATTTTTTTTTTTAAATTTTTAAATTTTTATTTAAAAATAAAGCTAGCTTTAATTACCTATCCTACTATTAATTAAATCTTAGTAATAGTAAATGGTCGTTAATTAAGGCTAAATTTAATAAATAATATATGTTTAATTTGTTACATATATTATTAATATTGTTTAGTATTTTTATAAGTTTATAAGGCAGTTTTTATAATAAATAATACCTTATAATATGCATAAATTAGACTTAATGATTCCTTATATATAATTGTTTAAAATGTTATAATGCTTATATTTAAAGTTATTAAACACTTTATAAGGTTATCCTTAAAGCTTATAAAATATATAAAATATAAATTGTTAAAGTAATGCTTTTTTTTATATATAAATCTTATTTTTTTGTTAATCTTAACCTTTATTTTTCCTTTTAAAGTTAAAATATATCCCTTAGTTATTAACTAATCAATTTAATCTTAAGTGTTTTCTTAATATTTTTAAATAACCTTATTAATATAATATATAAAAATCCCCTTATTTTGTAATAATCTTTTCTTAAAGTATTAATACTTAAAGGGCCTATAATTATATTAATTATTAAATCACATATATCTTTTATTATTAATACCTTAGCCTTTAAGCTTATTAGCCTTAAAGGTAAGCTTAAATAAACTTTTATTATTCTTAAATATTAGTTTTAAAAATTGGTTTTAAATATTATAATTTACTTATAAGGGTTATTAGTTATGTTAATTACTATGGTAACCACTATTTTAAAAAGGTTTTAATCTTTAAAGGTTAGTTTAATAAGCTTTTTCTTTGTTTTAAAAGTTATCGTACTTTTTGTTAAAGTTTTAATCCATTTATAAAACTATACTATCTTTAATAATGTTTCCTAGTTTTACTTATAAGAATTTTTTCTTTTTAATAATAAGTTTAAACTAAGCTACTTTTTACGTATACTTGGTAAAAATTAGTAATAACTTTTACAAAGTTAATAACAAGGCTTAATATAGTTATGTAAGCTTTTAAAAATCTTTAATATTACCTTAAACCGTGGTATATTTAAATAAGGTATTAATAAATGCCTTAAAGAAATAATTATTCTTAATATTTTTTAAAATATATATGATATTTTTAAACTATATAACTACTTTGTTAAGTTTAATACCATATTCCTTAAAAACACCCTTAATAAAGCTTTTTAAGCTTTTCTTTAACTATTCTTTTTCCTCACTTAATAAATGTATTTATTATTAATTAAAAGCATTTCCATTAAATAATAAATATATATTATTAAAAATTACATTTTCTTAAATAATATTAGTATTAATAAACTCGTATACACATTACTTTTATACATAAAGGTTACTATAATAATTAGTTTTACCTTTATATTACTAACCACCCTTTCCCTTTTTAAATTTTAATTTAAAATAAAAAATACTTATATTAAAAACCTTTTAATCCATTTAAACAATTATATCGTTTATTTTTAAAGTTAAAATGGTTATAAAAACGGTAATTAATAATATAATAGCTTATCGTAAATTATCTTTTAATATTAATAACCTTTTTATAAAGGCTAATATAAATCGTTTTAAATTAAAAGTTAGAATTTCCTTGTTAAAATTTATAAAATCATTTAATTTTTCTTTAAGCGTTTAAATGTTAATAAACTTTTATATATCTTTACTTTTAAGGTTAATTAAAGCTAATGACTTTTTTATAATAATTGTTATTAAGGTATTATTATTATCCTATGTTAAGCGTTAATAATTTTTAGGAATATTAATAATAATTATTTTAATAGCCATTTCCCCAAGTTTTCTATTATTTTTAAAAGGTATTTATTTTAATAATAAATTATTTAACACTATTATAAATTTACATAATAGTTTTAATAGATTATTATTACTTATTAATTTTCATTTTTAAGTTAAAATCGAAATAGCCTATATTATATTAACCCTTTTAACTTTTAATTATAAGTTTTAAAGCTTAGTTAAAGCTTTTGTTTTTATCTTTAAGGTTTATACCTTCCTTTATAAGATAAAACTCCTTTTTTATAAGATAAGCTTTCTATTTTAAAGCACTTATTATCTCCTATAATAACTATTTTTTTATATTTATAAGATAAATCTTTTTATCGTTATTTTTATCATTTTCTTTATTATTTTTATTAAATAATTCCTTTTAACCATCTTTGTTTAAATTAAAGCTTTTAAGGTTATCATCTCTTATTACCTCCTCTTTTAACTATTATAAGCTTAAAGTTAACCCTTTAGCTAAAAGTTTTTTAATTTTTAAGATTTTTTCTAATCTTTTATTACATAACTTCTTAAATAATCCATTTTTTTTAGTTGTATAAAGTGCTTTTTTTATTTTATTCTAAAGGATAATAAAGTATTATAAGTTATATAGTTTTATAGGGTAATATTTAAGCTTTTTGATAAGTTAAATAATAAAATCTTTATTTTTGTTAAGCTATTATTTAGCTAAGGTTTTAATATCCTTAAAAACCTTTCTATTACACTTATTAAAATGCTTAAGATCTTCTTTTAAATAATAAAAGATATCTTTAATATCTTATAAATTAATAACCTTTATTCTAAAATATTAAACGTTATACCTTAGTATTAATTTTAAAATTATTAAGTTATAAATAACTTTAACTATGGCTGCTATAACTATTTTATTACCTTAATCTCCTCCTATTATTATTAGTATTATTAATAAGGTTTAATAAGAGGTAATACCTTTTATTATATGGCTTTATAAATCATTGGGTTTAAATTAACTAATAGTAATTTATAATATTTTTATTTAGATTAATAAGATAGCTAGCAACTTGTAATAATAGGTATTAAATATTATAAATTGTAAAGAAATTAAAAGGGTGAATATAAAATTATTATATTAGGCCTAACGACTTAAATAATATTATTTAAAGTTTAAATAAAGAGTATATTAATTAATAAAGATAATTAATATAAGGTTAATTAAAGAGTATATTAAATATAAGCAAACTTAGTTATAAATCTTATAAGGTATAAATCCCAGCCATTTTTAATGGTTAGTTATCCCTAATATAAAATATTTTTTAAGTTAATTTTTAAATATAAACATTATATTTATATTAATTAACTTTTAGGAAATTATAGTTAAAGTTATATTTAAGAAAATTATTATCTTTAATTTTAATAATATATTTTTTATTTATAAGAAATTAAAAATATATAAAGTATTTTTATTAATTATTATTTTAAGGTAAAAAAAATTTCTTTTTTATTTTATTAAGAAAATTTTTAATTAAAATTTATTTATATAATTCTTTATAATTAAAATTATATTTAACATTAAAATCTTTAATAATTAAAATAAGTATAATTTTTAAATTAATTGTAAGTAATAAATAAGTAGTTTTTATTTTATATATTAATTAATAATAAGGTTATTTAAGTTTAAAGTGTAGTTATATTAATTAAAAATGATTAATTTATAGATTTACTTATTTAAAAAAAAGGGAATGAAGGAATTTTATTTTATATTTAATTATAAATATAATAAAAGATAAATTAACTTTTTTTATAAGATTAAATTACTTTCTTTTAATTTTAAACTTTATTTAAATATTTAATTTAAGTATATATTATTAAATATATATTATAATTTTATAAATAAGGTATATATATTAATTTTTAATTATCTTTAAAATAATTTTAAAATTATTAATTAGGTAAGGAATAGTTAGAAAATAATTTAATTTTAAGCTTTTAAAAGTAAAATAAAGGTTAGGAAAATAAAACTAAGTAATAAAGAAATATTATTTATTTAAAGTTTTTAATTAAAGATAAGGATTATTATATAATTAGTTAAATAAATAAATGGGAAGTATTAAATTTAAAGAAAAATAAATTATTTATATTTTTTATAATTTATAAAAGATTTATTATTTATTTATTTAAGTAATTTAAATATAAATTACCTTTTTTTTATTTCTTAATATTATTATTATAAATAAATATTAAAAGGATATAAAGTTTACACTTTTAAAGGAATATAATTTTTATTTTTTAAAATTATTATATAAAAAAATCTATATGTATATTTTTAAAAATTAAAATATATATTATTTTTATATTAAAATATTTTTTAATTTTATTGTAAAAAATATTAAATAATAAAAATAAATAAAAATAGAAATAATAAAAAAAAATAAGAAAAAAGGATATGAGAAATAAAATAAATATAATAAATATTATAAAATTATATAAGGGGAATTATATATATTATAAACTTTAGTTTAAAAAATATTTAATAAACTTTTTAATCTTTAATTAATTTTATAAATAATAGGCTTATTATAAAAAGATTAAATATAATTTAATTTAAGTGAGATTAAAATTTCCTTAATTAAAAATAATAAAAAGTTATGCTTAAGTTAATCTAGTTTAAAATTAATAGTTTTTTAAATAATTTAAATTTAATAAATATAAAGATTTTAAAAAGATTTTAATATATAAAAAGGAAGTATATTAAGAAATAAATTATAAATTTATTATTATTTAAATAATTTAATAACTTAATTTTTTTTAAAATATATATTTTTATTTATAAGTTTTATGTTATAAATGAATTAAATAAAAAAGTTTATAAATTATATTAGTATATAATTAATTATATATATTAAATCTTTAAATTTATTTATATATTATAAAGTTAAAAATTATTATTAAAGCTTTTTAGTAAATTATAAGAAATTTTAATATAATTTTATTAATAAGTTTATTATTAATATATATAACTTATCCTTATGTAAGACTTTTTAAATGGTTTTTTTAATAAATTTATTTAATATATTTAAAGGTATAAAAATAATATTAATATAATTAATATTAATTTTTATAATAATATAATAGTAGGTGATTTTTATAATAATAAAATATTTTAAATTAAGTTAAAAAGTATTATAATATATAACAAATATATTGCTTATATAATAATATTTTATAATTAAGTTGATAATTTATTATAAGAAATTTAAATAAAAAATACTATAATATTTATAGTTTTTTCTTTTATAAAATTATTATTATAAAAAAAGAAAAAAAAGAAAAAGAAAAAAATTAGCTTTTTTTTTATATTATTTAAATTATAAAAGAAAAAAGAAATTAATTCTTTTATAATATTTATATTTTAGAAAATAGTTATTATCTTTTTTATGGCATTTATATTTTAAAAGATAGTTATTATTTTTTTTATAATATTTATATTTTAAAAGATAATTACTTTTTCCTTTATAATATTTATATTTTAAAAAATAATTATTATTTTTTATGACATTTATATCTTTAAAGATAATTATTTTTTCCTTTATAACATTTATATTTTAAAAAATAGTTATTACTTTTTTATGGTATTTATATTTTTAAAAATAGTTATTATTTCTTTTATAATATTTATACCTTTGAAAATAATTTCTTTTTCCTTTATAATATTTATATTATAAGCTATTTTAAATAATTGGCCCTTAAATATAAACAATAATATTTAATTTAATAATTTATTATTATTTAAATTTTAAATAATATTATATATACTAACAAATTATCTTATTTTTTTACTAAATATTTATAAAGCTTTAATAAAAAGATTTTTATTTTTCTTATTATAAGGTTATTATTTATAATTTATTTAAATTTAATTTATTAATATTAAATAATAAAAAATATTAAAAAAAATAATAAAATTAATATTTTTATAATACTTTTTTAATTATTATTTAATATAATATAAAAAAATATAACATTTATTAAATATTTAATAATATTTATAATAAAAATAAATATAAGCTTAAATAATAATAATAATAAAAATAATAAATTTTTTTTTATTAAAACTTTACTTTTTTAAATATTAACATAAGTAAATTTAAATAATAATAATTAATTAATATTTATATAATAAAAATAAAATTAAATTAAAACTAAAGAAAAAATCCCCTTTATATTTAAAATTATTATATATAAATTATTATAATATTTTCTTTTAAAATTAAAAAATATAATATAAAAATAAACAATATTTTTATTATTTTATCTTATTTAAGTAATAATATTTTATAAAATATTATATTATAAAGGATATAAAACCAATATTTAAATCTTTTAGAAAAATGGCTTTTTTATTAAAAAAATCTATTATAAAATTTTAAAGATAATATATTATTAACTTAAATATAAAGTATTAATAGTGAATATTTTTTAATATTTAAAAATAACACTTTAAGTATAAATATTATTTAAATTTTTTAGTTAAAATATATATTTTATATTATTAATTAAAAGCATAAAATTAATTAAATATTTAATAATTATAAAGCTTTATTTAATAATAATAGTTTAGTAATTTATAATAAATTAAAAATAATTTATTTTATTTAATTTAAATAAATATATATTTATTTATTTAAATAAGTATTTAAATATTTATTATAATATATATATATATTAATTATAAGGTATTATATAATTAAAATTTATTTACTTTAAATTATATATATAAATATTACTTTATATATTATTTTAATAAAAATTTTTATAATATTAATTAAATATATATATATTTTTTAATATATAAGTAAGTAAATTTATATATTTATTAATTAATATTTTAAATTAAAAAGGGATATGTTAATGTTTTAATTAAATATAAATATTATTATTACTTATTCTTTTTCCTTTTTTAATATTAGTTTTTAAAATATAAGGGATAATAAAATAATAAGTTAATAAATTTAATATATTTATTAATAAAAAAATGAAAAGTTAAATTATATTATATTTTTAATTATTTTAATTATTTTTTAGGATAATATTAAGTAATACTAAACAGGCTATATAGTACTTATTTTTGCGCTAAGCTATAAGTAAAATATAAAAAACAAGGTTTTAGCTTCGCACTTAAATAATTTTATTAATACTAGTCGTGACATTATATAATTTAAATAAGAAAATAAATAACTTAAAGATACACATTCTAACCCACATTACATATTAATATAATATTTATAGCCTAAGTTATTAAGGGTTAAACTTAAGGAATCTTTTAAAAAGGTTATATAATACCTTAAACAACATTTAAAACTACTTTTAGAAGCACTATAAAAGCCTTATAAAATCCCTAAAAGCCCTTATTACTAAAAAATAGCTAAAAGAAATATCACATAAATATTTAAAAGGACCTAATAGCTTTAACCTTAAATAACTTAAGCTATAAACATTACACTAAAGTATAACTTAAACTAAAATATACAAAATTAAATTATCTATTTCCTTATTTAAACTATATAACATTACAACTAATATTAGTAAAATTATTTAAGTACAAAGCTAAATAACGTTTTAATAATTAAAGGCGATAAGTATATAATATAATAAACTTTTTAATACTATATAACCCATTTAATATTACTTATAATATTTTATTAATTAATTTTAAAATATTTTTATAATTATAACTTTTTTTTTATTTTAGGTTTTATTTTTATATTAAAATAAATTAGCTTAATAAAAAACCTTTAAAATTATTTAATTATAAGTTATTAATATATAAATTTTAAAAATATTAAAGTAATAATAATATGTAAATTTATTATAATTTTTTATAATGGTAAAGTTAATTTTATATTAATATAAAAATATAACTTTTTTATTAATGTTAATATATATAATAAAATGTGAAATTATATAAATAATTATTTAAATTTAAAGCTTTAAAATTAAAAATCTTTTATAAATAATTAATAAATATATAAATAATTTTAAAAAATATTTAATAATTATTTATTTATTAATATATAAATGGTATTATATATAAAAACTTTAATATTATTTTATTTATTTTAAATATTTAAGGTATATTAGGTTATATTTAAATAATTTTATAAAAAATGAAAATGTAAAAATAATGTAATAAAATATTTTTATAAATTATTAAATTTAAAAAGGAAAAAATTTATATAATCTTTTATTTATTTTTTATATAATTATTTAGTTAAAATTTTAATATATATTATTAAAGATATAAATTAATTATAAGTCTTTTATTATATATTAGGTTATAAAATAAATAATTTCTTTTAAAAGGTAAATAAAGTAAAAAGTTTATTTATAAGTTTTTAAAAGTAAAGATAAAGTATTATATTATATATAATTAGTTTAAATAGTTTTATAGTTAATTTTATAAATAGTTTAAATTATTTTAAATAACTTAAAAATAATTTAATAATATAATTAATTTTAAGTAATTTAGTTAATAAATTAATTTATATTTATTTAATTTACTATTATCTTTTATTTATTAATTTATTTTATTATAAATATAAATATAATTTAATAAAAATTAAATATTATTAAAGTTTATAATTAAATTAATAAAATGTTTAAAATTATTAAAGCTTATAATTAAAGTTTAAATAAGTAATTTAATTAATATATTTTTTACTTTTTTATAATTTTTATTAATATTTTATCCTAATTAAAGGTTTTTTACATTAGAACTTTTTAAAAATTAATTATAATACGAAATGATAAGATAATTAATAAGATAATTAATAAGAAACTAATAAATAATTAATAAGCTTTTCTCGCGCGATAATTAAATAAAATTTTCTTTTATTTTCATTTTAAACTTTAAACCTTAATAACTTTATAAATCCTTATCCAATAAAAATAAGGCTTATATAATTAAATAAAAGGGCTAATTCGTTATTTAATAATATTAAATATACGATATTATAATATTTATAAGCTAAGATATTAAAGGTTAAATATAAAGGATATTTTAGGAAGGAATATTTAAGCGTTAAAGCCATTAAAACCATTAAAACTACTAAAGCTTTAAGCTATTAAAGCTATTAAAGCTTTAAGCTATTAAAGCCATTAAAGCTTTAAACTATTAAAGCCATTAAAGCCATTAAAGCCATTAGAGCCATTAGAGCTACTAAAGTTACTAAAGCTATTAAAGCTATTAGAGTTATTAAAGCTTTAAGCTATTAAAGTTTAAAAGTTTTAAAATCTAATATTTTTACTAATCTTATATTTAAAAAATCCAAAAAATATATATAAATAAAGCTTTAAATTTTTATTTAAATAATATAGGATATATATAATTAACCTTATCTATTAAAGAATTATTAAAAATTAAAAATAAGGTTTTAAAATTAAAAAGTATATAATTATAATTACACATAAATTTTATTATATAATCGTAATAATATAATAGTAATAATTATAGAATTAAAAATTAAAGCTTAAGTTTAAATCCCACGTAAAGTAAAAATTTAAAGAATTATTAAATAAATAAAAAATAAATAAATAAAAAATAAACAAATAATTAATTAAATAATTAATTAAATAATGAATTAAATAAATAATGAATTAAATAAATAATTAAATAAATAAATAAATAAATAATGAAAAGAATAAATAATTAAAAGAATAAAAATAAATTAGAAAAAATATTTAAAAAAGTATTAAAATGAAAATAAATTTAAAAGGTAAAGATTTAGCCTTCGATTAGAATATTACCTTTTTTTCTTACTTTATTTCTAATTTAAAACTTAACTTAAAACCCTTATAACTAGCCTTTCGCGAGGAAAAATTTTTGGACCTTTTTTTTTATTTTTTAAAAATCCCTCGAACCTAAGCTAAAGCGAGAAGCAAGGCCGTGATTCTTTAAAAATAAAAAAAAAGGTTTAAAAATTTTATAATTATTATGGTAAATAATTTAAATTATTATGGTTATTTTATTATTTTATAATTTAATAAATATTATTAAGTTTATTTTAAATATATTAACCTTAAGGTAAAATTATTAAATTTAACTTTTTTAAAGTTAAATATATGTTTATATATTACTTATAAATCTTATTATTATAAGTATAAGAATTTATATTTTTTTAAATATAATTAATATATTTATTTTTATATTATTCCTTTAAACTAATATATTTAAAAAATAATTATATAATTAATATAAAAAAGATAAAATTTAATTTATTTATTATATTATAATAATGTTTATTATATTTATAATATAGGATATTATTATACCTTTTTTTACTTATAATAAATAAATTTTAAAATTAATAAAGGTTATAAAATAATTAATATATATAATAATTAAAGGGGTGATTATAAATTATTTTAATATAAATATTATATATTTATTTAAGGTATTTTAATAAGGTATTTTATATTTTTAAAAGTAAATTTATTAATCTTTAAAACATATTTTTTTAATAAGGATTAATTTTTTATTTATAATATATATTTTTATTTTTACCTTAAAATTTATATATATTAATAATATTATAATATTTTTAATTTAATAATTTAAAATTTTAAGGTAAAAAATAAAAGAATTTATAATATATTAAATTATATTAAAGTTTATATTATAATTAATAAGTTTTAATTATATTTAATTTAATTTAATTAAAAGCTAGTTTATTAATATATTTTTTATTAATTATTTATATTAAATAAGTAAGTACTTTTTTCTTTATTTATATATTATTATATTAAAGAAATATTAAATATTAAATTACTTTTACCTTTTATATAATAATAAAAGATAATTTTAAAAATAATTTTAATACTTTTAAATTATAATATATTATTTTTTAATTAGTTTTATCCCTTTTTTAATATATTAATAATTACTTAAATATTTAATATATATTTATATAATTTTATTTACCCCTTTCCTTTATAAATTATAGCTTATTAAATCTTATAATATAATATTATATTTATTAATAATAAGTTAATTATTATATATTAATTTAAGAAAAATATTATAAAACTTATTGCTAAAATATTTAAAAATAAAATAAATTTTAATAATATATAAAAATAAAAATTAAAATATTTTTTATTATAACTATTTTAAACACTTATTATTTTATTAAAAGATAATTAAGTATAAATATATAAGGTTTATTACTTAATATTTAAATATTTTTTAACTTTACAATCTTTTTTTAATAATTTAAAGTAAAAATTAATTTAATAAAATAAATCTTTTATATAAAATTATCCAATATTCTTTTCTTTTAATAAAATAAGTTATATTAAAATAATAAAACACTTTTAATATAAGCTTTTATTATATTAAGGAATGAAATTAATAACATAATAAGATTATTTAATAACTTATTATAATATAATAGGAAAAATTAATAAAATAAACTACCTATTTAATTTTAATCTTTAATTATTTCTTTAAATAATTTAAAAAAATATATAATATTAATATAACCTTTTTAAACCCTAAGTTATACTATATTTAATTAAGATAATATATTATAATTACTTAAAAAAAACATAAATATTATATTAAAAGTTAAGTTAATAATATATTTAGTTTAATTTTTAATAAAAGATAATTATTTTATGGTTTTAATATATAATTATAGTAAAAAATATTAGATTTTTACTAACTTATAATTTATTAATTATAAAAAATAATTTAACTTAATTTTTTAATATTTAACATAATAATTAATAGAAAATAAACTAGCTTTAAATTAAATTTATAATAAAATTATTTAAAATTATAATATTATTTATTTTATTATAAAATAATAGAATTTTTAAATTTATAAACTAATTATAATAAATTTTATTTAAATATTTATAAAGGAAAGGTTTAATAATTAAATAAAGTTTTATAATATTAAGGATATAAAAGAAGAAATAATCTAATAATACTTAAACTAGTTACATTATTAATTAAACCACTCACTTAATATAAACATATATATTTTATACATTTTAATATTATTTTATTATAACTTTATTTAAAAATGATAATTAAATATAAAAATATTATTATTATTTAATATTAAGGTAAGGAAATTTTAAACTATTTTAATAAATATTTTACCTTTGTTTATATAATTTATAAGATTTTGAAAGGTATAAATTAGTTTAGTAAAAGTTTTATAATATTTATAATTTTTTATTAAAATATTTAAAAATATATTTATAAGTTTATTTAATTAATAGTATTAAATTATAATCTTTAATAAAGAAATTAATTTATTAAATTTACTTATTAATATAATTAAGCCTTTAATTATTAATATAGCTAAATTTATTAATTAATATGTTAATATTTTAATATTAAAAATTAAAAAGTTTAAATCTTTAATTAATTTTCAATTTAAAAATATATTATATTAATATTTTATAATATTAAAATTTAATATAAGTAATAATTAATAGGATTATTTATTATTATTATATTTTTTTAATTAATAAGGTTAAGGTATAAATTAAAATAATATATTTAATATTTATAGTAAAGGTTTAAAAGGTTTTTAAATAAAATTTTAATTTAATAAATATAAGATTTTTATAATTTATAATAAGTTATATATTAAAGATAATTTATTTATATATTAGTTATTATTTAATCTAATAGTTTAATAAGGTAAATTAATATAATTATTTATTTTATTAATTAAGTTATAATATTTATTATATAATCCTTAAATAAAAATATATTATATAAAAAAATATAAGGATATATAAGTTAATATTATATTATAATATTAATTATATATTTTATTTAATAAATAAATATTAATAAAATAAGTGATTATAAGTTAAAATATTTAATAAAAGATAAAAATGTTATTTTATTAATTATTTATTTACTTATTAAAAATATTATTTTAAAATAAAAACTTATATAATATTATAATTTTATTAACTTTTATTAAGATTTATTTATTATATCCTTTTTCTATAGCTTTTTTTATTATTTATTAATTTTTTAAAGTTAACTTATTTTTTTTTATTTTATTACTTTTTATTTTGTTATTTTTTATTCTATTATTTTTTACTTTATTACTTTCCTTTTTATTATTTCTTAAATAAGAAATATTATTAAAAGATATTATAAATTATTTTAAGGTTTTTTAATAAGTTAATAATATATTTTAAATTATATATAATATATAATTTATTATTAAACTTTTTATTTTTATTATATTATAATTTATATTTATTATTTTATTAAATTTTTTATTTAAATTTGTTATGTTTATAATTAAAAATGAAAAATATAATTTAATTATAATATTTATTATATTTCTTTTTCTTTTTATTATTTATTTAAATATATTAAAAATAAATATATATAGTTTTATATATTAATTTTATTTTAGTAAAATGAAAATATTAATAAAGGAAATAATAAAATATTTATTATATATATTATTTTAATTTTATTAAAAAATATAAAATTATGTTTTAATATTATTTAATATAATATTAAAAGTAATAATAATAAAAAGTAGGAAATAATCTTTTATTTTTAAATATTAGTTAAGTTTTTATATAATATTAAAGTAAATAATATATGCCTTAAGTTTATTAAAGGGTTATTATGTTAAAACTTTATAAGGAATAACTTTTTAATTAAGCGAAAAAGTCGCTTAAATAAAAAAGTAAACTACCGGTTATATATTAGCTTATATATGGTAAAAGGGGTAAACTTAAAGCATAAAAAGCGTCGTAAAAAACCCTTATTAAGAAAAAACGCCTTTAGTTTTATAATAACTTAATTTTAAATAATTATTAAAGGTTAAGAAAAATTAATATTAAAACTTTTATATTTAATTATAAAAAATAAAAAGTTAAATATATTATAAATTTTAATTAATTTATTTATAATTTAAAAATAATTAAGTTTAAAAAATTAAATAAGTAAAATATTTTAAAATATATTAAGTTTTAAATAAAAAAGTTTTATATTTATTAATAAATTTAAAGGAATAATTTTATAATAAATAAACTTATTATTATAACTTTTAAAGCTAAGGTTTATAAGCTTTTTTATTATATTAAATAAGTAATTATTAAATATTTCTTTTATTTTTATTTTTAAAAACATAACATTAAGTATAAACTTTAAAAATTATACCATTAATTTTAATTTTTTTATATAATTTTTCTTTAACTTAAATATCTTTTTAAAATATTTTTCTTATCTTAATAATATTATTTTTTAATCTTTTTAAATTTTTTAATCTTTACTTTTTATATTAAATAATAATAACCATATATATTTAAACTATTTTATTAATAATAAAAAATATTTAACTTTATATTTAATTTTATTAATAATTTAAATAATATTATTTAAAATATTATAAAACTTATTATTAAAAAATATATTATTAAATAAAAAATAATTAATATAAAACTTTAAATTAAAAATTAAAATTATATATTTTTTATTTTTAATTTATATTATAATAATTTTATTAAATTTTTAAAATTTAATATTATTTATTTTATAAACTAAAAATATTAATATTTTATAAACAAAATTTATAAGTAATATTTTAAAGATTTTATAATTATTTAAGGTTTTTTTAAGTTTTTTTAATTAAAATAGTTTAAAATTTATTAATAAGTTATAATTTATAAAAATAGGAAAATTAATATTAAAGTTTTTAATAAAGGTTAATTAATTATTAAATATCTTTTAATTTAAATTAAAATATATAAATTAAATAAAAATAATATAAAAGGTAAATTTAAAAAAGGTATTATTAAAAATATAATTTTATAAAAATAAAGAGCAATACTAAACGGGCTATATGGTATTAAAAAGTCCGTCACGTTATATGCTCACCGCCTTTCATCATTAAAACGATACTTAGCTTCGAATCTGAATAACTTCGCAAGTATTAGTTGTGACGTCATATAATTTGGATAGAAAGATAAATATCTCAATTACGCACATTCTGAATTAGGTTGCACCGCGGTGCGATATCTATAGCTGAAGTTATCCGGGGTTAAAATTCGAAGGTCTCCAAAAGAGCTCACGTGACACCCCTAATAGCTATTCTTTAGCGATAGGGCTCTCACAGGGCTCTTAGGGCTTCTGAAACTTTTGTATAGGACCTTTTATAGTAGCCTCGAATGCCAAAGGGGAAGCACGTGACCTCCCCCAGAGACCTCCTAACTTCAACCCCAAATAACTCTAGCTATAGATATCGCACCATAGTGCAACCAGGATCAAAATGTGCATATTTAAGTTACCTTTCTAATGGTTCAAGTTATATGACGTCATGGCTAATACTCGCGAAGTTATTCAGGTGCGAAGTTAGGGCCCCGCTTTTAAATTCTACCTACAGCCCGGCGCAAAAATGAGTACCATACAGCCCGTTTAGTGTTGCTTAAAATAAAAAGGATAAATAATTAGAAAAAATTAAAATTAATTATTATTAATTAATTTATATAAAAATATATTAATATAAAATAATATAATTATAATAGTTAAATTATTTATACCTTAATTAATTATTTTATTTTTAATAATTTAAATATAATATTATTATAATTAAAATTAAAATTTTTAATAATAAAATAAATTAGTTTAAATTTAATTAACTTAAATTTTTTTACACGAGATAATTTAACTTTATTAAATAAATTAAATTATTTTTTTTTAAAAAAAACATTTTTTAAATAGTAAAAATTAATTTTAAAAGTATATTATAAAAATTAAAAAAGGTATTTTTTAATTATTATTTAATTAAAAAATATACTTATATTTATATAAGTATATATATTAAAGAAAATAATATTTTTAAATTAAAATTTAAAAAAAGAAATATTAAAAAAGTAAATATATTTTTTTTTAATAATTAAAGCTATTATAATAATTATTTAAAAACTTTAAATAATTAAAATAAAATAATTATTTATTATATAAATATAATATATTATAAATTTTATAATAAGGTATTAATAATATATAATATATATTATTATTATTAAAAAAATATAAAATATTTTAAACATAATATTTTTTATATTTTTAAATTAATTAAAAAATAAAAATTTAATAAAAATAAAATAAAGTAATTAATTAAAAATATAATAATATAAAAGGAAAAAAAAAGAAATAATAACTTTATTATTAAAGATAATAGTTTTTATTAATATATTTAAAAAAAATAAAATATATTATTTAATTAATAATTTTATAAGTTATAAAAAAATAGCTAAAAAAATATAATAAATATTAACTTATTAATAAAATTAATAATATATTTATATATAATATTATATATATATATTTATAATATATATTATATATAATATTAGTTATTTAATATATAATAGGTATATATAATATATTTATATCCATTTTTTTATATTTAACAGGTTAGTGGTTTTAGGTTAAATAGCCAGCTGTCACATATGTAAGGTAGGTAGGTACCTATATAATCAAGTACCACATTCATCGCGGACGATACAAATCTACTTTGAAAATCCTCCGCACGACAGTTTTGCATTATGCAACCCGCGCAGTATATCTCGTGCAAATGCACTTAGTAGATGCTAGAGCACTAATGAAATACCATCTTAATTTAGAAAGGAATCATGTACTCATGGCCTGTGCCTATGATGCCTATGATGCCCATGGTTCTTGCCTTTCGACTCATCTTCCTTCTCTTTTTGCTTCTCCTTATTCTTCCTTTCTACTCTGCGCAAACGCGATTCGATACTGTCCAAGCCAGATAGCGCACTAATTATCTTGCCTTGAAGTCCTGGACCCGGACAGTACGAATAAACACGAACGAGATTATGCTGTTCCCACGCATACTGCAGCCATCTCGTAATCTCCCCAGTAGCAGAATCGGACAGGACTTTCGACTTAACTTCCTCCTCCTATGAGTCCAGGCGGCCTTTACATCTCGAAATTTGTCCCAATACAGCGTCAAGCGCATCAGAATTCATCTTTAATAGAATAGAATATCGAGAATATAACGCTACTCTGTGTCGTGTATAGAAATAAAAGTTGGCTAAGATCGTAATCGAAAATGTCCTATACCTAAAGGAGTTTAAGAAGTAAAAAGGAGATTATCAAAGTTAGATTTATATTTATACGGAGCTCTACTTAGAATGTGATATTAGGAGTTTAAAGTGATAAGGTAAATTTCAAGAAGTTCTAACACATCTTCGATACAAGCAACTTGCAAGCTAAGTGATTCAAGAATTGCTGAATTACTTTATCATGGCCGGATCGAAAGCTACGTCAATATACATAGAAATTTACACATGTACGCTTTGAAGTCAATGTTGTTAATAGGTAGGAAGTACCCTCACAAATAGACTGGACAAGCCCCGGAGCGAAGTCAAAGGGGTACGTGATAACTGACAGTTAAGGGTTAGACAGGCAATGCACCACTACATGTACCTAGGTACGTTGTTAGTTTAAAATCCTGAGTACGTAAACTACCAGGTATCTAGGTATGTATTAGATCCTATAAGAAGACATCGTTAGAAGTACCACTCCGACTTAGAATTAAGTCATAGACGCTTTGTACTTATAAGTTACCTAGGTGTGGTGTGGAAATTATTGGCAATATAAATAAAGGTACCTACGCGATCATCATAGGGCTCATAGCGTTATAACCCACTACAATTATAGCGGGCTACGGGTCGTTCCCCCTTATGGTGATCTACCCGCAATCACTGCCCAATTGTAAGGTTTTAATTGCTAAGTCACTTGCTGACTTACACCTGTTATTAAAGCTATTGTTAAAGGCAATACTAACTCAGTAATAAGTAGGTAAGTTGCTTATGAGATCTGTCACAGTTATAAGGCGCTGTAAGTTGCTCGCTTACAGTGGCGTCACTTTTGCGACAAGAACTTCACTAATGGCGGTCGACGCGAAGGCAGCGAATACAAGGGTATCCTCATCGATTTCTGCGAAGCCGCCTGCCCCATACTTGCCTACAATTTTGAAGCCGTTTTCTATTGGAGTCTCGTTTGTCTGCTAGCGATAACCTAGGTCCTGGGCGAAATTTTAAAGTGGCTTATTACATAGGTACCTAGGTAATTCAAAGGCTTAATACTATCTCATACCATCGCAACACACATTCAACTGTTTATACTGATGTAACTAACAAACTGTTATAAATGAATTAATTAATCAGTTAATAAGTCAACAAGTTAATCTGGTTGTATAAAAAGCCTCATTATAATTAGGTATAAGGAGGTGCGCGCTATAGCTCACTCGATTTATAGTGGACTGCTCTAATATCGTACAAATGTACTCATTGTAGGTATGCTAGAGTAGAGCACCAATGAAATGCCACCCAAATTCAGAACGTACTCACGGCGTGTGCTTTTTACTGCTATCCTTCCTTTCCTCCTCCCTCTGTCTTTCCTTCTCTCTCTTCTTCTCTTCATTCTTGCGTTGTAGTCTGCGAATACGCGCCTCAAGACGATCTAAGTCATTCGACGCACGAGATAAATCGCCACGAAGTTGCGTGCTGGTCGGCCAACAATCGAAAAGTCGAAGGGTATTATGAGATTCCCATTGCCATTCTAGCCATTTCTTCATCTCCTCAGTATCATTATCGGGCAGAACCTCCGATTTAACGTTCTCCTCCCATGTTTGCAGACTTTTATTGAACTCCGAGATTTGTGCCAATACATCTTTAACCACAGCCTCCTTCTTCTCCAAAGTGTACATACTGAATATAGTATCAATTATATGATGTTATGCTATGCCGTGTCGAAAGATGAAAATTTGCCAAGATTGTAGTGCAAGATATCCCCTGCCCGGAGGCGTGGAAAAGCAAGTAAGAAGCTATTTAACCTTATGACTAAATTTTCATTCTCACAGAGTTCTACCTCGTACATGATATCAGGTCTTATGCTAGTTTGTAGCGGAAAGCTGGATTGTAAGAGCATGTTCTAATGAATATTTTGGGTGCACATGTTCCGCAAATTGAGTGATTCACAAGTACCTGTAATTACCTAGACTATATGTACTACGATATTGGTCATGCCGAGCAACATGTTAGTAGCTTTGAAGAATCACATGGCTGAAGTTTCTTTCCTCTGAGCTTTTATCAACACTCACCCAGTGAGCTCTGATTTATCACATTTCGTCTACTTTAGCTCAAAAATTTGATAATTACACGGCCTCAACCTCAGCTATGACAGCATAAACTCCATATGCCATGTAAAAAATTATCTGGTGTCTAATAGGCAGTAAACCAGTGCTAGGGGATAAAGTGGCTTTACGCACAACTCAAATTAATGGATAGCAAATATAATCTTCTCGATAAGTTTCGCGAAGAAATTACTAAGCTTTGCTAAAACGGTTCTCTTAAAATCGCGTTCCTAGTTCTTCAGAGACTGCGTTGAAGCTATTGCATCCGGGTACTGGCTACAAAAACGATACTACTCAAATGCGCCCTGCTAGAAATATCCCACTGTAGCACGCATTTTAGATCAGATTCGAAGCCTAGATATTGTAGTGATCTGGGAACTTCCTATAGTAAGTAAAGTTGATGTAATAGCACTAACTATATCTAGTCGACGACAGAGGTAGGTAAATAGGTATCTTCATCACCAGTCCACAATAGTTGTGTCATACATCCCCATCCTTAGCGCCCGTGACCACTAACTGAATCCCTATCTTGAAGACAGTAGAGCTGTGTTCCGACGTAACCCAGGCCAAGCTTTACCCCGTACGTACCACCCGAAAAATATGACTCGCTACCCCGCCGTCACGAAGAATTCACCATTATATCACGCCGTCGATGCGGCTGTGGTCTCCACGCAATCTTCTACAATCATAGTCGGGTATTTCGCCGCGAAATTCTCAGCCTCTGCTTCAAGCTTAGCCGCGGCACCAGGCGCGTGCGGCATCTCGAAATACGACTGCAGATGCTCCTTATCTCGGAATATCAGTTCCGTAACACAATCGACCTGGACGTCCGCTGGATTTCCACCCGCGACTATAGCGGGGTATTTTTCTTTGCCGTCGGCTGCATCTTGTGGTGTCGCAGACCGTGGAATGTACCGTCTTGTGTGGGATAAGGGGAAGGTATCGCCGGCTACCTCTCGGGTCAGCGGCATGTGTATCTCCTCATAATGTTTCCGGAATTGTTCTGGAGTCAGGTCCGGCTTCCGAGAAACCAACATGAGAACTCTTATAGTCATGGTGAACTTGTTGCGGGGTTGCTGTAGTAAATATTTATATGCAGAGGTATTGGAAGGCTTCGTGGTTAATACGGTGAGGTTGAAGAGATACACGTTCCCGGGATGATTCTTGTATCATGGTGAGGTGTCTCAGGTATTTAGGGTTACAGCCTCAACCCGACTGTTCGGGGTCGGAATCCTCTTCCACGTGGTCTGCCAAGGCCGATTTCGCCGTATAACACCGCTCTAGAGGCGGGGACACCATTTGGCCTACTGCGAGATGACGGTGCTATGGTGCATATGCGTTACATCGGCCCCTATAATATTGGGACTAGTGGTTTTGGTAAGATCACCCTGAGCTGTTTGTGAGAGGTTTAAATATCAATTTAGGTTAGAACTTATAATCGCTTTAGTTGGGGTTCACGAATAGACAATAGTGAGCTCTACTCGGAAATATTAGCTGGAAAGGAGCGAAGTATATTAGCACCTCAGGTAGTGTAACTACAACTTCTCTGTTCTATACTAGAGTCTACGAGTAAATGATGGAGTATACCACCACTCCTAAGTAAATATGACCATAATCCATATGGTTTCCAGCTCAGGCACATATGAAACCCAACTACGCTTGTGTAACGATTGCTGGGCTCTTTGCCGTGCTGGAATCTTCCTCGGGATCGAGTTCTGGATCCGCTAATTGGGGACTCGCCGGCTGCGATCCTATGATTAGAGTTGCGCGGAACTCTTCCCGCTTTGGACTGGTTCTGAAATTAGCAATAGCAGTCTTCATTCGCACGAAAGATATCATACAGCAAGAACTTTAGATCGATGTAGCGGAGAACGCAAGTCATAATGATAACTAAAACCCAGAGGGCAATAGATGATTGCCAGCCGTATTTATCTTGGAAGAGTTAGCATTATCAACAAACCGAGAGGGTCTGGAAATGACATACAGTAAGGGGCTTGAACAGCAGGCCACACGAGAACTTGGCTCCATGCTGAGACGGCATAATACGTCGCGATAGCGACGCCAACTATAAGCGTCCTCGCCTCGGGATCTTGAGGTAACCTATTGAGCCTCAGTATTCGCTCCCAGGGAGATTGCATCGTATACGAGCTTACAGATCAGACAGCCAGGCCATAATCAGCGGTGCTGTCCCTAGTGTTAGGTACGAGATGAAATAACTGGCATACGCGGTAGCTAGTGGCGTTGTATCAGGGTGGGAAGTCCATATGCTCATCGCGATGCATGGGACGAGGCCAATGGCAGCTATATAATGTCAATTTTTGTTAAGAGGTAGGCAAGCTGCCCAGTATTCCTTACCCTGCACTACAATCAAGGTCCACCGTGTTCTTAAGAGATCGGATAATATAGCCCACACCCAGACTAGGCGCCTTATTAGTCAACCAAAACATGAAAGGGCGCCTTGAACATACCAAATACGACGTTAATAGCACTACCGGCAATCGGAATGGCGTTGACTTGAGATGTGGACCAAACAGGCGTGCCATCGGGATTCTTCAGACTTTTCAGGAATAGGTTGAAATAGGCATATCCCCACGGCGCAAGGACCGTTGCGATGTACATGATCGCGATGAAATAAGTTACCCAATTGACGATGGTGCGTCTGAGCTTAGTGAGCCTTATATAATAAAAAGGGGAAGGGGGATTAATCTAACCTAGCGCCAGCCCAAGTAATCTTCTTCGGTTCAGCTCGACCATGACGCTCTAACCGTTCCATCGCAAGTTTCTCGTGACCTTTCTTAAACCAAAATGCTCTTGGATTAACGTAATTAGGTAGATCAGGTAATAAGAAGAACCCTAGAGCTCCCCAAGCTACAGTCATGACCCCGTTTATAATAAAGAGCCAACGCCATCCGGCTAAGCCGTTCGCATCGTGGAGTGTATTAATGATCGCGACTTGCAATGCTCCAGACATCATGGAACCGATTGCCTGGCAAGAATGATAAAATCCCATTCTCTTCGCAAGTTCTGAAGGTGTGTACCAATGCACTAACAGCCGGGTTAGGATGTATGATCGTCGTGAGAAGTTATTAGGACTCACTGAACAGGGTCATCATTCCGGGCCAAGCTGAACTCTCGCAAAGTCCAAGGAAGACACGAAGGATATAAACTTGCTTCGCTTTATGAGTAAGGGCAATAAGTCCCGTTATTATGCCCCAACATATCTCCAATCCAGATAACCAGTAGCTCGGCCGTACGTAAGTCATGATGATTTGAGATGGGATCAACATGATACAATAGGCCACACTGAAGTACGTAGTAAAACTTGAGGCAACGTCGCCAACTTAGCAAAAAGTTGTTGAATTTAGACCGAAGTATCGACTTACTAGTTGAGCTCATTACCATTCAAGGCCAGGTCTTCCTTCATCCCTGAAACATAAGCGTTGCTGATATTCTGCTGATCCAAATCTATGAGACATCAGTGTCACCGGTGCTTGCTCCTAGGAAATAGCCAAGAAACACATACACTTGATTACTAGACTCCAATCCCATGTTAGCCTATTATTCCCCAGAGAAGCCCCATTACCGACCTTGAGATACGCATCCGAATGTCATGAGGAAGATATCGAGCCTCCGGACGAGGTCCCGCTCCTCCGGCGTCCGTTCATGACGCTGCGCGAACGCCGATCGCCCGAGATTCATTTTTAGAGCTCTCGCCTGAGGGATAAGCGATGTGAAATGAAATGAAGCATTTAGGGAATCACCCTAAGTTATATTCAACTTGATGATCTCCGCGCTGATGCCGGCGTAAGCTCCATGTCTTATCTTCGGCTAACCCCGCTCGTGATAATTATGACCGGGGGCAACCCTCGGTCTATATACTTTAGGTACCTACACTTGCCTTATCTAGCATCTAGTTCTAGCGGCTCCATAACGGAATAGCAGGTAGGTACCTACAATCATCAATAATTGAAGGCATATGACCATTAGGTAATAGTTTAATAGAGGAAGAGAAAGCAGTAACTTTTCTATTAGAGCGGCTTCTGTTCTGTTAGAGGGGTTAACCACAAGCTAATCTGCATTCCTGCAGGGTCGGTTGAACCAAAAGTGGCGCGCTTCCATTCTTCAAACTATACGAACAGAGACCATTCTCATCGCATCCGCCCTCCAAGTTGTCCCCAACCCGGACATGAATAGACCCTGCCATCATCTTATACATATCCTGCCCATAAGCATACAGGTGGTAGGCGAGCGTAAAGGTCAGGTCCATGTAGTGCGCGGGGTCATCGTGGATTTGATTTATCGTTATATTCCACTCGGCACGCGTCGAAGAAGTCTGCGTTGAGTTGCAGGTGTCTTTAAGATATCCATACGGGGTCTGCGAGTCCTCTTTCCAATGCACATCACAATTCGCTGTGCTCTTATCGAAGACAACATAACCACCCCCAGAGGCGTGTGGCGCCGGCCCCGCGGGGATCCAGTAGGGATTTGCTATCGTGAGCTCAAGACCAGTAGCATTTGCATCGTATGGACTCTTAGCAGGATTGTGTGCGCGAAGTGAAGATATTTCCCAGGGCTTGAGAGGATACCACGGAGGTAAAGGGGGGTCCTCAGAAAGCACGAGATTAGATTGAGACAGAAAACCTGTAAGGACGAGAGTCGAATTGCGAAACTTCATACTGTGATATGATCATAAACTGAAAAGTATTCGAATATTTTCTTCTCTCTCTAAGAATTTGAGGTTAATTGTAGGTACCTAGCAGAAAGTCATGTATTTAATAAACAGTTCCCTATAAGATATTTTTTGCTCCAATACTGACTGGGAATAGCCAACTTTGCAAATAATGCAGGTAACGTTGAACCACGTAACAATATTAAGATCGAGACCTTTCTGTTTATTCAAAATTACGAATAGTTTCTTTATTTAGAAGCTCGTATATGTCGTCAGACATGCCGGTTAAATACACAATCAATTTCAACAACGTGTAGTGTATACCGACCTTGAAATTCTCCGTGTGGTCGTACGATGCAACTTAGATCTCTTGGCAGAACTTATATACTACCTCTACCGAGTTGATTGCATTTATATTTATTGGAGCCAGGTTCTTTAAAATATTAGATATTTTGTGACGTGAAATAGATGTTAGGCTCGCTCCCGGTATCTTGGACTACCAAGGAGGTGAATGTGACATCTTTCGACTACTACCTAGTTGTCGATTTTACGCTATGCGATGTTCTATCCTTAGGTTTAGGTATGTAGAGATCACCACACCAAGGTAATTAAGAAATTTCACTCCATAAAATTTATTCGCGAAAATTTCTCCTCACGAATAGGTATAGTTGGTACAGACATACTCAACTACAACTCTTGTTCCGTGAGCATGGGTCGTGAGGTCCACTTCGGACCAATCCGGAAAACCAATAGAGTCCGAACGATCGTTAAACCCGGCCATACGATGTTAACTCAGCGCCATTCATCACTATACTTACTATAGTCCCGTTCAAACTATCGCATCATTTCATCAGTCCGGTAAATAGGCTTAAGTCCATATCCTGTATTCTTAAGTCCACCATGTTAAGGCCGCTCAGGGGTTATACCATCTTGTATATAACGATGCATCAGCCTTTGAATCAAGATACAGCTGAATATCCATCAAGACAAAGAGAAAGTCATCTTATTGAATCTCCTATACTGCAAAAATGCGTTCCCGCGATCATGCCCTCATCGGGGCTGCTAAGAACATCCCCGTCAACACCCCAACTCGAGTATACACGTTCAGCCCCATCGTCTTGCCTTACCCGGAGCGCCCTGTCGACCTTGAATTAAAGGTCACGGCTCCTGCCACTGGAGATGCTCTTCCGATCATCCTACTCTCACATGGACAAGGCATGAGCAACCACCTGAACTCCCTCGAAGGCTATACCCCCCTTGCTGAGTTCTGGGCTGCGCACGGGTTTGTAGTTATCCAACCCACGCATCTCTCCTCTTTGTACCTCAGGCTCCAAGCTCCAAAGGGCCAGGAGTACTTCTGGCAGGATCGTGCCCAGGACATGACCCGCGTCCTCGATCGACTGGATGTTATCGAGGCAGCTGTTCCCGGACTGAAGGGGCGCCTAGACAAGGCCAAAGTTGCCGTCGCGGGACACTCCCTTGGCGCTTGGACGGCTTCCCTGCTCCTAGGCGCTAGGAATACTGATCCTAACGACGGTTCTGTGACGAACAAATTCGAGAAGAGAATTAAAGCTGGCCTGGTGCTTACCGGTACCGGAAAAGGCGGACCGGATCTTTCAGAGAATGGTCGTCGTATGGTCCCCTATTACGGGCCCGATTTCAGCACCATGAGCACACCGACGCTTGTCGTCTGTGGAGATGAAGACGTGAGTCCACATCTAACGATCCGGGGTGCAGACTGGCATGCCGACTCCTATCATCTTTCCCCGGGCGCTACAGATCTTCTTTGGATCAAGGGGGGAAAGCATGGTCTTGGGGGTATTAGCGGTTGGGACGCGGCAGAGACGCGGGATGAGAGCCCCGAACGATTGGGAACAGTTCAGAGATTGACGTGGGCGTATCTTAAGAGTGCGCTTTACGAGGGAGACACAGCTTGGGATGAGGCTCGCAAGGCATTGGATCAGCATGAGGAGCTCGGAACTATTGAGAGTAAGAAGTGAGATTCCAGGAACTGGCACATGATTTTAGGAATGTTCTAAAAGAAATGCTTCTCAATTGGATTCAACAAGCGCATAACCTTTTACGTCATTTATAAATTGACCTAGCTAAGTTACCCATCTAAATGTCATGATCAGTCTATTACCTAGTACCATATACCATAGATGTGGATCTCCGATCCCCGTACGACCCTCCCGGCCACCTTCCGGTACCCACACCACCGGATTTTTGCCCGAAATTATAAACACTTCTTGATCCTAACAAACATAGTCCTTGTTCCCTTGTCCTTTGGTTTCGAAAAAAGGAACATAGGCCACCCAATCAGAGCCTAAAGTAATTTCTGCTCCCCAAAAGAGCTTGTTGGCCATTGTATCGGCTAACAATGTACTTGTCCACAAAGCCTTTTATAGCGTGTATGTACCCAAAGAACGGAGTGCGTTTTAAGAGGATTCGTCTATGGAGGTAGATTTTATGGCTTGGTCCATAAATTCTTGGCTATAAGAAAACTACTTGATTCGAATTCGTCCTGGTCTTAAGGCAAAAACTCCAATACTTGCCGAAATTTGGAGCCGCCTCTTTCGTCAGTCACCTTCGAACTCCTTGCGGTACTTTTTCACCTGCATATCCGTTGCACATCGACACTACTTTATTGTCATCAATATAATACGTATTCTCCATTTCAAAAGCCGTCCATTTTATGTAATTTGTCGTCATGGCTAATCTAGATACGTTACCGTCTGAGTTGCTGGCCAATATCACAAACTATTACTCTGGGTTACCTGCCATGTATCGCACACTGGGTCAAAAGGATCTCGCTAATTTAGCCCTGGTTAATCGTCGACTGTATCAAGTTATCATCCCAGTCTTATACGACTACAATATAAGGTTCTACGATTTCTCTGCGCCCTTCATCGCTGTCGACAACAAGAACCTTGACACCCTCAAGGTCATCAAATCACTCAACCTAGCTCTAGAATGGGAAGTACTATGGAGGGCCTGCGAGCATGATAGGTATGAAATCATTGAATGGTTGCTTGACAACATGCCCGTCACGCCAGATGGAGATGAGGACTCAAAGACAAAATACGCTTTAGCAATACGGGCTGCCTTTGAAGGGGATGCTACGGAGGATACCATTTTGCTCTTACTTCCTCGAGCTTCTATTCCCCATATCCTACAAATCCCTCAGGTTTATCACGATTTTGAATACACGTCAGCCCTCCACTACGCCGCCAAAAAGAATATGTTGCGAGCGGTGGATTATCTCGTGTGTGAAATGGGCATATCTGTTGACGTGCCAGACACTGATGGCTTGACACCTTTGTTCGAATCATTAGATCATGACCCTGAGGAAGAAACAAACCCACAGGCTCTGATTCCGATCATGGCACTTCAGCTGCAAGAGCGAGCAGAACAAGATCTGGCTGGAGTAGATGATGAAATGGAAAATGACAAAAATAGAGACTTGCGTAATTACAACGACGTTCGAATGCTCAAGAAGCTGATGGAGTTTGGAGCCGATATCAATATCGAGTTCAACGGCAAACTTCCACTCACAGTAGCGCTGGAACGCTTCAGATACAATCATGCTCATATACTAATCAGTGCCGGTGCGAAGGTAACGCCAAGTCAGCCAAGGCCTGGGGTACTCTCTCCTATTCGTACGTGTATCAAAGGTTGGACTTGGGAAGAATACTGGATGGATAGGGATTGGAAATTGGGTTGGAAATTCAATTGGGAACGGGATTATGATGGCGTTAAGCTCGTAGCATCGGCACAGGCCCGTATGTTCCAAAGACTTGTTGAAGCTGGCGCAAACATTAATGAAAGACAAGAACCAGGTACAATGCCCGTGCCGTATGCTAGGCCTGGCGATACACTGCTAGAATTGGCAATTATGAGAAGCCCCACGAAATTGGTCTCGCAGCTCTTGACTATGGGTGCTAGCTTAAGCACGGAAACAGCTGATGCGGACATAGCTTTGATGGACACTGCTATGGACTTTATACTCTCGAGATTCTCCGGGGTCTTTTTCGCTAAACAGAAGATGGAGTTCTTCCTTAAAAATGGCGCTAGAATGGATGTCACTTTACCAAGGGTCGGCGAGTCATTGTTAATGTGGGCGTCGCGTTTCAAGTGGTATTCAGTACCGGTGGTAGATAGTCTGCTCGACATCGCAACACCCTCAACTTTAAGCCGTGAACATCTTGATGAGGTCTTTCTTCGATGCCTCGAGGAGGAACGAGACTACACAGCTTACAACAGCTTCATTCACCACGGTGCCGCCGTTAAAGATTTCGACAGGGTGTGTTCTGCCTTAATCAAATGGATGGATCGTGCCTACTCTAGTGATAAAGACATGCATGATGGATATTGGTTTAGCGCGATCCTAGACATGGGTTTCCCGAAGGATAAATTAAATGATCTTTTAACAGTGGCTCTAAGCAAAAAGAACAAAGTCAAAGCCCATGCATTACTTAACCACATGGAGCCGGATCTTTCGAACCAACATCGAGGCTGGCTTCATGAAGCCGCTTCCCAGCCAGATTTGGCTATCATGCAGCGGCTTATAAAGAGAGGAATGGATGTAAATCTGCTATCCAACAAATCCAGGACGCCAATGAGAAACGCCATTCTACGTCATAACCATCAAGCCGTTCGCGTGCTCCTGAACTATGGTGCTAATCCATTCTTTCCTGCGAATCGGCCTCTCTGTCATGATGAGGGGGATATCAATGAAATACGGTCCATTCGAGGAGTCTCGGCTTTCGAGCTGGCAATACACAGGAGTGAAGAGCTCGAAATAATCAAAGAAATGTGGCAGATGACGGCTCCAGATGCCAGACCCGAGCTCAGTACATTTGTCTCATGTGTTCCACAAGAATATCCTGAGTTAGCTAAGTGGTTATTGTCCCAGGGGAAGGAAGATATAGATGTCGGTGTCACATTGTAAATGTGCTGCACGACATATATTCTAGCCAGATAAATAGAAGGTAGACACACGAAGCAACATTGTACCATACAGGTTTAGCATCATCATAAAACGCAATGCTATTTTCTAATATTTCAAACTGATAATCATATGAGACTTGTTTTGACAATATCAGCATAAGCTTGTTCCCTGAGCAAACACATAGTACTTTAGTAGAGCTAGACAACTTCTGGATCATTATCTTTTAGCATTCAGATTTTTCGCGTCTGTCTTTGTAGCTGCTCGTGACATTCAGGGACCAGCATAAAGTGGTTCAGCGGCATAAAAAGCATGAAGACATTTGATTCCAATACATTTCAATACATTCCAATCAAACGTGGGTAGTCATTAAAATCGGATGCTATTCATACAAACTCGAGTCCCTTGCAGGAGAAAGGGGGGTTATAAGTGGGGACTCGACGTTTGACACGGGGACGGGTGTGCCCTCCGGTACGGACGTATTCAAAAGAAGCCGGAATATCGCGAGACTAGCCCTTTTCCCTTATTTCAAGTATACTTAGTGCTGTTTACTCGTCAACGTATGGGTCACCTAGTTATGTATCTAAGCCCAACCCATCATCAGCTGGACATAGCGTGATAAGCATCATACTGCGTTTGAAGGCCCGGCGATTGACTGGCTCATTTATTCTCATATTCGAACCGAGGAGAACAGATGTAATAAATGGTATCTATCGTTAAGGCAACGGGCAAAATCTGAATAACAATGTCCAAGAGGCAAACACACGCTTTCCCTGTCTAAGTGTGTCATGGACCCGTGACGTGCAAGCATTGCTCAGCTCTACCTCCCCCAAGTCTCCACCTGATTCCTGCAAGACGCGACCTCCAGCGCCGACGAAATGTGGTATCCTCCATGCCGAGAAAATAGACTCGATAAAATCGCCACCATTCGTGATATTCATGCTGTGCTCATTCACCTAACCTAACATCTCCTAGGCAAACTTGACCTCATTGAACAGCCCAGCCCGAACCTGTACCAAACTTGCCAATTCTAAAAGGAACTGCTGATAAATGATGACATTGGTGAGGATGTGCGAAACTGAAGCCGTTTTAACTTCTGGTGGAGTTTCGGGGGGCGTCAGTACAATGGATTGATCTACAATTTCACTCTCATCCTCATCGCCTTGTTCTTCTGCGGCGCCCGTCTTTCCCTCATCTTCGTCCTTCTGTTCTTCATCAATTTCGGATGTGTCGTTGGTCTTCTTACGTTCGAAGTCCAATGGAATTGGTTCAATTTTCGGCGTCGGCAAACTAACCTGCTTCGCGAGTATTCCTTGGTCGACGGCTGCGAACGCGGCGGCTTGGCTAGCCACGGGACTATCTGTACCGGAATGGTGGCTTCCAGGTGAAAAGGACCGTCCCAACCCACTCTTACTTGGGCTTTCATAAGTCATAGGGAACTCCTTTGGAGGGGCGGATGTCGGCTTGGGCGTAGGTGATGTGAACCCGTATCCCCCTGATGTACCTGATCCTGTACTTGAGCCTCGCAATGAGTCTTTTCGCCCGCGGGGGCTACCTGATCGGCTCGGAGTCCCCAGTTCGGACAATATCCTCTGCGCAAAACCCTCAAGCGCACTAGGTCGTGCTGGCGAAGTTGCACGGGAACCATCTTGGCTCGTTTGGTCTGGCAGGGATGTTCCGGTGGTCGAACTTGGCCGGATAGGCTGCGGGTTTAACACGACCGCATCGGCCGTTTGGAATGCTTCACGGCGCTGCTGTAAAAGTTCATCAAATCTCGGCACCGAGTTGCGAAAGTAATCAACTTGATCGGCAAGAGACTCGAGAACCGAGAGGGCCCGAGGTAGGGTCGACGCTTGCCATATCGGGCGGCGACGGCACTCCACAATCGCCCTCAACTTCTCATAGTCGGCGAACGAAGGGGATTCGGGATCGAGAGGCCGGGACGCGGGCTCATCTGGATCTTCATCATACACATATCTTCTTGGGTGACGTAAGAGCCATCCTTCCACGGATATGTACCCACATGCCGCCAAATCAATGATAGTTTCTGTGGCCGATAAATTCATTTCGACAGGGTTAATAAAGAAGGTTTCAAAAATGTCTAGAATACTATTCAAGAGAGGATCATCCACATTCAGTGTGTGAGGAGGAACATCTTTAGGTGCCCCGGGCAGACTGTCAGGGATTGCCGGCAGCTTGTGATTGTTTGTTGAGAGCTTTGGCGCTACAAGTCTGAGAGAGCATGGGTGACCTTCTACGCGCGTCATGCTATCTTTCAGAATATTGTCGTATATCTCGTCAAAATTGTCCTGTCCGCCGATAGACTCGGCTAGGGTAGTAAGGAACTCGACTTCTTGCTGGTGGGCTCCCACAGTTCTACGTGGAGTATTGTTATTAATACTTGCGGTATGGAGCAGCGTAGTGATCGCGTATCGGTGATGCCGCTTAAGGATCGCCGCCACAAGCTGAAGCGTTACACATACGGTCTGCTGGTTCCGAGACTTAAGGCACGAATGGATTAAATCGACTAGATTAAACAGTAGAGGTGTATAACTGGATTCAACTTTAGTAGCCATCATGGTCGCGAGGTCCATAGATTTTCGCTTGCGCGCAGCACTGACAGACGGCTCAGTATCAGATGGAGCCGATGACTCAGTGTCAGGTAGGGCTAGAAGGTAGTGAAGAATGAGATTAATCATATCAGGATGATCCAGAGCTTCTAATATTCGTCGAAGATAGGTTAATACGGCCACGGACGAGCCTCCGTCGACATCCGAAGACTCCAAAAGGGAAGGGTATCTTTTGGGAGTTAGCTCTTACGCCATTAAAAAGTAGCAGTGGCATTGGCACTTACAATAATTGTTGTAAGAAAATGACTTGAAAGTGCTCGAGCAGAGTCGACTTGACTTCTACCGATCGGCAGTGGTTAAGAACATCCTGCCAAAACAACAGGTGGGAAAGGAACGTTTCTAGGTGTAATTGGAAGTCCGGGTTGCACGAACTAACAATCTCGAATGTTGACGTCGGGTGCTGGTAATCAGACAATGCGAGAATCGGAGGGAGATTTTCTGGCGGGTGATCGATTACAAGCTTTCGACTGAGCTGACTATACAAGGCACCAAGCCCAGTGGCCATTAGGGTTGAAAGGTCGCTTTCCACTATCCACTGCTCAAGGGCCACAGAAGAGGAGGCGGCTTCGATGATATACAGCAAGCCAGTCCTAGCAAAATCACCAATTTTCCCTTCATGGTGTATGTAGTCCATCAATAGGTAGAATAGAGGGAAATCTTGCTTTTGTGTTCTCCCGGCGAATTTCTCCCTCTGGTCTCTAGCCTTGTCGTCGTTTGCGTGGCTTTCTGGGTGGGACTTGAACCAAGCAGAGAGGATGTGGGGTTCGAGTCTAATCTTGGTGGTGATATTGAATGCTAGTTCGACAACTTTGGCTTCGGTATCAGGTCCTAGTCGAATGCTGTTGGCGCCTGTAATGCGAACAAGAAGATTGGTCAAGCTCGCCGAGAACGCGTCACTCTCCACGAAAGCTTCCTCCTCACTTTCAATGAGGGTAGCAAAAAATAGAACAGCTTCTTTGATAATCCACTCATTATATGACGATGTTGCTATCTTCGCAATTGGGACGTAGATTTGTTTCGTGGAGGAGAATGATATACACGGATGAGGTAAGGGTCTTCGAGATTCGTCGGCGAGGATACTGGTGAGCCCCTGAAGGCGGATCTCGACATTTTCGGCGGCATCTTCGTCTCGAGCGAGATTTGCACAGTTTCGCCATATATGCTATTCGAAAATAGAAAATTAGTTTAGAGTGCTGAGGACAGTAGCTACCTTCGGGCTCACCAGAAGTTGGCCGTATTCCTTCTCGAAGCGTTGCCGGCGTCTTATGGGATCCCGTGCAGCATCCTTGCTGGAGCTTCCCGAAGACAGCCGGGTATTAGCTATGAGGCGCGACCACTACAGCAATAATTAGTATTCTTAGTCGCAAAGAAAATAAAAAGTACCTAGTAGTAACAGTATAATTGAAGTGACTTACAAAGTCCATAGCGTCTTGACAGACATTTCTTGAAGTGTTGGTGGGAAGAAGCTACGAGTATCAAGCACCTGGCGCCTCGAACTTGAGCTATCCTGATCTGGTCGCATTAACAACACTCTCAAATCCGATGCCTGAAATGTTTCTGGATGATTAGCCTATGACCGGGGGGGGTAATACCCTTGTAATCGAGGATGGCTCAAAGGTGAGGCTTGATTCTTGTGGCTTGATCCGTTGCATCTTGTACAGTACTACTGTACCTACCTACATAGACACGTGCAGTAACTCCGAATTGTCAAGTACCTGTCTAAGCCACACCTATGTGATAAACACCTTTGAGGCTGTGACCCACAAACAGGTAGCCCCACTCTTTCCCGGTCTCCTTGGGGGCTGATTTACCGACGAGTTCCACCACGCATTCTGCCCTTTTCCCACCGAAGTCTGGGCACTACATCCATACATTCATGATCCATTACCGTACATTCTTATCTGAGTCAATATCAATTCGAGTCACAACGCATTTCAATATCAGACCTCTTTATCTTTATCTTTTAATTTCCAAGACACCAGTCGAATAATGGGGATATCTCTCGTCCCGGCGGCTAGTTGCAGTATGCATATGCATGGAGCTTGAATTCTCAGAAATCATAGGCGATTCAAGCTCGAAAAAAAAAAGCAACGAAGTAGTAGAGCCGATAGCTCTAGGCTCTCTAGCAAGTCGCAATGAAGTGCTCCTCGACCCTTTGCGGGGACCATTCACATGGCAAACCTGCAATGTTACCTGCATAAGCCTGCACTTCTATTCTATCTAAAGCTTGTGGTTCGTCTGTCGTTTTACCGAACCGGTCTCTATGGACCACTGTCATGAACCCCTGACTGATTGATTGGGGCTGAGCGATTATCCGTCAACGAATCACCGCCCAGAACTGCCATATTTCGTGATCGGTATTCTGTAAACGGCAAGGCACACCCGCTGAGAAACACACCAACTTGGATAGCTTCCATTGACTTAGGGCACCGCAGAACGCATAGAGTAGATTGTTTATGATGGGCTGATTACTGCTGTAACACACATTAAAGAAAAATACGATGGCCCCCTCGTCATTGCCCCTTTGTCTGTCCGACTCTACTGTATCAAGTTGACATTTTATTCCCTCGAGTTTTGTGTTCCGTAACTCAATCCTTAGTCTCCAAGAGCTATCACAAAACCACCACTCATGAGTTCGCTCACTAGCCTCTCGGCAACAATACAGGCCATTCAGCACACGCCTACACACCAATTATAGGCGTAGTGGTGAGTCACTATGGGATTCTTCGGTCGATCCAAGAAGAAGTCGACCTTAGAAGCTCAGCCGTCTAAGGTCAATTTGCCTGTATTATCGACTCCATCACAATCACAGACACCTCTACAGCAATGGCATCCTCACGATAGACTATACCAGACACCTGCTCCTGGCCAGCATGCCGGTTATTTACTTCCACCACCACCGTTACCGCCGCCTCCTGGATGGAATTGTGCATTACCTCCTGGATCAGCTTCAATCCCTCAATACAATGATCAAAGGCCGTATCCGCCTATTGTTGTGAACCAACATTATTATCTAGGCCAACCAGTCTCCCATCTACCACCGGCCAACCCGTATCCTTATAGCAATGGGGCTTGCGCAGTTAGCAAGCTCAAGCTGGGTTCAGCCGTGAACATAGTAAATGAGATGATTCCGGGAAATGTGGTTCCCCAGATACTAAATGATGGACTCCCAAGATGGCATTCTTATGGTACACAGTTACTCAACCAGAGTGCTGCAATGTACGACCAGATTTGTAGCAGTTTCAACGATGTTATGACCTTGATTGACAGGGATAAGTATGTTGGGAATGAGAATGATCTGTTCATGTATCAGTCTCATCCGATACCCGCTCCATCAAGTGAACCAGCACAACAAATCGTCCTGCATAAGGGATCCGCGAAGAAGGGCAAGAAGGAAGCCCCAAAGGACACCTCCAAAGGTCAAGCGAGCGCACTAGCCTCATCGCTGGCTTCTCGAGGTTACTTCTCCAAGGTAGAACTATATGCAAACTCGAAACTCCCCCGAGATCTACCTTCGCTTCGCTTGTATGTGTGCCTATATAACTCTCATGGCTCTAGCACTGACGATTGCCAGATACATCCCGACATATGCCCTCGTATGTCTTGCCGCACAATATTCAGAGCGGGTGTATGAGAATCCGCGAGGAGCAGAGCGTGATGCCCATGTTGATGCCGACTGGAGGACTGGAACTAAAGCCATGCGTATTAAGTCAGTTCCCGTTGATCAAAAACAGACTATCGTCTTTGCCATTCGAGGGACGGCTACATTTATGGACTGGTCTGTGAATCTCAACACGGCTCCAACAGCACCGATCGGTTTCCTAGTGAGTATAAAATTCATTGAAATCTGACTAAGCACATCTAATCTGGCTTAGGATGATCCTAACAATTTCTGCCATGCGGGTTTCTTATCAGTGGCACGAAAGATGATATCTCCGGTAGCTGCCAGGCTTCGCCAACTGTTAGAAGAGGATTCGCAGCGGTGCTCATATTCACTTCTTATCACCGGTCACTCCGCTGGCGGCGCGGTCGCATCTCTCCTTTATATGCATATGCTATCCACATCTAAGGCTGCGTCATCGGAGCTCAATGATCTCAGAGGTTACTTCAAGAGGGTACACTGTATCACTTTCGGAGCACCTCCAGTTTCTCTTTTACCCTTGCAGAAGCCGACTAAATCCGAATTTAAGAAGTCCGTATTCCTAACATTTGTCAACGAAGGGGACCCTGTCGCGAGAGCCGACAAAGCCTACGTGAAGAGCCTACTTGAACTTTTCGTTGCTCCAACCCCAGCCCCTACGGAGACCAAGGGATCAGGCAAACATCTTCCGCCGCCCAAGAATTCATCTTCAAAACACAGCAAGTCCCACGGCAATAATTCTACTACATCTATTGTTTCGAAAACATCAAAGACGTCCACAAAGTCCGGCCACTCTTCATCTCACTCTTCTTCGAAGTCGAGTAAATCAAAAACTCCGGGTCCGATATGGAAAGTTCCGCCGAGCATCTTGAGCAATGCCGGACAAATCGTCGTTTTGAGATCCAAAGATCCAAATTCGAAAGCCAAGCGCAACAAAACCGTTGAGGAGAGACTCGGAGAAGGAGTCATTGCCCAGGTCGCAACCGACAACCAGCTACGGGGCCAGATCTGGGGAGACCCTGTTTGCCACGTCATGAAGTTATATATCGGCCGAGTCGAGCGCCTCGCCGTTGAAGCTGTTACCTCGATTGGACGTTGAAGTACTAGGTGCACCACTGAAATACTTTACCGGATTTTACATATTGGCATAGCACAAATCGATCTCATGACACTTACGAATTATGATATGTTTTCTTGATATTTTGGCGCTGGGGCATGATACCACATGGGTGGGATGTTTTGATTTTTGTAGAAGAGGGGTAAGATTTTCAGAATTGGTTTGATACCAAGACCTACACGACAGATACGTTCACGCAGTACTTTGAGAGTGCTGTGTCTATATCGAGACATGGAAGAAGACGAATTCGGCGGACTGGTTGAATAACACATATCACGGATATGACTCCAGGTGAAATATACATAGTGGGAAGACGGACGGGGCGGAGTGATGTAGAATTGAGTTACACAGGGGGAAAAGGGGTGGTAGAACAAGTTGAGACACAGCTGAAACAAAAGAGTGGTTGTTGATTGGATGAAGTTACTGATTCACGATGGAGCAAGATCAAGTTGTTAACGAGCGACTGAAGTTGGAATTACTAAATCACGGAAAGCAGGCTAAACAATACAATTTGGCACTCTCCCCAACATTACAACCCCACATATCTCATTTCCCCTAATGCTATGCACCGATTATGCGAGTCGTATTGATACGAGGCTGGCATTTACAGGACGCTGCCGAGAGCAACGCAAGGAAGACCGACGTTGAGGACACCCTCCTATATGATTGTTAGCAAGGATGTATTAGTGAAGAAGGGAGGATGAAGAACTGACCTGTTCCATGCCAGAGTGCTGGCAGCAAGCGGGGGTTTGCTTGCACTGGCTATTAAGCATGTCGGTAAGACCAATGACTATGAAGTATGTTAATGACTACCCAGGAAGATGGAGCGAGTATGGAGCGAGGCCAACTTACCAGCAGCAACGTTCAACTTAGAGCAGCCATCGAATAAGCCGAGCTCACCATCCTCAAGACCACCCTCGAGGAGACCAGAGAGGAGACCGCTCGCCGTGTTGATGGCATCGCCAGACTGGTCGACCTTGTCACAGCAGCTGAGGTCGAGGTCGGAGCCACAGGTGTCACCAGCCTGGCCGACGGTCACGTCACCGGGGACGGGGCGGACAGCAGGAACAGGGACAGGAGCTCCAGGGAACTGGGGCACGGCGAGGGCGCCAATGGCGAAAGTAAGAACGGCGGCGATAGTGAACTGCATTTTGAAATAAGTTGGTTGGGTTGTCGTTGGAGTTGGATATAAAACGAGTGAAATTTGTTGTTTTAAAGCGAGCGTAATGAGACTGTGAAACGAGTGTGTGTTGTGAGAGAGTGCTTGGTTTTTTTGGGTTTTTGATGCTGATGATGCTGAGAGAAATTGTTGACTGAGGGCGGTCGTCCTCCGGTCTTATATATTGAAAATCAGGACGCGTGTTCCCTGTATTCCGACACCTTTTCTTTTGCTACCTTAGACGCCATTTCGCATACAACTGTCAATAGTCGTTGTTCTCTCCCCTCTAGAGGAATGGCTCCCTATGATGATCGGCAGTTTCTGAGCGCCCTTGAGAATGGCTTGTCTTATACCGACAGCGCTACTGCGCGCCACCGAGGAGATTGCGCACATCTCCCCCAACTCAAGCTTATTTTGGGCAGCGGAGAATCTGGCATTACAGCGAGCCTCATGAATTCTCGGTGCGCTAATTTGCTGCAATTGAGAAGGGACTCGATATCTTGAGGAATGGTGGAAATTGAAGTGCCCGGCCCCGAGGACGTGGCCGCGGTATTTTCCCCGTACACTATCGAGATCTCCAATGCCTTACATCAATTAGATATCGGGCTCTAGCATCAAAGATGCGCCTGAAGTGAGATCCTCAGTTTTATTCGCATGCATTTTGTTTAATTCCATCAATATCGCTACCGGTAGTTCTAGATAGGGTTGATGATAGTCGCCTCTCCTGAGACTTGAAGCCCGGCTCACGTTGCACAATGCATGCGGTATGCAGCATTGATGCGAACCCCTTCAGTAGGACAATCCATGAGGGATAAAAACAACAGCCCTTCCCAATTCTTTATTTCATTAACATGGACCCAAATTCCTACCCGTGAAGAATGGCCAATTTCTCCCTGCATATTGACGTTAGCAATTAGATATCCAAGCATGGTCCAATTCAACATCGAACTTACCTACTTGAAGGGAACCCATCCCATCCCAACACCGGGGACTAACCATAGCTGTGCGAGTAATTCCTACACCGCTCGATTGCACGAAGCTAGGACCCGGCTGCGGGAGATCGACCAGGAACCTAGCGAAACCCGACGACTAACGAACCACCTTGACTCAAATGGTAGCGCATGTTGGGAAGGAGTGTCTATTTGGTTAATTCCTGAGAAGATTACCTATCTCCTAGCGTACGGAGTGGTCAATGGCATCCTTCTCTTGTCGATACATGCAGAATTACGACGAGAAGAGCTCTGGCGCATATCGATCTACCAGCTGAGGTAATCTACAACTACATATGCTGACTTGTCTCTCTATCGCTCTCTAAAGTCCGCATCACCATATCCAGACGCGTCTTCGACTATCAGAACCTGCCACCTGAAAGAAATTTAGAAGTGTTTGTGATATATGACACCCCGCAATGAAGCAGTGCCGGTTACCGTCTTCTAGACACCCCATTAACCAACATGTGGCTCTATAGGTAAGTAGCCGAGCTGTGCATATGCCACGGTACTAAATCAGCATGGTCAGCCCAACTTGAAGTTGCCTAGAGGTATGGAAAGTGGAATCTACCTCACACAAACAACTCCCAAGCAATTCGGGCTGTTCGCTTCACACCCTCCACGCTCCAAGCGCGAGGCACTAGACTAACCACGAGGCTCTACGATATAGAAGACACCTTCGCATAGAGAGTCGAATAGGCCACTCGAAATGAGTTCATTTTGAGAGATACGAACTGATACGTGACATTAAAAGCTGTGTCAAAGTCGCACAATTCGAGACCTGATCTTTTAGGCCTCCTCCATCATTCCATGTCTCACCGCTGCAAAACAATCGTTCTCTATCATATGGTAAGCAAGATAGAGAAACATTCTGAGGCGAATTAGTCACTCCGGGGTCGACCCTGACCTGTATGTAATTCGTTGTAACCCACTTCCACTCTAACTAACACGTAACAAGGTCACGGCGCATTACTCAACCTCGTCCGCCCGCAACTATACCCGTAAGTTAATCTGTCTATCCAACCAAGTGTGAAAGACCCCAGGCTTCGGGTCTCGATGCTCTGTTGCGGCTCGGAGGTTTCTATGTCTGAAGGGTAAATATACGGCAAACAGCATTCCTTTCTCCCGCGATAACCCCGCATGTTCCTGTTTATAGCTTCTCGCCCATCAACGCCATAATTCCCCTTGATTCTTCACCTAGGTATCTAGATATAAACCTACATATAGCTGCTTAGTTGAGTGTGACCAATGATTAACCTTCTAAACGTATTCACCTCTGAGCGCTTCTTCCCATACTCTGTCGTCATGGAATTGGTACAACCGATTAGATAACCCAGTACGTGTCACTTTCCCTGTGCTCCGTTGGACGACATCGGGACCCTGCATCTTCTGCAGCTGAAAGGTAAGGTACATAAAATTACGAGCGAAGCAACTTTCCACCTGGTGTTGGTCAGCTCGTTCAAGGAAATCAGTAAGTAACAATTGCATTAGCTGTGATGTAACTCTTCGTAAATTTATAGCTGTATCAAGCGCGACAAGAAACAACTAGAGCCCATACGCTATACCTAGGTAACTATCGTAATTGAGCTGAACTCCAAGCGCGGTGACTCTGCATAAGCTTCGTAGTGCAACGGACCTCTGCATTTGAGTCGGCTTAATATCTTGTATCTGTGATTATGCCAGGGGACTGGGATATGACTTCATGTTGAACAAGATCGAATCCTTGGTATTGGTAAATACTTGTTTGCTTATGAGATTAAAGAATGCAAATAGATCGAGCCGAGTGATGTCAAGCAAACTAAGTACCAATTAAAGGGGAGCACCTCGTTTGCCAGCCTTAGGTGCCATAGAAACAACCCGATCGCTTAGAAGTGGTCAACCGTTATATCGACAACTAGCTCACGGCTTCATCCCGAAGCCCAGCTGCGTATCACACTACAAGCGAGCCCTAATTTAGGCTCCAGTACTGAGGGACAATGAATAACCTTGTGTCTGCTATGAGGAAACGTGCGTATGAGACACATGGTCACTGAAAATCGTCCAATAATATAGTCAGACCAACTTGATAACTTGGGTGTTGGAAAGATCCTGTCTTAAAATAGTGATGATTCTGACGAGATTGTCTCCTTTGCGTTACTGTAGCTAATAGATACATGGCAATTAACTCAACTTGAAATCATCTCCGCCCTTGGACGGCTATGCTATGAAGCCTGTTCCGTCGGGATGTCGCATGGGATCTAAGGATGTGCTGGCGTATACGAATGTAGACCCACATAACCCCCGACGGCGGTGACCAACGACATGTTAGATCATGCCAAAGCCTAGTGTGTATGTATGTAAACGCGATCTTGTAGTATGAAGGTAGGGAACTAGTAGGCCTATAAAGACTGGGAGTACACTCGAGTCAGATATCTGAATCCTGTTCTTCAGATTTTTGCCTACTTGAGGGGTTCACACTCGTTTCACCCTTTGATACGCACCTCGAGATTCTCATAATGCGTCTCTCCACTCGTTTGGCCTGTCTGGGTCTGGGGTATGATTTTAGAACTCAACTATTGATCACATTATACTAACGTATAGCTAGCTCTGTCTTTATTAGTGCCCTACCTCAACAGTTTGAAGCAAGCACTGTAACAACTATAGTGACAGTTTGTGCAAGCAGCTGTGCATCCACCGTGACCGTCTACGCAGGATGTTCTATTACACCCTCAAGCTTTCCTGGATATTCAACTTCTATATTCGGCAGTTCATCGACACACCCTTTTGAATCTACGTCTTCCGCTTCGTCAACTGATACTACTGTGTATCTGATATCTAGCTCCACGATCACTATCAATAAGCCATCTTATAGTGAGTCGACACCGATCGAGAGTTACAGTGTAACTTCCGACACCCACACGCTGCCGGCTCCATCATATAGCACTAGTTCGACTAGAAGCTCAACAGTTACAACTTCGTCAGAGGCCTCTAGTAGTACATGGTAAGTAGAGTACTGTTGTGATAACCATTTTCTATGATAGAATTACACACTAACATGCCATAGCACCGAGGAGTATAGCATTGGGACCAGTTCAACTTCCGGAAGCTTCTCAACATCATCTTCACCGGGACCTTCTACGATCACTTCCACGGTTACAGCTTCTATACCTTTGAGCAAACCCAGTAGCTCAACTGGAACCTCGACTTATGGCACTTCTAGTACAGACGCGTATGGATCCAATACTTCGAGCTATACCACCTCGAGTCCAACTTCGTCCAGTACACGATCATTAACCATTCCCTCGAACTCTACTATCAGCTCCTGGACCTGGTCGCACACCTATTCGTTCTCTTCATATCTAAGTTTGAGTACCGGAACTGGAGGCTCATCCTCATCGACACGATCTATAGGTACCGCACCAACCACTTCTACGTATAGCCTCTCATCTAGTACTTCTAGAATAGAGACATATCCCACAATTGGATCGAGCTCAACATATAGTGTATCCACTTCAACTTCCACAGTCACTTTGAGCTCCACGATTGGTACTACAGTTACGTCTGTGCCTCTGACCTTCGGGTCCTCCTCGACTTCTCCGGTTACCGGCTCTTATTCCATTTCATCAAGCGTAGATAGCACAAGTACCGGGAGCACGTCGACCTCCAGTTATCCTGAGTTATCAACCGGAACTACTTCCTCTGAGATAACTGCATCAATGGCAAGCTCAACTCCCCCCGTGTCTACAAGCTGTATCCAACAGCCAACATATGGAGGCGGCTACACCTATATCTGCTACACTGTCCCCATGCCTTCGTCGACTTCGACTTACAGCTTAGGCTCGACTAGCACGTCCTCGGCTGCAGGACACTCGACAAGTGTGTATCTCACCAGCTGGTCGTTTCACTTTACTAGCACGGCGACTTTAACTATCACGGAGCCAGAGATCCCTACCCCTACTGTCATTACTTATACCTACGCTACCAGCAGCACGGACGCTGTAACTGGTGGCAGCAGCACGTCGTCTTCAGTGGATGAGTATCCAACTTTACCAATTCCAGATGGTAGTGTCTCGATTTACTCGACTGGAAGCACGGGTGCGGTGACCGGTCCTGCACCTTCGACAAGCAGCACTGAGACATACCCCACTGTTTTGACAACCCCTGGGTACCCAACCAGTTTACCAACATCTGGCGCCAGCACCTCGATTGTCGGCCCTCCGTTATCAACTTCTACCCATTCTACCGGCGGCACAGACGCCGTGACTGGAACTTCATCGCTGCCTACCACTACATGCATCGCTGGGGGCTACGGGGGCGGGGAGATTTGCTTCCCAATTTTGAGCGTTGCCTCTTCTGCAGATGCAGTCACGGCAGTCCCTACTACTCTTGTCACTTACTCTCTGCCTACATTGTCCGTCGGTGGATACCCCGCCGTGCTGCCTGAGAAAATCGGGAGCGGAGAGCCTCAAGATGAAAAGCGCCATGACGGATTCCCCGAAGGTGGTTCCAAGGCTCGTCGTGGCCAGGAGGGTCAGGCTGTCGCCCGTTTGCGCCGCAGCTGGCGCATGGTTTGATCCATGGTTGTTTCTCGTCTCTCTCTTCTTCCTCCCTCCCTCCCTCGCCCCGCAGGCGCGTAATCGATCGTACAAAAGGGAAGGGTCGGATGCATACCTACTTCACTTCTTTACACTCTTTAACTACTTTTAATCCTTTTCACTTGGAAAAAAGGGGATGATTTATTTATGTGGAGATGGTAGGGGCGACATTGGAACATTGGAACATTGGATGGAGACGAATTTCTACGAGATTATGCTCGCCTTGAAGTACCCATTTGAGAATGAGGTCAATTGATGATATTTGAAGTTTTATTTTCCTCTTCTAATGTGCTGATGAGGGTGAATAATTGCTTAGCCTTGTCTCATAAGCTATGAGATTTGCAGTTTCAGTCCGCTACGATAATAGGTGAAGTATGGATACATGTAGGACGAGGTTAGGTGGGTTTATTTGCCACGCCGAGCGATTGGCGTACGCGTATCTCACATTCGCTTGAGTGGAATAAGCACGGCATTACATACGGAGAACGGAGATAATAATCGCCATACTTCCAACTATCTAAATCGGCCAAAGAATCAGGTCAAGTCAAGTGATCTGTTGGTAAAATAGTAGTGGCAGAGGACCTATCTGCATGTGTAGAAACAATTCAAAATATTTGAGTAATTCGAGTAGGTGCGTGAAGGCGAATATATTGAAGGTGCTAACCTAGTAGATTTCTTGGAATGGAGATCCCCAACATGAAATCCTACAGCACATACTTCAGAGGTTGGTGGTGTGGATGAAACCGTGGGACTCAATTTTGCAAATCCTCAAATTCTCACGCGGCGAGAGGATTTTCGCATCGATCTTGTTTCGTGTTATTATGGATGTGAATGGTGAATGTTGTTGGTTGCTGCGATTGGGAGTCGGGTCCTCTTGCAACACTAATACATAGATGCCCCTGGCATGGGACCCGCACTTAACCTGAACAGGATAAGCCCTTATCGCGTCCGCTATGCACCCATTGTAAATTGCGGCTGTTCCGGGAGATTCGTGCTCGTCGCCTTATCGATTGGATCCTGCGATGTACCGTACTCTGCACTAATACAGGTAAATCCCTTCTGCGCTACTCAAAACAAATTCAAACCTCTCATTACGGATATCCACACCTACATTTCTAGCTGAACACCAATATTACCTGTAAGACATTCAGCTTCTATAGTGAATCTAGGTACATCACATTTCTATTTCTTTTCCCTTGCCGTCTCCTGTCTTCCAATTAATCTTCATTCATTCATTTTCTTTTCTTTTCTTCTCTCTTATTCCCCCCCCCCCTCTCTCTACGTCGTTTTCTTCAGCCTTGGCGGCGCTTACCTATTCGGGAACATGCAGAGTCGTAATGGGTAGTGCGGAGACCAATGTGAACAGGGTTTTATAATTGGATGAGCGGGAGACAGGGGTGTTCACTTGAGCTCGACATTGTGTGGAGGGTTATTTTCTCTTCGGATTTTGTATGGAAGCCCTGTGACTGGTAGAATATTAGGTCTGGACCTGGTCTTGGTTTCCTGTCCCCAGGCTGCCCCCCCAGTCTGGATCGATCGTCACTTGTCACGGAACAACTACTCTTGGCAGCAGTAGCCAGCAGTAGCTGCTAGGTTAGGTGAATGAAGGGCGAGGGCGAAAAGTGGAAAGAAAGTGGCAGTGGCAGCGGCAGCGAGAGAGCATCAGGAGGACAACGGGCAAGGACGGGTCTTGCAGTAACGAAAACGGGCTAATCAATGCCCCCATTTCCAATGCGATGCCCATGAAATGTGGTAGGTACGATGTCCACAAACTCCCATCGTGTATCCTCATTGGATATTTACCTAAGGTACCAATACAATACATACAATGCATACGGTCGAGGAAGTCATCATCACATCGGCTACCCTCACCTCAAGTCCACCTGCACCCTCTCTCTTCTCTTTCTTTCCTTGCCTGCTCCTTTCACTTTTTTCACTTTCCTCCCGTTCTCTTTCCCATCCCCATTTTCCTTTTCTATTTCCTTCCCATTTTCTTGGTTTTCCTTAGCGTCGCACCGGGTATAGCTTTCGCATCGGACTGTATCGTCGCATTCACTAGTCGTATAATCGCCCAAAAAACATCACGATTTCGCATGTATCGCCAACTATGATTTAGACTAAGTTTCGCCCCGATCGACCCAGAACCACCACGAATTTGAGTGCTAGTCCTAAAGCCACCCTTGTTGAAGTTTACATCCCTTCAAAGCAATCTCTTCGCCGCTGCGCATACCCTTTGCGACAAAGAACTACCGTAGACAAATACCTACCTACCTATGTATGTAGGTATCTTACCTTATTAAACTTTACCTAAATTGTTGGCCTCTCACGTCACGACGTTCCCGGGTTCTTGTATACATACCAATAACAGAACCATACGCGCGGACTCTTTCTTGTTGCCCATAAGAAATATTTTCATGGGCTACTGACTAGACAGGAAGCAGCTCATTTTTTTTTAATACTCTTGTTGATTAATGTTTCTCTTCTCGTCCTAGTCGCCGCATACCAAGTAGTCGACGCCTCATTTACTATCCCTGCCAAGTCGCAATCAGTTACGATGAGTTAGGAACATAAGACAATTAAGAAAATCAGCCACATTCGATTCCTCCTAATAGAACACGAATGGGTAACTTAGTGAGAGGGTGAGGGCTGAGAATAAGGAATACAAGATGGTGTCGAACGGTTTTCATGCGACTGTCCTCCAACATTCGGACGATAATCGGGGTGACGATCGTAGAAAAAGTAGTTCGGGTGGTGTCGCCCCTACATCGCAGCCGGGATCTCGAGAATTAGGACAACTAGGATCAGGATCAGAGTCAGTCGCTAACAATAATATGGGGATGACATATTCGGATACGCTGGGACCACGTTTCTCCAATTCCAACGGCAAAGCCAACCTGAACCTTGACGCCAATGCTAATTCCAATTCTATTACCCACGCAGTAGCAGCCCGCGCAAATCACGCCGCTCACGGGCACACCCACAATGGGAACGCTGGTGTCGGTACAAGTATTGGCGCAACAAGCACCAGCACCAGCAATAGGAATAGCACATCTCCGACCGTCACGGCCTCGACGCAATCACTAGATTTTCGTCAGCCCGCCGCCACAACCACAACCAACAACAATACCACCATTTCCCACCTTTCTTCATCGCCAAAACATAACTTGTCCGTATCATCCATCACGACGCCTGCATCACCCACTTCGATACCGGCGACGCGACCCTTATCTACTACTTCTCTCGCGCATCCCTTTAGTAACGCGTCGCATCAATTATCGTCGTCGTCATCCGCACTATTAGGAGCTCCCTCATCCTCCCTGCCTCCTCTGGCTCCTCCGCCAGGGGCCTTGAGCTCAATTATGGCATCGTCGTCCGCCATGTCGTCCACGAATGGTGCCAGTGCATCGCCACTACAACCTCCAAAAACGTCCGGGCACCTCTCGCCTCCCGATTACCACCAATCCTCTAGAGAAAAGGCGCCTGGGAGTTTCTATGATCCGCTTACTGACACCACCAGGGAGAGGAGAGTTTCCGACAACTGGTCAAAGCAGGTAAGCTTTTTAGAATAATCTCATGTACATTTGCATGCATCAACAATACCCATACCAAACTCCAACACGACTTCGTAACATTTAAACATCTTACATAACGTCGGAGAAGACGTTGCGAGGTAGCCTTTCCAACAGAAAAAGAGCCAAAAAAACAATTGTTGTCGGCCTGAACTTTACTTTCAATAGCATTCCAAATACCCAAGTTTGCTTAGTGGCAGTGCGAGCATCCATCCTCTTGGTCGGTGTTCAACCAAGACAAGGACCATCATCAATTTTTGATTACGACCAATTTCTCATCTGAATCATCAACTTTTCTTACTCGACTAACCTTTGTCCTCATCAGCGACCTGATCCATATGACTACCCTCAATCCAAGAACGAATCTAACCAATATTATAATGGTTACGGCTCGCCTTCGCCCGTAAATGCAAAATATCCACGAAGCCCACATTCGCACTCGCACCCCAAAAACGACGGCCGACCGACCAGCCCTTCTAACAAAGCCCTTAATTTGGGTTCTCCCCCCTCGCGTCACAACCGTGCTGCACTGGATACAATTTCATCTACCAATCGCCACACTCCCACACCAGCACCGACTCTGCCTTCAATATTGAATCCAGAACCAGCTTCTTCATCATCAAATGTACGTGTGACCAATAACACGTGGTAGCTCGCATCCCCACCAAAACTCTTTCATGATTGATTGAATGATAATAGCGATAACAATTGCTGACCTCATCTTCCCAGACCCCAAGTCGTGCAGCCGAGTTGATGTCCTTCTCCAACATTCTCTCCAGCGCCGATCCTCTTCCGAAGCCGAGAGCCCCTATCATGGCGGAGCTTAAGGAAAAGCCAGCTCGTAAGAGCAAAGGACGCGAGTCAATTTTGAAGGACTCAGAAGGCAATTCAAAGAAAGATTCGCGTCGGTCATCCGCGAATCATGCTAAGGATACACCCACAAGAGCACCCAAGAGACAGGTCAATGGCCAGGTCAAACCGAAGACCCTCTCTGCCGACAAGGAAAAGAAGATCCAGAGCCTTCTTGAACAGCTTGATGCCGAGATGGAAGATGTTGATCTATCGGAGCTCGAAGCCGAAGAAGAATTCTTCCATGGACGCCTAAAGAGGCGTAAGCTGGACTTGGAGCAAGCTGAATCCGAAGACCAAGTCATCCGACGAGGTGACCTAGCCGCTTCATTATCGAGCAAGTTGCGTGAGCATGCCGTCTTCGGCAAGCGTCGGTATGATACACTACACTACGATGATGCCCTGCATGAGGTCAGAGAACGCGAGATTTTCGCTGAAAAGGAGCGCAAGAAGGACATGCAACGAAAGCGACGTAGAGAGAAATCTATGCAAGTCACGATCGAGCAGAAGGAAGCTGCCTTGGCAAAGGCACTTGCTGCCGAAGATGACGCAGAACGCGCGAAATACTTACGGGATGCGGAACGTGCTAACAAGAAGGCACAGCAAACTAAGTTGATCTTGCAAAAGGGTATTAAGGGTCCGGCACGCAACTTGGCTCCGCTTGAACTAAACCTGGAGGGCGGTACCATGTCGACGTTCCAGGCTACGGAACTGGAGGCCAGCAACAAGGCCAAGGGCAAAGGCCGTAGCGGTAATCGCCCGAAGAAGTCTAAGGAGCAGAAGCAGGCAGAGAAGGACTCTGCCATCGCTGCTCAAGCTGCTCTAGATGCAGGCGAGGAGTTACCTACAAAGGAAGAGACCAAGATCCGAATAAAGTTGAGCAAGGCCTCGTCCAGGGAACCGAAAGAGAAGGATAAGGAAGCTAAGGACGCTGCCACAAAGGAACAGAAGGAGAAGGAGAAGTCGGTTGAAGAACCTCCCCCTAATCCTCTCGAGTCTAAGTTCCAGTCCAAAGGCTATAACCAGATCTACGATCAGATCTGGCGCGACCTTGCACGCAAAGATGTTCCCAAAGCATACAAGCTGGCCTGTGACTCTTATGCCACGAAGGCTTCTAACCTCAAGAAGACTGCGATATTGGCTTCAAAGGAAGCTAAGCGATGGCAGCTTCGTACCAACAAGGGCACCAAGGATCTTCAAGCCCGTGCTAAGCGATGTATGCGCGATATGATGAGCTTCTGGAAACGTAACGAACGTGAAGAGCGCGACTTACGCAAAGCGGCAGAGAGACAAGAGCTTGAGAATGCCCGCAAGGAGGAAGCTGATCGTGAAGCTGCACGCCAGAAGAGAAAGCTCAACTTCTTGATCTCGCAAACCGAACTCTACTCTCACTTTATTGGCAAGAAGATCAAGACGGACGAGGTGGAGCGTAGCACCGATAACCCGGATATCGCACCAGATGCCAACGCTCTATCCAAACCCTCTAATGTTGATATCGACGAACCGACCAACGCACCTGCTGGGAAGGTTACGGATTTCAGTCAACTGAACTTCGACGCCGAAGATGAGGAAACGTTGAGACAAGCTGCTATGGCAAATGCTCAGAGTGCCATTGCGGAAGCCCAACAAAAAGCGCGAAGCTTCAACAAGACCGACAATGATATGGATGAGGATGGCGAGATGAACTTCCAGAACCCGACCGGCCTCGGTGATGTGACGGTTGAGCAGCCAAAACTGCTGAATTGTCAACTGAAGGAATACCAGTTGAAGGGTCTCAACTGGCTTGCTAACCTCTACGAACAAGGTATCAACGGTATTCTAGCCGACGAAATGGGTCTCGGAAAGACTGTCCAGTCTATCTCCGTCATGGCCTACCTAGCCGAAGTACATGACATCTGGGGTCCTTACCTTGTAGTCGCGCCAGCGTCTACTCTCCACAACTGGCAGCAGGAGATCGCGAAGTTTGTCCCCGAATTCAAGGTCCTCCCGTACTGGGGTACAGCTGGTGACCGAAAGGTGCTGCGCAAGTTCTGGGATCGCAAGCATAACACTTACCGGAAGGATGCTCCTTTCCACGTCCTAGTTACATCCTATCAACTCGTGGTCTCGGACGTTGCGTACTTCCAGAAGATGCGTTGGCAGTACATGATCCTCGATGAAGCGCAAGCTATCAAGAGCTCCCAAAGTTCACGTTGGAAGTGTCTGCTTGGCTTCCACTGCCGTAATCGACTTCTTCTCACAGGTACTCCCATTCAGAATAACATGCAAGAACTCTGGGCCCTTCTACATTTCATCATGCCTTCCTTGTTCGACTCACACGATGAATTTAGCGAATGGTTTTCGAAAGATATCGAATCTCACGCCCAAAGCAACACGACCCTTAATGAGGACCAGCTTAGGCGGCTGCATTTGATCCTCAAACCGTTCATGTTGCGTCGTGTAAAGAAGCATGTGCAAAAGGAGCTTGGCGACAAGATTGAGCTCGATGTGTTCTGCGAACTCACCTACCGACAGCGCGCTTACTACAGGAACTTGCGAAATCAGATCAGTATCATGGATCTGATAGAGAAGGCGACTCTTGGAGATGACCAGGATTCTGGCACGCTGATGAACCTCGTTATGCAGTTCCGAAAAGTGTGTAACCATCCCGACTTATTTGAACGTGCGGACACAACGAGTCCATTCTTCACAGGCTACTTTGCTGAGACTGCTTCATTCGTCCGCGAGGGAAATAATGTCTCGGTCGGCTACTCGACTCGAAATCTCATCGAGTACAATTTGCCGCGTTTAGTCTGGACTGAAGGTGGTCGATTACACAAAGCCGGGAAGGACAACGAGAAGGCTGGCTTTAGGAATAAGTACCTGAACCATCTTATGAACATCTGGACCCCGGAGAATATACTCGAAAGCACATCCGGCAATGATGCTTTCTCTTTCCTTCGGTTCGCTGATGCCAGCCCCGAAGAGGCCTACAAAGCCAGTCACCAAGGTCTTTTTTCACGAGCTACAGATCTAGTCAAGAAGCAAAACCGACTTGGCCGAATGAACGTGATATATGATGAGGAGGGTGAAAAGAACTATGCACCCACTCATGCGTTATTCCAGATCGCTGCTCGAACTGACCGCAAACCGTTGGCCGAGATTACAAGCGAAGGTGTGCTCGATAATCTCATGAACATTTCTAAGGGAACATGGCGGGATTCTGGTCTTGGTCGACTTGAACAAGCGGCTTTGCCTGGTGCTTCTGCTCCTCCCATTGAGGTCTCATGTGAGGGTACTCGAGCCCCAGTTGCCGAGCGTGAAGATACGCTGTTCAACGCACAAATGCGCAAGATTTTGTATGGACCTAATTTGACGGAAGAGAAGGCTCTGGTGTTGCAGAAAACTCCGATCGAACGCTACCCGCCACCTGCGATGCTGCCTCAGCCGGACGGTGAGAAGCGACGGTTCACGAATATTACCGTCCCCAGCATGCGTCGGTTCGTCACCGACAGTGGAAAACTTGCGAAACTCGACCAGCTACTATTCAAGCTCAAGGAGGAGGGCCATCGTGTACTATTGTACTTCCAGATGACGAGGATGATTGACCTGATGGAGGAATACCTTACGTATCGCAACTACAAGTATTGTCGGCTTGACGGTTCGACGAAACTGGAGGATCGTCGTGACACAGTCCATGACTTCCAGACGCGACCTGACATCTTTGTCTTCCTCCTGTCAACTCGTGCTGGTGGTCTTGGTATCAATCTTACATCGGCCGACACAGTTATCTTCTACGACAGTGATTGGAATCCCACTATCGATTCTCAGGCTATGGATCGTGCTCATCGTCTCGGCCAGACAAAGCAAGTCACAGTCTACCGTCTCATTACGCGCGGCACTATTGAAGAACGTATTCGTAAGCGTGCAATGCAGAAGGAGGAAGTCCAACGTGTCGTCATCCAGGGAGGTGGGGCTCGCGGCGTTGACTTTAGCGGTCGTCGCCAGGAGAACCGCAACCGCGATATTGCCATGTGGCTTGCCGACGACGAGCAGGCCGAGCTCATTGAACAGCGCGAGAAGGAATTACTCGAAAGCGGTGAGCTTGAGAAGCAGAATAAGAAGCGAGGCGGCAATAAGAGGAAGCGGGAGGCAGTCAGCTTGGACGAGATGTACCACGAAGGTAAGTCACATTCTGTATGGATTTCTTTATGTCATAAGATAAACATACTAACTTTACGATTCTAGGTGAGGGTCATTTCGATGATGGCAACAAGCCTTCTGGCACCGCTACTCCCGTGGAAGCCGGAGATGCGAAGGTCGTCAAGAAGCGTAAAGGAGGCAGCAAGAAGGCCAAGACAACGAAACAGCGACTTGCCATTGCAGATGGCGAGATCGACGTCTAACCCATTACCAAGGGTTATCACCTACACTACCATCAGGTCGTGAATTATGCTTCTCACAACAGAAGTTAAGGACCTTGTACAAAATAAGAGGAATAGCGGCGTTATATTGGCATCAACTTTACATGCAGAGACGGGCTCTTGGTGGGAACGAACACACACATATTCATAGAGCTGGCTAATTGTCGTATTTCACAAGGGGAAGTTGAGAGAGGAAAGGAGGTGGCCAAAAATGTCGCACTAGGCGGCTAGACTTTGCAAAACCAAAACCGGATTGCTCTTTTTTTTTTTCAAACCAAGTTTCTTTGAGGACTAAAGGTTCGTTGTATCGTTGTAGGATTACGATAGAGGGACCAAGTCAGCAATCCAATGCATGCCTGTTGAGGCGTTTGAATGGAAAACTGAAGTGAGTCATGGTGATGGTCTGGTTGTCGTGTCTTAGACTTACATATGCTGTCTGCGTGGTAGTTAGGTATCTAGGTACGTGTAGTATGCGTATGTGCTAGTGAATGCAACTGAAGTCATGACCATGTCGTATCTATCTATCTAGGTGTGGTGGGTGTAAGTTAATCTATCACTAGGTACCTTAAGTGCAATAGGCTATAAGTTGGGTAACGATGAAGGTCTCGATCACCCTTGAATCTTTCTGCCCAAAGTTCAAATAACGCATCTCTTCATCGTATTGGCTTCGGTCCCTTTGCCGTATCTACAGTTACCTTCCATGCCCTCTCTGTAAATATCCTGATAGACTTCGAGTGTCCACGCGCGCTTGTCAAGAAGCGATAGGCGAATTGAATTATTATTAGAATTACTCGTTTAGCTGCCTACGGTACCTATCCATAGGTACGCACAAGCTGAAATCCCCTTATCTCACTCACACTCCGTCCAACCTAACAAAACGAATACAGGGGAGAGCCCTAACTAACCCAACCCAACCCTTCCACCAAAGTCGAAACAACTCCACAGCGCATCCGCCACGCCACCAAAACCGCTCGAAAATGAAATAAAAAGAGGCCACCCTGGGAGTCGAACCCAGAATCTCCTGATTAACTAAGTCAAGCACGTTTACATATCATGCTCGGTCGTAGTCAGACGCCTTAACCATTGGGCCAAGCGGCCTTTGCCGGATAGAAGCGGCATCGTCTGGGTTGTTTTATGAAGCAGCAGGCAGGGGGCATGGTGGTGGTGGGTAAAGTAGGTGACTAAGTTGTGAGAAGTTTGCGTCGCGATGTGGGTATGGGTCCGTACGCTAGGGGTTAATAGTTGAGGTTTTGGTAGTAGTGTAGTGTAGGTAGGGCTGGGAGGAGGCTAGTGAGAGACGAGATTGGGACTGAGAGAGGTTTTGGGTTGGTGGTATGTTGAGAAGTCGTTTGCAAGTGCAATGGCGGGTGAAGGCGGGGAGAGAAAGACTTGTCACTATTCGCAAGTCAGACGGTCGCTACCATGCAGGTGAGAAGATAGGTATGGTGATGATTTCCTATGACTCAGACATTTTATGAGTGAACAAATCCTCGGAGTATTGTCATTACACATTTCCCTTGGAGTGACATTCAGCACTACCTCTTGAAGGCGATCATCTTGCCGTTGGCTTAACGGAAGGGCCTCATTACAAGGGAGTATTAATACGGAGGCCTACCTAATTGCTTAGAGAGCCATCTGTGCATATCAATTAGACTTCCACGGAATGATAGGAGAGGCCGAGAAACGTAAGTTAGAAACTAGAAAGTCACTCATAATACCACTCGCATGCTAAAGATATTTATTTCATCTAATCTATTCCAGTCCGCGAAAAATCCAGCGCATACCGGCGCCGGCTTCTCGCAATTCACATGGCCCTGTCTTAAAAACAAAGCTTTTCAAACCCTAGGCTGCGGCTCTATGCGTCGATGCCCAATCTATAGACCCCCGAGCCGCGACCACTATGTATGCATTCCTGGTTCCGTACTACGACAGCTTGAATATCTGTCATGAGCGATAGCATTCGCACGGTCAACCAGAGTACCAAGGAAAATGTACTTTAAACTGCACCGGCAGCCAACATCTTCTTCCGCAGGTAGTTCTTGTACTCTCCTATTGTGCCGTCCCACGGCTTGATCGTTCGGTTCTCGCATACGAGAATTTGCTTGGCAATCTTGTCGAGTAATCTATCCTACTCGTTAGCATTTATTTACACAAGGTTGGATAAAAGACAATCCTTACCTGAAATCGTGAGAAACAACAATCACACCACCACTGAAGTGGTCGATGGCGTCTGCTAGGGCATCGATGGTGGGGATATCTAAACCGTTTGTGGGTTCGTCGAGAAGGAGCATGTTGGGTGAGTCAATGGCGAGGAGGGCGAATACAATTCGACTCTTTTGACCTTCAGATAGGGTACCCATTAGAGCAGTCTGAACAGGACCAGATACACCATATCTGCCAAGAGTTTGACGCCAATACTGGTAGTCCTGCGACTTTTCCCGGTACTTGTCGCGGACGAAGTCCAAAGCGCTCTTGGTCAAGTCGAGCTGCTCGGCACTGTGTTGAGAGTATAGACCAAGCTTGAGATGTGTGTGACGACGAACAGACCCAGAAGTAGGAGAGAGCTTGCCCGTCATCAGGCGTAGGAGAGTACTCTTGCCGACACCGTTCGGGCCTACAAGAGCTGTTCGGGAGTCCATATCGAAACCAAGATCGATGTTGCGGTAGAGGTCATCCTTTGCCTCGCCCGAGTATGAGAATGTGACATCGTCAAAAGACAGGACAGGAGGAGGTAGCTTCTCGACGTCGGTGAATCTGAATTTGAACTCCCTCTCCTCCTTAACTTCCTCGATAAGACCATCTGCAATCATCTTGTCGAGAATCTTCTGTCGGGACTTAGCCTGTCGCACTAAGTTGGCGTAGGTACCGGCGCTGGCAATGAACTCCTTGATGTGCTTGATTTCCTCCTGCTGCTTCTTGTAGGCCGTCATCTGGTTGGTCTCCTGTTCCTTGCGGGTTTTGATATAAGAGTCGAAATTACCACCGTAGTATATGAGCTGCTGCTTGCGCATGTCAATCATGTTGGTGCACACACCGTTCAAGAAATCCTGCGAGTGAGAAACCAGGACCAGTGTTCGCTCCCACTTCTTTAGGTATTCCTCGAGCCACACGCAGGCCTCGAGATCCAAGTGAGCAGTCGGGTCGTCCAGAAGCAGTAAGGTCGGCTTGACGAACAGCGCTTTAGCAAGGGCAACACGCATACGCCAACCACCAGACATGTCCTTCGTCTTCTTGTGGATGGTTTCCTTGTTGAAACCCAGACCTGTCAGGATAAGGGAAGCACGGGTGGCAAAAGTCGAGGGATCCATCTTATCCATGTGCTGTTGTGTTCAGTTAGCATAAGTTGGGAAATCACATCGATAATATCATACCTCATAAATATCCATTAGCACCGGGCTGTCGGGGTCCTCATCCTCGAGCAGCTGCTCTGCGAGCCTATCTAGACGGTCCATCTCCTTTTCAGCCTCCTTGAGAACCCATTCCAGGGCGCCTAGGTCGGAGGGCGGGGCGCCTTCGTTGAGGAGGTAGATATCAACATGGTCAGGGATGGGGTACTCCCGCGCAGCAATAGCCTTGAGGAGGGTACTCTTTCCGCAACCGTTCTCACCCAATAATCCATATCGGCGCCCGAACGATAACTCGAGGTCGGTTTCGTTAAGGAGAACACGACCGTGGAAGGTTAAACTGGCGCTGATAATCTTGACGTCCCTGCTAGTGGCTACGGAAGCCAACACACCGGTGGTGATACGATCGGATAAGCCGTGCTTGTCTTTTTGGTCTGACAATGCCTTGACCTTCTCCATCTTAGTGTCGTCGGTTGCGGGAACATCGTCGAGATTGGGAGGGGTGTCGTCACCGGCGACGGAACCGGCTGCGCTCGCATTTTTCGAAGCGGTCTTGGAACCAGCCTTGGACCTAGAGACGAGGGTCTTCTTCTCGCCCTTGCCCTCAGCGGCCTTCTTGGCGAGTCTCTTCTCTTTGGATGCGGAAACCATCTTGAAGCGTTTTATCCTTTTTGTCTATGACCGACCGAGGGAATGATGAAGATGGACGAAGTAATCAAAGTAATCGAAGTAATCGAAAAAAATCGAGGAAAATGTACCCCGCTTAGGCTACTGTAATATTATTGATAGGAACCGCAAGTTATCGGTTATGATAACGATCACAAGCGAATGTGACCGTCTGATGGAGAGGATGGAATGAGTGGGTAGTTATCACGAGAGGAAAAACGGCCTGTTTCCCAAGACTCGACAGTAACTAATAGGAAACAAAAGGAAAAAAGATTTATCCTCCGTAAACTTTTTTCTGAGTTGTTGAATTGTTTGGGAGTGGATTGGAAGTGGGAGGAATCTGCGCGGGGGCGATAAAAGTTCCTTACGCTTGTATCTTTGGGGTCGTGGCTCGTTGGTGGGCTACTTGGTGGGGCAAGTATAGTGGGGCAATGAAATTTTCGACCTTTCACAAGTAAAATCTTGTGCAATAATAATAGTTGTGGGACCAATGGGACCAATGGCTGCCTGAGGCCGCCACAAGAAATTCCGTCCAGCCAAAGGGAATTGTAGGTGGGGGCGGGTCCGTAAGGTATTGACTGCTACTATGTAGTAAAGGTTCCTCCTCGACTGTAAATCCGCTGACGTCAGAGTTACTATTTCTTTTCGAAACTCTTGAAGCAAACGACGGGAAGCCTTCACACTTGTGCTTCGCTCTTAATTAACACCAGGACTAAGAAATAAATGTGGTGATTTGAATTGTCAAGGCAATTCTTGATGTCTCTATTAAAATACCCCTCATCGACCTTATATTGCTTTGTTTATCATCACTCAATGTTAACCTATTCCTTTCAATACTTCTTATTCCGCACATTGTTCTACGGAACAAAGCTAGCATCTAAGATACGTCTGAGAGAGAAGCGACGTAAAATTGAACACACAAATATTCCGACTGACAAGGCCATTATATGCATCCGTCCGACAACACCCAAGTAGACATCGGCCTTCGTGCATATACTAGTTCCCAGCCTCATTTCTACTAGGTGCTCGAGGGTACTTCCAGTTGAGCCCAATTCAGATCGCAAATATTGCTAACAATAAGCTAAGCAATATGGGTTTATAAGTTACATAGGAATAATATAGCTCACGATACTTATAGTACTTCACCGTACTTGCGCATCTCTGCATATGTATCTTTATATGACCTTTCTTGGACCCCTGAGACCGTTCGTGATGAAAAGCTTTGTTCCCTCGATACGTATGAAGTATTGTTCTCGAGACCTGGCTCCGATTCCCATATTCTCGGCTGCCGAATATTATGGTCTCTTCGCCGATGGGTGCCATCCGGGGGCACCACCTTGGGAATTTTGCCAACCGCAGGGCCAGAATGGAATTACCAGATTGCTGGAGTCTGAGAGAGGAGATGCATTGGCACTGTTCTTGGGAAGTCGACAGTAACCTCCCTTCTCAACCGCTCGCAGAATATCAACAACTCTGGCCACAGCACGGCCACAGCACGGCCTCAGGCTACCGGGAAGCAATGTAAGCGCGCCTATGCAGTGGGCTAATCTGCTGTTGGGAACGTAGTGGTTGGTCTTTGGCATACATTTCGTGGCATGATTGCTCAATTGCACGTCATAGCCAGCACAGAGTCGTCCTGTCAGTGCTGTATGGCATTTAGTCTGCACTCACGATTGCATCCAATCCAGCAAGATCGCCTGGATAATCGATATCCAATACCTTTACCAAAATACATGCCTTATTTAGGTATGAAAGTGCATGAAGATGACAAGGAAAGATGCAAGCTTCTGAGATGAGGCAAGCTGCGTCGCAGTGTGCGCACTAGAGGCGGTCCTGCCTTAGTAGCAGACGAGTCTGCGATGTTTCACATAAACACCACACATAGTCGAAATCATGTCTAGCACGTTCTCTTAGTTCGGGGGCAATTCTTATGATTTTTATTTCTTGGGTATGGGTAGGTTCTACTTGATGATACATATGGAAGCGTTTCCTCTAGCCAGAAGCTTGTTGGCCAGTGGCTGAAATTGATCCTAACATCTTCAAGGTGAATATGTATATACCTCCTAGATCATTATACGGAATCGGATAGATGATCTCATCAGTCTAGGGAACTCGTAGCGTCGTATCATAAAGCGTAACAGATAGAAGCGTCTCTCTCATCGGTCTCTCCAGCAACCTGCGGTAGGAACTCTTGGCCAGTCCGTGCAGTCTTGTTTGTAAATGGGTTTAGACCAGTCTCGAGACTCTTGGATTAAGAGGTAGAGTCCGGCGTAATATCGCCCCTGGATCATCTCAACTATCGGTGGTAAGCTTTCAATGCGGCTCGTCCGCAAGATACCTATTCTTTCGAACCTAATATCCATTTTAACTTGCCGCTAATGCCATCAGATTGGTCCCTTAAAGTTCCCATAAGCTCCCGGGGATGGTTGATTTTCGTATTCATATCGGGGTGGTAGATCCTGAGAGTGTAATTCTACTCTTGAGGGAGTTGCATCTAGTTCCCCTCTTATAGCGTCGCCGTAGATCTCGGTAGGTCGTTCGTCGCTATGTAATTCATGGTAGACTTGTGGTGTCTGGATTGGTGTCACTACTTCTCTCGCACCCGGCCCCTGCCATATGGCATTTGCTGGCGGTGGGCCCTTGGGCACATGAGGTAGTCCTTTCTCCGGTGAACTCTCATGAGCAACGGCGATTGCTGGATTTTGTTTAGTCGAGCGCCAGTGGCGCCACAGGAAGAAGCCAGCTACACCGGCAAGGATTATTGCGCCGGCAGCTACTCCAATGCTAAGACCTACTATTGCGCCCACAGATAAGTGTGAACTGGATGAAGGAGTAGAAGATGCTGATGCTGCTGACGAGGGTGTAGTACTTGGTGTTGCTGATGGCAGGGAAACAGGTGCGTCTGAAGATCATAATATTAGCAACATACCAGAGGAGATGTTGGCGTCATACAGGTATATTCATATCGACACTAATACATTCTTCATAACAAAAACAATTAAAGGGGGAAAGAAGGCGGGGAGGCTGTCGAGGTAAAGAAAAGGTGGACATACTCAAGTGATTGCAGTCATACATAATGAAGCAATTTCTGTTCTCGCGGGTATACAAGAGCGTCGGTTCCATCTGCCAACATGTGAAGTTTCCATATCCGTTGTTTCCCGTCCCCGCATAATCCCCTGCAGCGCCATACTCTCTTAACACGGCCGTGAATTTGACGCCTGTATCGCTGAAGTACGCTTCTGTTGTTGTGTTCGCCCAGGCGCGATGCTGGCCGGTCGTCACAGTCGAGACATCATCTGGTGTGCTATCCGGAGTGCCTGAGTAATACGACACTTCGGATGACAAGTCGCTGGAATTCTGTCCTCCAGTGCAATCTGCTAATACTACATCTGTTGCGAGCTCGTGTTAATTCTGGCCTAACACAAAGTTGCTCTAAGTGGTACACAATTTGGGAACAAGGACGAAGACGTCATTGTTCTAGATGGCGACTTGTTGGAGACGTCTACAAGACACCTATCGCTTGAAGACTACCTTAGGTAAGGTGAAAATGCTGGAATTCTCTTACTTTCGTTATGATCTCGAGGACCTATGCTCCGCGCCATGCTGGGCTGGGGGTATATGCGGGACGACTAGGTCTTCAGAAAAAAAGGAAATAACGAGTGTGATTCTTCCACCTCGAGGAAGAGTACTGCGTTGCGTCTCAAACAGACTGAAGCTCTCGGATGTAAGGTGACAGATACCATTAGTTCACTGATGTCTAGGCTCTAGAATTCGTCAACATGAGACGAGTGCAAGACGTAGCAATGCCATGCGATAGTCATGAGTTGCACCCAAGTACTCAGACAACAGGAATAATCAATAGACGATCTAGGCTATTGTCAAGAGACCGAAAAGTCGAAAGAAGGAAGAGAAGTGAGAATATCCGGGAGAGACATCAGGGGTGGTGGAAATCGAAGCTGAAGTTCTGGGACCCCCTGCACTGCTTTGGTGGAACTGCCGATCTTCCTTCCCCGAGTTATGCAATTGAGTTTCTAGAAGACTTCCGTCAGAATGTGATTCGCTGGCTCGTTTTATTCTTTGTCAGCGCTAGATACCGTTCAGTCCTGATATGGCGAAGCTGGACTTTCGATTGAACATGGATAGACAGAGCGAATGCTACATAACATGCAAAAGTTTGGGTCATTCCCAGGGTCCATTCGCGCCCTATTAAGTTGGAACGTTCTTGGCAGTCGGCGGGCTTCCGCGGCCCCTCGCTGTCTATTTCCTCTAAAAACAAGGCGCGCTGCTGATTATACTCGAATCCGTCGCGCCCCTAGGCCTCAAACGAGTGTTCAGCCCTAAGATGGGTCAAGTTATATAAAGACGAATCCTAGTGTTATAATAATAGCTTTGACGGACCTGATTTTCCGTGTATGCTAGGTATTGAGCCATTCATGCGTGCCATAAGGCGATTCGGTTGGACCGAAAAGAGCCAGGGTTGTATATTAAGCATGATTAGCGCTGAAAGTCTCAGCTACTCCAGGATAAACTACAGGACGACGGGATCACCTTGAAAACTTTGAGATGCTAAGCTTTTCAACCTTCTTTTTTAATCCTGATCTACCGTATGTTATCGAAGTGCGAGGATATGCGCACAGTCATTAACATGCCCAGCAATGTGGTACCAATGTATATTATCGGTGGTTGCGCTTGGACAGATGATCCATCCTGAACGTTACTGTACGCCCCATATCACCCTAAAAGGCTATCAGGTACGCTTGGATGGCGTGGTCGGCTTTCTCTCCGGGGCGAGCTAAACCTCACAACAAGGCCGGCGACCTCTTGCTCACTAGATTTTCCTCACTGCGCATTTGGTCTAGTGATGTTGCGCATCTAAGCAGCTTTTGATTTATGGATATTCAATGCAATATTCCTAGGTACCTACCTTGTTCAAACAATTTATCTATTTTGGTGCTCTATTGTACCTATCTAAGTACGGCAATGATAAGATGCCACGAATCCAGGCCCTCCACAATCCCGCGGTATTAACTAACCTGGTACCTTTCTATCGCACGTCTCTTATTACATGTCATTTTCGATACACATATTCCACGCCAAAGCGTGCCATCAACATAAAATGAATTCATGTGGCACCCTTTGATACTCCTCACAACCCCGGCGCATAGCTCATGATTCGGTCAAATCATGAGACTTTATTCGAAACCGCAGTATACGTTTTCAGCGACCCTAAAGCGTCCTGGTATTCTTCTTCAATAACCTTTGCGCGTTCGGAAGACCGTGGTTTTATTGAGCAGGGAAATGGTAGTGGGCTCGAGTTGAAGCCGTCGGAGTAGGCGTCTCTAAAGGGGTAATAATGAGCACGTGACGCCAATAGCGGGAATAGGAGTGCTTACATATCAACGTCAATAGCCTTTCCATTGGCATCCTTCGCGGATCCGACATCGAAAGCCCATAATATACGTGCGATATTAAGTTCCACAGATGCGGACCCGAGGTGCATCCCAGGGCAGATCCGTCTTCCCCAACCAAAGGCACTGTGACCAAATGGTCCGGGATATTGACGGTCTTCTAGGAAGCGTTCCGGTCGAAACTCGTCCGGTTCAGGGAAATCGGATTCATTCAGGTGAACTAAGTACCGGCTTACTGTCAGCATAGCCGGGCCGGGTATCATGTGACTTCTGTTTAACTTACTACTCCATAGAGGCGCAATAATGGTGCTCCCCTTGGGAATGAACATTCCCCTATATACGTCATCCGCGGTACTTGCATGAGGCGTTCCTCCTAGTACGGCGACCGGTCTCCAACGAAGAGTCTCAGAAGCAACCGATTTGATATACGGAAGCTGAGGCATATCTTCAAATGTGGGAAGTCGGTCTTTTCCTACTACCCTGTCGAGCTCCTCTTGTGCCTTCGGGATAAACCGAGGGCCGAACTTGACACATGCAAGGAGGAAACTAGCGAGTGAACCTGCTGACTGCGTCGTGACATGATTCAGCAGGATATTCCACTTCAACTCCAACAGCAAAAAAGCTAACTTACTGTTTCTACCCCAGCACCAAAGGGCGACCCCGCAGTGTAAGCCAGTTCAAGATCTGACATCCCGAGATTATGCTGCTCCTCTAAGAGGTGTTTCGCGAAGCAGGTGGGTAGAGTCCCCTTAGCCATTCTATCCTTGACCTCGTCCATGAGCTGCGTGTATAGTTGAATGTCTTTCTGTCTCTGCCTCAGAACCTCAGCCTTCCACGGTGCGAAGATGCTGGGTATGTATTTCAGCGCGGGGTATCTCTCTACTGCATACTTTCCAGGGATGCTTCGACGATAATATTAGAGGCTGGTACGAAAACGGAGGAAAGAGGGACGTACTTAACTTGAGTAAGCCGGTCCATTGACTCCCCGTTACGTCGTACCACGATATCAGTATCCACATCTTCGACTCTTCGACCGTACGTAACTGTAACAATGACCGAAGCTGCATAACGTTCAAGGTGTTTTCGGAATCTGTCGGGGTCCTTCAGCAAGTCGCGCATTAGGACTTTCGATTCCAGACTTTGGATAGGCCGGTACGTTTCACTTTGGCGCTGCATAAATCCGCCATGTAGTAGCTTGCGCCAGCGCCGCCAGAAAGGTCCATACGGTGACATGAGGCCTCGCATCCCTCCTGACAGCAGCTCACCACCCATAATGAAACGTGGCCTGGACGAATACTTGGCGCCACGTTTCTCAAGCAAATCCCATGCGGCCTGGGCCGAACCCAATATGATGGTCGGCGTCGGCCCCATCTGAAGATAGACTACGTCTCCATACTCTTTGTTGAGTTCTCGAAACCACAGCCATGGTTTCCGAAGACCAGACTTGATGAATTTTGGGCCCGGCGGAAGTTTCGAGCGGTGTGCGTAGAGCTTCCACTCTTGATGGAGCTTGTTTACCAATATCAGTGAAGAGGCACCGTAGAATTTCCCACGACAAGCGACATACCTTAGGGAATATTAAGCTGAAGTATGATAGTGCTACAGCGAAGCCTATGCTAGCAAGTATCTCGGCAAGCATTTTGGCGTTTAGACCTAGCAATTAGGTAGTCATGGTATTGGAGTATGGAATGGTCAATAGAGAAATCCTGAATTAATCAGCCAGAGGATTTCCCTCGCAGAAATAAGGACATGGTAACCGATATTCGTCTTGCGCTAGCTGCCTCTATTCAAATGCCGACCTTGGCGGGGAAATCCTTGTGGATATTCCCCCCAAACTGATGCCCATGTGGTCTGCGGAGTAATGTACACGCGAAGTAAAGACCCTCGCTAATGCGAACTCGATTCGGTTAGTAATCTTGATAATCTGATAGGGGCGTAAGTCGGTGCCTGCACTTTGTCATCACGGGCACCTGATATTGCAAGGATGTCGGTTTACGGCAGTAGGTAGGGTCAATGGCTAACAATTATCATACCCCCTAGTGCTTCTACGTTCGGCACTGCATATACGTGGATGATTGAAATAATTTGACACGAAATTATAACTACCGCTTGAGACTCGTCGGAAGAATAGCCGAAACATGGCTAGGATCGTGGAACTGAGGGAGGCTGAAAAGTGACGAACTCTTACCTCAAAAGGGGTAAGTCTATCCTATAGTCGAATATATTCGTATCCCCCGCCCTTGGCCCCCTTGGCGGATCCATCCGCCCCCAGAGTGAACCAGGTTGTCGGGTGTTGACCCCGGATTGTTTGGAAATCCCAATGTTGTCTCGTCGAATTGACGCGGCGTTACTTAAGCCACATGAATCTCTTGACTTGACGAAGGATTCTTCATAGGTCTCCGCTGGTCCTTACCCTACACTCTTCTACCATTCAATAACAATGAAGGAAAATACACTATTCAGCAAACCGTTCTTGACTTCGCTATTCCTTGGGATAGGCGGCTTTCTCTACGGCTAGTAAGTGGCGTCTTTGCGACGTCTACTCCACCTCGTAACTAATAAGGCCCAGTGATTCGGGAATCATTACTCCGACTCTGGCACTGAAGTCCTTTTTGAAGTACTTCGGTCAACCTGATGCCGCTACTCGAGGGGCGATTGTGTCTGTCTATCAAGCAGGAGGTGATTTCCGTCTATGGTTTTCATGTTGTCTTTGAGCTAAGCCCAATCACAGCTTGGCTTGGCAGCGCCTCGGTTGGTATCACCAGTGACAGGTTCGGGCGGCGAAAGGCAATAGCATTCGGATGCATATGGGGAGCCATTGGAGCAGCTCTGATGGCCGGGGCTGCCCATGTCGCTATGCGTAGGTCTCATTAAAACTCAGTGGATGCGACAGAAGGCTGAAATTTCCGTCTCTAGTCATTATGGGCCGCCTCTTGGTTGGATTTGCCGTTGGAACAATTACAGGGGTAGCTCCTGTTTTCGGTGCCGAGATTGCAAAGGTAAGGGGTCAATGGTGTGCGTCTTAAAGGAACGCTACTAACCTCAGGTTATGGTAGACTCACGAACGAGCGAAGATAACTGCTGCTAATCAAATGAGTAAGAGTGTCCATCCATGTGGATTTTAAGATGATTAGGTACCTTATAGATATATATGCTGACTAGTCATGAAGTGGTTGCTTGGGGATTCTTCGTCGCGTTATGGACCGGTGTCGGTGAAGGCAAATGGACCAATCCTAACCAGTGGAGACTCGGATTTGCAATTCAAGGCATACCGGCACTCATTTTAGGCGTTGGTGTCTTATTTGTCGGCGAGTCGCCGAGATGGTTGTGTTTGAAAGGTCGTTATGATGAGGCAAACCAAGCTTTCCGGAACTACCACTACGACGGATCTAACGAGGAGTGGTGCAACACCGAGTTCGGCGTCATCCAAGTTAACATCGAAGAGGAGCAGAAGGCTCAGGGTCGTCTGACCTGGGCGGACCTTTTCAAGACCCCGGCATTCCGAAAACGTCTTTTTGTTGGATCGTTCGTGTGGGCAGCTGCTATGCTGTCAGGGATATCATTTGTGCAATACTACCAGACAGCCATCTATGCGACTCTCCAGTTTGATGAGAGTGAGCAGCTTCTCGTTAGCGGGCTTTACGGTTCCGTGGCTCCCGTCGCTTGCCTCATATCTCTCTTCTTCGTTGATCGAATTGGCCGGAAGAAGATTCTGATAACAAGCTCCTCTCTTCTCTCCCTCTGTTATCTGATAATCACAATTATCGCGGCTGTCTATCCTGCGCGCCCCGGTTTACCTACGAACACCTCAGCACAGAGAGGACTTATTGCTTGTATATTTGCCGTTTCTGCGAACTATTCGGCTTTACTAGGGCCCATGACTTGGATTATTCCGTGAGTCTTATCTTCGGTAAAGCTCTTATCCATGCTAACGAGCGTCTTCCACAGCCCCGAGGTCTTTACTACCGAACTACGAGCTAAAGCGAATGCCCTGGTACAGGTTATTCACTACTCCATCAGTCTTATCATTACACAGTGCTCGCCAATAGCGCTGGCCGCAGTTGGTTGGAAATACTACGTACGTTTATTCCGTACCTAGGAGGTAGTCTCTTAAAACCATTCTCGAATGTTAACGTAATGGACAGATACTGTTCATTCTCACTAATGCGCTTTGCGCTCTCATATTTGCTTTCGCATATCCAGAGACGAAAGGAAAATCCTTAGAAGAAATCGATGAAATTTTTGGAGACGTTAAAATATTTCACGGAAACGATGTTAAGCTCGCTCTTGATGAGGAAAATGTTGTTGAGACAGTGGAAGTTCGCGATGAGAAAACGACTTCGTAGATTCACGGAGGTAGAGGCACATACGTTAATGCCTACCAGGGTACTACTACGGCAAGTACCTGACAGTAATTACCTTATTAGATTTACAAACGTTACAATGCAATTTACTTTTAATTGCAATTTAGAACGTGCGTAAATGGATATACCTGCATTATGGTTAATTTGGGTATTATACCCAAGTGGTTCTGCGATCCTGTTGATAATATCGAGCTAGGGAGGAATACTAAGTTCGTCCGCATCTACCTGCCGTAAGTGTATTTATTGCGCACGGAGAGTAAATGGCCCAGTTCTCTCATAAACCTTCATTTGCGTAGGTATTAATGGGAAAAAATTAACATTCCAAGTTTACAGTAGCGTAACTCTTAAGTTTTCTATCTCCGAAAAGAGTCTTTCCCAATACAATACACGAGGCTCTCCAATGTAACATGGATAACGAACTTTACACCTCTTCTTTAAGTGAACTAAAAATATTAGGAGCACTTAATTAATCTCTTGCCACAAGTATTCCACCCTCATCGACAACATTACACTACTGTCTAGTTGGCAAACTGAAAGTTTCTATACCTACCTAGATACATCATGCATCCACGTGGTAAAAAGTTCAGACAAATCCAACTTGTAAGTCATCCAAAGCATCCTAATTTAAGGGCTTATATGAGTAAACTGCTTTAAGTTCTTTGACACTAAATATTTATAGAAGGATAATGGAGGCCTCTCAGGCGCGACGAGCCAAGCAACCGCAACTCGGGACGAAAATAACACATCACTATTCATCACTAACTTGCCTCCAAACTGCACCGTCACTCATCTGCTAGCAAGTATCCGAGGATGTGGAAAGATTTATTCCGCAGGCATCGTCCGACCTACCCTCAGCCATGCTACTGCAGCTGCGAAGCTAATTTTTTTCGACAAAGAGGGAGCGAAAAAGTTCTATGAGCTGTCTGGGGCTAAGCAGTGGAAAGTCAACGATCATTTACCAATCGTTGTGCCAAACAGAGTTCCCACGCAATCTCAGCCAGACACATCCAACTCGCGTGTGATCGGAATTTGGGGCCCCAAGGACGTTATCAACCGGGACTACCTAGAAGGAAAGGTTTTCTCTACCTTCTACTACCACTTAACCAAAATCATTGTTCATTACGAGGAAGACGACTTTCGCATAATGGAATTCCACTTTGGGTCCTTCCACAAACAGGCCGAATCGGCCATGGAGAGGATTCGCTCGTTCATAGAGACGCCGAATCTGACGGAAGGGGAGCGAGCTCTTTGGGTAAAGGTGACGGCCATATACCTTTCTGATCCTTGTGCTTGACCTGTTGCTGTTTTATCGGAAGAGGCTGATTGTTTCAACTGTTATATTATTTGGGAGTCATTCTGTGTGGATTTTATTCAGGATTAAGTAGTAATCTTCAAATCTTTCCGCGCCCCCGGAACGAATTCAACTTATTCTGAGCATCAATTCATCCCATTTAGGATTAAACCATGATCTTTGGCATACCTTGTGTTCCCCGTGCCATAATAGGAGGTATGTACCTACCTAGAGGGTACCTACCTTAGGTAGTGTTGCGCCGTGGTATCTGAGGTTAAAAGTGGAGCCTGCAGATGGCAATTGTAGGGAGGTGTATAAGGGGTGCTGTGTCAATGATTAAGTTATTCATAGGATAATCCATAAGAGTAAATATTTGGTTTATTAAGCTACCTATTCTAGGTTGATATGTAAAAACCTACCATAGCTATAGACACTAAGGCTTATATCCCTTAGCATTTCCCTAGATTTAGTAAGCTCTTTTCTTTCTTTGCTCTTGCTCATGCATTGCTTCTTGGAACTTATCTAAAAGAGATCCTGCAATGACTTCGTAAGGAGATTCGGGATACTTAACTCCAGCACGGGGCCAGTCGGGAGGATATTTACCACATACCCATAACTGGGGATTCCGGCCTCCAACAACGCCCCTTTCGTCCTCTCTCATCATCCGAAGAGCTTTCATTTCAGGATTATTATTCTCATAAATAATATACAAATGGCCCTGTAAATTGCTAGTATTAGGAGACGATCCCATCCTTAGAGTAACATGATTGTCATCCAATGATAGGATTCTATCTCCGGCGCGGGACCATCCTGTCGTGCTAAAAGAATGACCTTCCGACCTAGATGACTTGGTCAGTACTTATATTCCAAAGAGGTGTCTACTGGCTTACACAATCCACGCATGAGATAGGCCGCATTTTCTGGTTTCCTCACGAACTATATTCTCGGTGGTTTGAAGCACTGCTTCAGCATAACGAGGGGGGCCTGGGGTAAGCCAGACTACCTGAAACTTGTAGGTTAGTATGAGTATTAGACAATTAACCTGGGAATCGAACGAACCATTGGATCATCTATAGTACCAGAACCACTCCATCTTGAAGATTGCTCAGCTCGTCTTCCAAAATGGAAGTCGTGTCGTTGACCTTCCCCAAGTCTCATTCCTTGCACCCATACGACACTCTTCTGGGTTTTATATCTACGTTGATACATTTTTTTCCTACGTTATGGTCACTAATTTAGGTACTGGTAATTGACTATGGAGCAGGCAATACAGTCTACCTATCTAGATACTCTTCAACTTAATAGGCAACATGATGATCATATATTTCGTATAACTACTACAGTGGTTCACGGATCAACGCCATTGCAAATATCGAGCACTTCGTTGATAGACTAGGTGGTTGTTTTACTACCCTAACAACCTTTTTATTCGTCTTCTGGAGTGAAGTTCATAAAGGTTGATATAAGAAGCTTGGTATATAGAGAAACAGTGTCTATTATTTTCATATGCTATTCTAACCATGGTGGTCACCTTGTTAGGTAATCCTCTGTTTCAACTACCTAATCCCGGCTTTCTACTTTAGGGATCACACGCTAATTCCCCTACAGCTATAGCAGCTTTTAGCACCAAGTTCCCTGTAAATAAAAATAGGTCTATAAAAGGATTTAGCAGTTTGGCAGATCTTGAGACATCTTACACGGCAGCACGGTAAGGCCCCTAATAGTTTGCGTCTATGGTAATCTTTCGTCCATTCCCTACCTGCCTGCCGTGTTTCGACGGGTTCCTACTTTGTTGCAGTATTGCATAGTTGAATTGGGTAAATCATGAAATCATCAACAACTAAGATGTACGAGACGCGACTAGACTACTCTGCAGCAGGATACTTCGGTATCAACTGTCTCTTCAATACTGGTGTGTTTCAAACTCTTATTTTCAACCCAAGCTTGTGAAATGACTCCGTTAATACTTATCCGAGATACTGGATCGTATTGAAGCATCATTCGTAGGAGGTTCGAGAGTTCTAGTACATATTCCCGAGGATGCTGGTAACTAACGACCCGGACCTTTTTATCTGAACCCTGGTAATAGTCATCCTGTGATCCCTGGTATATCCTCCTTTCCTTCCCTAAACAGGCTTCTAGCAAGTCCGAGTATCCGCTACCTTCGATCACCAGTTTTCTTTCTTCTATTAACCCCTCGGAGCTTTTCGTAACTGGTTGTATTTCAGTAATAGATGCATCTGTCTTGGAAGTAATATCTCTAGAGTTGTATTTCAAATATGAGCTCCCTCGGAGTTCGCAGAGCTTCTTCCACCAAGCAGTTCTATATGGTTCAGGCAATGCGCCCAAGTAAAACTCCACCTCTTTAATGGTATAGTAGAGACCGCTACCAGAGTGTGACACAAATAAGGGGTCACCCGCGCAAATCTCGTATATGAGACATGCCAGCGACCAAATGTCACTGTACGTTCCCGGAGCCGTGGTTCGAAACATGACTTCTGGGGCTGCGTAGAGGGTTGGAACGCCTGTTGATTTGGGAGGGCTGTCGGTAAAGAAAGATTCACCAAAATCAATGATTGTGATCGACTTCGTTAGCATCTTCTCACACCTGAATTGGTCGACAGACTCTACACAATACTCTGGGGCCCTAGGTCCCGGAGAACTACCTGATACAGTTTCGACTTCTATTAATTCGGGCTCTCCCATAATTTCTATAAGTTGTTCCTTGCTTAAATCGTCGATACCTTTAATCTTCATTAGGATATTGCCTGGTTTGAAGTCACCATGGCAGATTCCCTGCTCATGTAGAAAACGTAGCGCCTCGATCGCTTGCCGACATATCCTTTTTGTGTCTGTTACCATCTGCTCATGCACGTTTCTTAGAGTTAATCGCCAATTCGAGATGTCCATGCCCAGTATTGGCATCACGAGACAAAGATGACGACCATTAGGCCCTTCAAGCCAAAACTGCTCTAAGGGCACCGTTATATGGTGCTTATCGAGGTCAGTCGTAGTGAATTGGCTTCGGAGGTGATCGAATATCCTCTCCTCGACCCCTCGGGACGAATAGTCTGCAGTCATTATCTTGACTGCCCTCCATTTCCCCAAAGTAATATCGCGGCACAACCAGACGATCCCAAAACCACCGTTCCCAAGCTTATGTACAACTTCAAACCGACCGTCAAGGATGTCATCTAGGTGGACGGGATGATGTCCGCCCAAGTTGTACATCTGAACATCTTCGAGGCGCAAGTCACGGTCCATAGGCTCATACTCAATTCTCCCCTCTGCGGGAATTGCGATAGGTTGCGTTTCGTGATCCGTGGATCTCTCTGAGGTAGCCAGAGAGCCAAGGCTGATCGTCGTATTAACAGTCATTCTGTGAGGCTTTGATAGCTTGCGAACTTAAGCTCTAATGTGCCAGAAGGTTCCAGCTGCGATATTTTTATAAAGTATGGTGTAACACGATAAATTTATCTTCAGGTAGAGCCTGATATTTTAAGACAAGGAATGATAACTAGAAACTCATGCATAGTAAATTGGGTGTATTCTTTTCTTTGATACTGTCGTAGTATCTTAAAGGCGACATACATCGGACAAAGACAGGTAACCGAGTGTTAGGATAAGAAGGCTTTTCGAGAGTTCCTTAATGATATTCTACTATAACACTACAATGCTGATTGTGCATTTATACAATGAATTTTCAGTGTCCACGTATTCTTTTATGCGGGACGAGATATCATTAGTACCTAGGTATCTATGTATTGTCTATTAGGCATTACTATCCACCTAAGTTTTAAATTTAATATCTTGTTTCTATGTTTCTATTTTTCTAAACTAAAAACCGGATATGAAACATCTCCCGATTGGAAGTCTGGCAAGCGGAGGTTTGCATGAGGTTCTTAGTTTGGAGGACTACGATTGAAGCTGTCTCATGAATGTTGAATCACAAGGTCAAAGTCGCTGGCTAATTCCATATGGTACGCTAGATATGGCAACTAGAATCATTCGCCACAATTTGAATTGCATTGACGTTACAGGATAGAAAAAGAATCGATAGAACAAGAGAAGCGTGAATGATCTACTAGGTACAGATAGGTATATGTACATCTTTACCTAATGTGAGTAACAATGGTATTGGACTAGCACAATTACCTATGCACAGCGGCAATACATTGTAGATCATGTGTGATAGAAGTAAAGTTGTATACCAGTTTCATCCGAATGCCTTGCAAAAACTAGCATTGTAACGCATGAATGACGACTTGAGGAATATCTTGTCGTTTCGGAGAACGGCAACGTCGTAAGCTGAAAGTGCCGGCGTTTATTTCCAAACCCTGGGCGTCGCTAAATCTTACTCAGCACTTACCTGTTTCAACTGTAACGTTGCTGATCCGTAGAGAAACGAACAAGCAAGTTATACCATAGCCATCTTCTATATGCCGGGAATTCATCTTGCCGTATTAGTCTAGCGCCTTTAAGTCCTACCATATGGAACAGGAGATCTCGGTTCTTCCTCTTTGGTGGTTTTGTAAGCACCTTCCTACCCAAACACTCTTGGCTCTGGAATTGGAGTTGGCATCACCGGTACTTGGGCCAGCCTAATCTGTCAACTTGTAAGATTGAGTCTTAATGGGTTCCGAACTTTGATACAGCATCGAGGTCTGTCTTTCGGCGCGTAACGCGTCATCGTTAGTAGCGCTGAAATTGTCAGCCGATTCCCTATCTCTACGGGCGCAGGACTCTACCAAATGCCTACCCGATTATGGCTGCTGACACCGAAGACCTTGGAGGTGGGCTTCGGGCCTTCATTATCGTTATGATAATTGTGACAGTGGTTTTTCTTGCCCTGCGATTCTGGTCTAGGAGTCTCACTCCCCATTCCGCGCGGGCAACATTTCATCGCTTCTGGTGGGATGATTGGGTTGCTCTAGCAGCTGGCGTAAGTCTGCAAAAACTTTCACATTGATCTATCCTCGAGCTTCGTTGGCACATTTGGGACGTCTAATAACCTTGAGTTCAGGCTGTCCTCCTAGCACAATTGGCGATAGAACTTGTCATGATCCAAGATGCTGGATTCGGTCGCCACATGAATACTCTAACGTCTTATGAGCGGGAATTGTTTTTCAAGCTCCTGTATGTCGGCGACTTCGTCTACGATACGGCTCTGTTCCTCACCAAACTTTCTGGTTTATTGTTTTTCACTCGGCTCTTCCCTCGGCATGCGAACCCGAAGTTCTTCAATATTTCTCTATGGATAACATACGCTCTTAATACATCATGGCTCATAGGCGCGTACTTTGGAACCATATTCTTATGCGACCCCGTCGAAGCGGGCTGGAATCCATGGCTTCCGGGAGGAAAGTGCGGGAAGACCACCACCCTCTTTCTTGGTAGCGCAATCCCCAGTGTCGTGATTGATTTATTCATCTTGCTGCTACCTTTGCCCCAGATCTGGGGTCTTCGAATCAGCCGTGGGAAGAAGGCCGGACTTTTTGTCGTATTCATTTTGGGATACTGGTGCGTGCGCCTACGGTGGCTGATCATTCAAGTGCTAAACATAATCCTACAGCGTAATTGTCTTATCGCTGGGCCGTCTAATCACTGTCCTTACGTCTGGAGAGGGGTTCAACACGGATACCACTTGTAAGTGAAAGGTAGCACAGGCTGTAATTACTGTGCAATGCAGCTAATACATAGAGCCTATAGATGTGGCCATACGGACCTTCTACTGGGTGTCGGCCGAGTCTCCGATCACCATAGTATGCATCTCTCTTCCTGCCATGTTACCTCTAGGAAATCACATCCGCCACCGATACTTGAAGCAATTCAAAGCCAAAATAATTTCTATTACATCCACACCCAGCGCTTCGAAATCTAGTACGATACGAAGTAGAAGCGGAAAATTTTCTTACCCCAGGGAGGTGTATGGCGAGGCGCTGCATATGGAGAGTGGTTTGAATTTTCGTGACTCTCCGACACAAACGGTGGACCGGCCCTTGCAGGGTCAAAGTAGTGGCTAGATTTTAATAATACACCCACCTACACTGCTTGAGTAGTGCTGTACGAAAACCGAAGAACCGTGGAAGGAATTTTCCCTTCGGATACAAATAGAAAGGAACAATGGGCTTGTGGACAGCATAAATATTTATGAATTAATGATTACCTAGGTATTGATTGAGAAATCGACGGCATTCGGTTTGAATCGTACGTTAATTACGTCCGTGCTTGATAATCTAGAATGTAGGGCCGAACTGCTTGAAAACTGCCAGACACCCCACGATGAATGTGTCCGACTAGTACGCCCGGCATTAGCTCTCATCAAGTTGGGTGCTGACGCTGACGCAGAGCGGTTTTTTGGCATGTAACTCTACGGCATATAGTAGATTGCAGGCTGGCCATCTTGCAGTATGCGCCTAGGCGGCGAGGGCGGGACATAGAGGGGCTGTAGGGAGATGATCCCTAATATTCCCTGTTTCCATAGCCCAAGGTTACAGGGATTGTTACATCCATGGCTGCCTATTGAAGCTTTTTAGGACTGTAAGATCATCAATCTTTATAGATGAGTATGTGTTACATTGTAAAACCGCGCATCTATCTCCTAGAGGTAGGCATGCGACTTAGGTTAACTCTCACCGGTAGACCGGCTAGGGAGCTTCACGTTACACGCACCGTACTACGGCCGGAAATCCTACATGATATGATATGGTTAAGGGGGTTTGCATGGCTACAACCCCTGGAACCTCGTGGGATATGCCCTATGGACGACCTATAATTAACCAGTCATAGCCAACCAACCCCTCTATTGCTGCAATCAGATTTCGTTTCACACCGCTCCACCTGCGTACATCGTCGCGTAAGAAAGGTGCTACATCTTGTTGGTTGTCTTGAGCGCATCTTATGAATTAAGTCGGAGGCGGCCGCTTGATGCACGGCGAGTAAAGTATTTTTAGTAATAGCTTCGTCCTACATTCTCGATGGATTGTCTCCACACGGCCGTAACTAGGTATCATCTCTAGAATGATACGCGGGCAATAGAGTCGCATTCGTAAGCGGCCACGAACATCCGAACCAACTGAGCCGCAGAGTAACATACTGCGGTGCTACCCAAACAGGAAATGCGACCTTTCCAACATTCGGTGCTATTGAAGAGCGGTATGGTTATGTATGCTCACTGTTCATCTGTCCATCTCCGATCCTCTCCGTTTAGTTGCCCTAAGAGGGTAATCCACTTATAGCCCCCAATTATGTTTGCGATCCCAACGAGCTGCGCCTTTTCCATCTTGGTCGAGAAATCCCTGTACGTCGCATCGTCCAGCGGTCCGGCGAGCGTGGTAAGAACCCTTCCTAGGCGATAGGCCGCCGTCTCTTCATCGTTTAATCCTTCCGGCACTTTTCCCGACAGTGCATCCTCGCATTGCTGATCTGTCAGACCGAGTCTTCCCCCAAGCCTGCGATGGCAGTAAGCCATGTAAGGGATGTCCACAACAGAGATTAGCGCCATAACAGCTAGCTCTCTGTTGCGCGGTTTGACGCTGTTTGGATGGAATGCCGTCTTCGCCACGTCGAAAAAACCGCGCGCGACATCGAGATTGTAACTTGGAAATGGCTTAGTTCACTGAAAGGTAACTCGGTGCGATCGAAGGACCGAGTTTGATACGATGACATAGAGTAATGAAAGAGGTGGTATACCTTAGAGGGGCGAGATATCCCAGCATCGCCGTTTCATCATCTTCCATGATTGGGAATTGGCGATTTCCTTTCCAGAGGTCCGTCATCAAATCCTCCATAACTTGCTTGGCTGCCAGGTCAGGTGCTTCACTTAAGGGAAATCGCGAAGCCATTGTGTAGATACCTCGTGAAGATAAAGAAAGATATATTGATGGGCCGTTCGTTGCTTGTCAATGGTGGGAATCTGTAGACCTGAAAGATGAGATGCAGTTTCGGATGTTGGCATACTATCTCTACCTCTATCTGGCCTCACTTAGGGAGTGGATTATAGGGGCTTAAGTACCCAGAAAGTACCTATAAGTTGGTTTCGGGTCTTCACTGACATCACCTAATCGGTCATCTCCCCACAATTTTGATATTCCATGTCAAGATCTCCTACAGCGTTGGTTTAGTTAGTGAAGTCACCCTTCAAGGGAATGTCGTTCAGTATGGAAACTGGCGGTTCATCTTTCAGAGTGGTCATTGTGGGTTTCAATACAGTGTGCTCGGGGAAGTAGTCGCTAACTTCATTCATATAGATCGGAGGTTCTCTTGCTGGATTAATGTGCGGTATCGCCTTGAAGCATTCTGGTTACGAGGTACAAATAATAGAGCAAGATGGCAATGAGCGACAGAGCCATATGTCTGGTGTTGGCCTTGGGCCAAGTGTAGATCACTTTTTACAACGCCACGACCGTCTTTACAGTGCCTTTTCACAACGAACCAGCTGCATTCAGACCCTTAAAAACGGAACTCCCCGGGTGCTTGCTACTGGAAATAGGGACATCACTAGCTGGGACGCATTCTACTATCGCCTTCGCTCCAACTTTGATGGGTACATAAGCTCATATTACCCATCAGCCCCGCAACCTTCAGAAACTGACGGTTCGGTCATCTATGATGCTCGCCAGAAGGTCTTGGGTGTCGTACCAGCGGAGCCCGATGGTTCATATATGATCCTAAGCATACTAGACCGCGATACCGAGGAAGAATATCAGAAGAAGGCCCACTTGATTATCGGCGCAGATGGGCCTGATTCTTTAATAAGGGCCAAGTATCTCCCTACGGTGCAGCGCAGTTACGTCGGGTACATTGCCTGGAGAGGGACAGTTCCGGAGCGGGAGGTCTCGGTAAAGACTCGCGAAATGTTTAATGACTCTATCATGACATATATGATGAGGGAAGGTCACTGTGTTGTTTACACCATTGCTGGTGCAGAAGGATCTCTCGAGCCTGGCGAGCGTCTGCTCAACTTTTGTTGGTATGACAATGAAACAGCCGAAGCTTTAGATGAGATAATGATCGATGCCGTCGACGGGCATCGGCATCATAATACCGTTCCTACTGGTAAAGTTCGAGAGAATATCTGGTCCGCCCGTCTGGAGCGTGCCAAGGATGAACTCCCTGCCCCCTTTCTCGAGATAGTTACTAGGATCCGGCGACCATTTGTCCAAGTAATCACTGAGTTCCAGCCGAGGTCACCGCGCGCTGCGTTCGAGGATGGTAAGGTTTTACTTGTTGGAGATGCGTTATCACTCATGCGTCCCCATACAGCTCAGGGTGTTGCACAGGCGGCATTCCATGCACTAGCCACTGAAGACTATGTCGCGGGTAAGATATCGGTGAAAGAATGGGAGGATCGAGTCCTTAGGTTTTCGTTGTTACACTCATCTCAAAGCGTGTGGTGGGGCAAGTTTTATCAGGAAAATATCGCGACAGCTCTCTTCTGGGGTATACGGTACTGGATGTGTTATACACTGGAGAAAGTGAGATCGTGGTGGAATAAGGATGAATCAATGCATAGGGTGTCACCTTCGGTGCGCAAATCTGCCTAATGAGCATGTATATTTGCAGCTGCCATCCAATGTAATTCCATCGCTCACAGGTCTCGCTATCCGGTACAGCTTGCAAGCGGCTAGGGCAGCGCGGTTATCAAGCGCAGGCTCCTGGAACGCTATCAAATATGAATATCCCCGTAGGCCTCATGATAACTTAGAAGTTGACGTAGTGTTGTATGCGTATGAGAATTGAAGTTTTTTGGCTAGTGTCAAGGTAGGTCGGCCAGCAAGGGATGAGATAGAACCCGAAGATCAAAGGCCGGTTTTGCCTTATGGTACTGCTTAAGTCCGAATCCTCGTAGTCCGAGTTTACCTTCAATGTTGGACAGAATTTTTCCCCTCAAGTAGGTACCTTAAGTAGGTACCTATACGCCGAAATACGTGCTTAAGTTTACTGCGTCTCTACTACATGTAATCCATGAGAGCGGCATGTTAGGGCCGCCCCCGCTGTGCTGTACCGCTGCAGGTAGCGAAGTACATCCTGTCGGTTATAAGGGAGTTCAATTAGTTGAACGCCAATTGCTAGAACTAATTTACAAGGGCCAGCAACCCAAAATCGTGCATGAAGGACAGAGACTCAAATACCACAGCTGCTCGTGCCATTCGACTGCACACTTCTGTTTCTTTTTCAATTAACCCAAGACACAAGTATACACCTTTTAGAACTATTTTTCCATAGCTGACCATGGGACTGTATACAGCGCTCCCTGATGATATCCGAGAAGTCGACGTCATTCTTGTTGGTGGTGAGTAGTCTGTCTCTTAATGATACTGAATTTTCTGAATTCACTTGATAACGCGTGTTTTCCTGAAGGCGGATGCACTAGCTGTATAATTGCTAGCAGACTTTCAGACGCTGACCCAGCGCTTTCAATTCTAATTATCGAGAGCGGCCAGAACAACTATGAGTTGCCAAATATCGTCCATCCGGGGTTCTGGTTCGGTCATCTGGCTCCGGGTAATGGGTTCGTCCAATTTTTCCAAGGGCCTACGTCCAAGCAACTCGCTGGGCGCAAGGCTACCGTTCCGACCGGCCACATCCTTGGTGGAGGTTCATCTATAAACATGTCACTCTACAGTCGTGCGCAACGATCTGACTATGACTCATGGAATGTCCCGGGTTGGTCTGCCAACGACCTGTTGCCATATATGAAAAAGGTATCCCTAATACTTCTCTATTGGAACTTCTAGTGTGAACTAAACTCCCTTCAGCTCGAGAAGTACCATGGTCCGGGTCCCAAAGATCGGCACGGATATGATGGCCCAATACAAGTATCTGGCACCACATTTCGCGGCACCAGACTTGAGAACGATTTCATCAAAGGTCTTGGGGAACTAGGATGGCCGGAGATTGAGGACATCAATACACTGGATAATATTAACGGTGTGATGCGTGCCTTGCGTTACTCCGACCCCGATGGTCGACGTCAGGATACAGCTCACATGTATTTACACCCCAGACTCCAAGATGGCAAACATCCTAACCTACACGTACTTGTCGAATCTCAAGTTGAGCGTGTTCTCTTCGACGGCCAAAGGGCAACTGGTGTTACTTATAGGCCTAACCCAGCTTTCCAGTCCAACAAAGACACGCCACAGAATGATACTCGAGTGATCAGAGCTAAAAAACTGGTCATTCTCTCTTCTGGACCTCTCGGAACGCCACTTTTACTAGAGCGATCAGGCATTGGAAATCCCGAGGTCCTGAAGCGTGCTGGTGTACCAGTCGTAGCTGATGTGCCTGGCGTTGGACACGACTACGAGGATCATAATTCGATGATGTACGCATACAAGTCGGACCTTACTCCTGAGGAGACCATGGACGGAATCAATTCTGGTCGCTGGGCTGCTGAAGACTTGATCAAGAATAAGCACAAGATGCTCGGCTGGAACTCCGTTGACGCTCAAGCTAAGCTTCGACCAACTGATGCCGATGTTGCTAGCCTTGGGCCTGAATTCCAAGAGGCCTGGAACAGGGATTTCAAAAATGTCCCAGATAAGCCCCTCATGATGATGTCTCCTGTTGCTGGGTGAGATTGTGATGCCTTCCAACCCGATGAACGGTTAACATTTTAACTCCGTATAGATTTCCTGGCGATTTTAGTCTTGTCCCGGTTGCGCAGTATTTCACCATCGTCACGTTCAGTCTACATCCTTTTTCACGCGGCCATCTCCATATTACTGGCCCTAAGATCGATGACCCACCTGACTTCGACCCGGCACTTCTTTCAGACCCTCAGAATCTTGATATTAAAAATCACATATGGATGTTCAAGAAACAACGGGAGCTAGTCCGTCGGATGAGTGTATTCCGAGGCGAGATACCTGGCATGCACCCTACCTTCCCGGCCGGTTCTAAGGCTACGTTTGGCACTGACGTGAAGGAGGTCGAATATACGAAAGAGGATGACAAGATCATTGAAAAGTGGATACGGGAGCATATAGATTCTACCTGGCACCCGATCGGGACTTGCAAGATGGCGCCGCGTGAGAAGCTTGGCGTTGTGGATCCAGCCCTGAATGTTTACGGGGTCCAGGGGCTCAAGATCGCCGATATGAGTATCCCGCCCGGTAATATCGGCGCTAACCTAGCTAACACGGCCATGACTATTGGTGAGAAAGCAGCGGATATATTCATCGAAGAATTAGGCCTAGGAAAGAAGTAGGGTGTTATTAGAATCCCTAAGGTACCATCTAACCTCCCTAGGGAGGTACCTTGAGGTACTTGGTAGTGAACAAATTCATTCCGGAAGCGGTATCTTCGTCTTCGCGTCTCGCATTTAGTCTTATCCCTATTTAACTACAGTGAAATCCCGATTACGAGACAGGATCTCACATGATAGACTGCTGATACCGATGATGACGCAATACCATCAAATCACCGGCAGTTCCAATGCCCGTAATGGTGGGCTGCAAGGCACGTAGATTATTATGCTCAATTCCTCCTCCTAGCCTAGATGTCATGTAGGGCTGTGCTTGATTCGACCTTGCATATAACAGCAGATGCCCGACATCGGGTTGGTCTCCTAAACGACAATGTCATCACGGTTGCATTAGACTGTGATAAGTTTGTAGGACTTCACACCAACACATGGCGTATCTTAGTTCTAGGAGGTTGTCTAGAGACAATGCATGTGAAGAGTCCTACGTAGTACTGTAGGTAGGATGCTGCGTGGGTCCAGTGTCAGCAGTAAGCCTAGATGGGGTTGGCTTAGATTACGATGGACTCCGGACCGTGTCTGAGGTAATTGTCGGTGTGGCCAAGCCTGCGAAGACGATTCGCTATTCACCTGAAAGCGTACAACGATCCGACGATGTATCACTGAACGACGACCCAGTCCACTGAGCAGGAGCTATAATGGCGCATTGGCACGATCCATATCTGATGGACATGATATCCGCCGCTCTCATGTACATTCACACTTTTGATGTTGGTCGCTTCTTCTGTCGCCCTGTGACATGCGCTAGGTACTTCATTGGTTATGGCACTAAATCTACTTGAAACATTTCGGTCACATTTCTACCCGATCAGAAGAATCAGCCAATTGTTGCAATGTCCGACTTTTCTTCTACAGGCGTGTATGTTATTTCGATTGACCGTCATATTCGCATGCCTAAATTGTATCCTGAGTGATACTCCGACCCGTGACGAGCTTGGTGCAACGCTACTTATGACCTACTGCTATTAGACGTCTTATACAAGCCTAGTAGCTAGATATTGCAATAACTATTAATGACTATGTCCATCGACTCATGTATCTCGTTATAAAACAATTCTTACTAGATAGTTCACCCGCATTGTCTCTAGTGTGATCGTGCTTCGACATTCTCCGACTTGCCTAGTAGTAGATTATGGGTGCAAATCCGGGTCCAGCAATTCCACATAATAATCATGCCGAGTTTGAAGAACTAGAGCTCGATGGCGACGACACAGACCCCATCGCGATATGTGGTTTCTCAATTAAGTTCCCACAAGATGCGACATCGCCAGAAGCCTTTTGGAAGATGCTCATTGGAAAGCGTTGTGCAATGACCGAGTTTCCCCTTAATCGTCTGAATACCAGGGGTTTTAACCATAAGGAAAATCGATCAAACACAGTAAGATGCTCACACATTTGGTCATTCAAACTAGACTAGAATCGCTGATTTACATCGTTATAGTTCCAACTTCGAGGTGGCCATTTCATCGAAGATGACCTCTCCGTCTTTGATGCGGATTTCTTTTCAATTTCACCAACTGAGGCTTCAGCAATGGACCCAATGCAGAGATGGCTACTCGAAGCAGCCTACAGGGCTCTTGAGAATGGTACGTGACTTTCACTATGAATTTATATGAGCCGAAGTCTGATCAAGTCACTAGCTGGCATCCCTATGGAGAGTATCTCGGGCTCTTCCACGGCGGTCTATACGGGGTCTTTCAGTATGGACTACATGATACAACTATATCGAGATGCAGAAAATCCGCCGATGCACGCTGCTCTTGGACTTGGCCTAAGCATGTTAGCAAATAGGCTTAGTTGGTTTTTCAATCTTCGTGGTCCTAGCATCGGCTTAGATACAGCGTGCTCGAGTGCTACTACAGCTGTAGATCTAGCTGCGCAGGCATTAGGCAATAGGAGCTGTGATATGGTGGGCTCCCTGTTATATCTTTATTTCGTCGCCTCTCTAATGTGGAGTCCAAGGCCATGGTTGCCGGCTGCAACTTGACATTTTCACCTGGTCGGTGCCCCTAATCTCCCACCACAACTTAGGCTACCACGGCTTTCAATTCGTCTTCCCACATCTATCCCCTAGAAACCTATCATAAAATTTGTGAGAGTAATTGCTAACTTCTAATCATGAAACAGAATACTTTACTTGGATGACAAATCTCAACTTCCTCTCACCAGATAGTAGATGCTACTCCTTCGATCATCGCGCCAATGGATATGCCCGCGGCGAAGGTATAGGGGTTATTATCCTTAAAAGGCTGTCAGATGCCATCCAGAATGGTGACACTATCCGTGGGGTGATCCGTTCCACAGGATGCAATGAAGATGGCCGAACGCCCGGAATTACCCAACCTAGTAGCGAAGCTCAGGAACATTTGATCCATGAGACCTACAGGCGTGCAGGGCTTTCCATGGCACATACCAGATATTTTGAAGCGCACGGCACTGGGACGCCTTTAGGTGACCCTCTCGAGGCTCAGGCGATTGGTGCAGCATTTCAGGACTATCGCTCTACCTCCGACCCGATATACGTGTAGGTTTTCCAACACCATATAACCCACGACTACCTACCTAGAGAGGTACTTTATGCTAATTCAAGTGATAGGGGAGCTTCAAAATCTAATATCGGCCATCTCGAGGGAGCCAGCGGTATAGCTAGCATCGTCAAGGCCGTCCTTGTTCTAGAAAAGGGGGTAATCCCGCCTAACGCTAATTTTGAGAAACCCAATCCAAAGATTGACTTACTGTCTCTATTCCTCAATGTAAGATATACGGCGTCGATTTCTTACAGGATCGACCGTCATTCCTTTTACAACCAAATCGCAGTTCTAATATCGATATATAGTTCCCAAAAGAGAGCCATCCATGGCCAACCAATGGACTCCGAAGGGCTTCAATCAATTCATTCGGATACGGTGGTTCTAACTCGCACATTGTCATAGACGATGCTTATCATTATCTTCGACTTAGAAATCTTTCTGGTAATCATTGCACTACACCCTCACCAACATGTGTTTCCCTTGACACCGGTCCCATCAATGGGCCTTCTCGTGTAAGGGCCATTAAAGCTTGCCGACCTAAGTTGTTGGTGTGGTCCGCTTCAGATAGAGACGGGCTTGACAGGATTGCTAAACAATACGAAGACTACGCAAATCCTAAGTCATCACGAGAGGAAATGAGTGACGATTTCTTGGATAATCTAGCCTATACTCTGGATAGTCGACGAAGCCGGTTGCCTTGGAGATCGTTCGCCGTATTAGAATCACCCACAGAGCTTCAAAGCTTGCAATCTCGAATTTCGTCTCCTGTCCAAGCGAGCACACCAACACGCGTGGGTTATATCTTCAGTGGACAGGGGGCCCAATGGTTCGCCATGGGGAGGGAATTAATGTCCTACTCCTCTTTTAGCGAAGATATAAGCTACGCTGGACAATTTCTCAAGGATCTAGGATGCAAATGGTCTGTAACTGGTAGGTAACCAAATTCGACGTGAAAAACGAAAGAGTTGACGAAAAGCCATAGACGAGTTATTAAAAACGGAAGAGACTTCTCGGATTAATGACACAGAGTTCAGCCAGACTCTTTGTACAGTGTTACAAGTAGCTCTGGTCAATTTGCTCGCCAGATTTGGTCTTCGGCCCTCTGCCGTAGCAGGGCACTCTTCTGGCGAGATTGCAGCTGCGTGAGTGCTTTTAAATCAATCGTCGGAGGGACAGTTACGAACTAACAAAGCTTTTATACCATGCAGATATGCAGGAGGTTATATCTCATTCGAATCTGCACTGAAACTAGCATACTTCAGAGGACTCTGCTCGGCTGAGTTATCCAACAGCCCAGATCTTCAACACCGGGGTGCTATGCTAGCTGTTGGCTCATCAGAAGATTCAGTGAAAGACGAAGTGGCTACTCTAAACCAAGGGGCGCTATCGTTCGGGCTTTCTATCGCCTGTATAAATAGCCCAAACAGCGTAACTATCGCCGGCGAACACCACCTCATTGACCAGCTGAAGGAGCGCTTAGATGAGCAGAAGATATTTGCACGAAAACTGCATGTGACAGTAGCATATCATTCTCAACAAATGAGTCTGATTTCAGCTAAATATGCTGCATTGATCAGTCACTTGTCAAAGGGCAAAACGCCATACCAAGTACCCATGGTGTCTAGTGTTACAGGAGACCAAATCTCTGAAGACCGATTGATCGATGTCTCCTATTGGATATCCAATATGGAATCACCAGTACAATTTTCTCGAGCCATCGTTACCATGTGTGCAGAGTCTGGTCCAGGTGCCGGTAATCAGATCTCACCCTCATCCGCCCCTATGGTCAATCATCTCTTGGAGATAGGACCTCACGCCACTCTTCAAGGTCCAATTCGGGAGATACTCCTTACAATCCCGAGGAAGAATATCGGCTACAGTTCATTACTAAGAAGAAACCAATCTGCCTTAGTTACGATGCTTACTGCCGCAGGGCAGTTACACTGTTCAGGCGTTGATTTAAATTTACGGGTTATCAATGAGCCTACAGGAGAGGGGTTAGAGCGATCATTGCTAGTGAATCTTCCCGAATACCCGTTCGATCATTCGCGCAGCTACTGGCACGAAAGCCGCTTAAGTCGAAATTATCGTCTAAGAGAGCATCCCCCTTCGGAGTTTCTAGGTGTTCGTTCGAGAGATTGGGATCCCTCTCAAAGTTGTTGGCGACATTTCGTCAGAACTACAGATCTTCCTTGGGTAGAAGATCACGTTATTGACGGAACTGTTCTTTACCCTGCAGGAGGAATGTTGGTTATGGCCATCGAAGCAACGAAACAGCTGATTGGGAAGCCTGATTCGATTGTTGGCTATGCACTGCGCGACGTTCTATTTGAAAGTCCGATGGACTTAACCACGAACAACGGAACGCTCGAAGTTCAGACGTATCTTAGTGATATGCATACCACAGACCGGACAAATCCAACGTACGAGTTTGTAGTAAAGTCGTTTACTAAAGATGATGCTGCAGTCATCAATTGCCGTGGATTTATTTCTTCTGAGCTTTCGGGCACTTCGGATAGTTGGACTCTTGAAAAGGGGCGATCTCAGCGGAAAGATCTCCTAAACTGCTTCTCAATATTGCATACAGACGGCGGAGACCCAGTTGAATCTCGTCAAATGTACGACTTCCTCAGAGACTACTGCGGTTATGAATATGGGCCGTGTTTTCGAGTTGCACAAAACCAGAGATATGCGAGTGATCGGAAACAAGCTGCAGCACAAATAGCATTGTTCAGATCGGCTACTGACGAACATGTTATCCATCCTGTGTCCCTAGATGCTCTTTTCCATCTACCTTGCACAGCATTAACGTCTGGTGGTTCCGCGCCAATAGCCACAAGCATTCCTACTCGCGTGGGCTACCTGTGGGTCTCAAATAGGGGCTTGGCTTGGCCAGAGAAAGACATGGTGAACTGCTGTAGTGAAGTCACCAATGTTGCCGAGAGAGGTTTCACTTGCAACGGGATTGCTACAGAAAGTGACTCAAAGAACGTAGTGCTGTATTATGACGGCCTAGAACTGACAAGTATAACTGATGATCCAAAGTTGAACCCAGAACTTCCGAATTCCCAGCAATTTTGCATGCATGTCGAGTGCAAGATTGCTTTGGACAAACTGGAGCCCGAAGAGATATGCACGATCTTGGATGAATTACACCCGGCTACGCAGAATTGGGCGAATCTCTTCCAAGACCTAGAGGTACTTGTACAAGCGTCCTTAAGTAGATTTCTGGTCTCCGTGGAAACCCCGATAGTAAACGAGAAAGACCCTTGGAGGCTCCATTATTGGAAATGGGCTAAATACAATATGAACCAGAGCCAAAGAAAGCATATATGGGATAGCTTAGACTCTGAGAGCCTTTACGAACTCACAAAACGCGTCGAAAATGCCAACCACATTGGCCGACTTTATGTTGCAGTCGCAGCTAACCTAATGGGCCTATGGAGAGGAGAAGTAGACCCCTTAGAACTCCTAATACATTCGGGGTTACTAGGAGACTGCTACAAGGAATGGAACGATCATAGCACTGCGATGCAAATATCAAGTTACGTTGACCTCCTGGCTCATCAAACTCCCGGTTTGAAGATCCTGGAGGTTGGTGGCGGTACCGGATCAGGCACCCGCAACATCGTCAATGCTCTCTGCGCACGACCAGGAGACCCGGAAGGGTTCCTGCGCTGCAGTCGATACGATTTCACGGATGTTTCCGCAGCGTTCCTAGATAGAGCAAGAGAGGAATTTAGGCATTATCACTCTCAAATGACCTTCGGGGTCCTCGACATCGAACGAGATTTTACAGAGCAGGGGTTTCCTGCCGGTCAGTATGACGTGCTTCTGGCTGTCAGTGTGCTCCATATATCGAGGGACTTAATCAGCACTGTGAAGCGTATTAGGCAAGCTCTACAACCAGGCGGGAAACTAATCATGCAAGAGTCATTCACGCCCTCTGGGTGGACATTAGGATATATCTTCGGGCTTTTCCCTGGGTGGTGGATGGGCGTCGAAGATAATCGGGTCCTCTCGCCAAGCATTTCCATAGATGCCTGGGACACCATTCTGAGAGAGAATGGATTTTCTGGTGTTGACATCGTCCGCGACCTCGGACAAGAGGGTGCATTTCACTACGGTTGGATCATATCTACGGCAACAGAAGAGCTCCCATCTCCAAGTATCCAACGGCCACGACGGAGTGTCCAAATAAGTATGATTATAGACGAAGATTGTCCACAACAGCAGTTGCTAGCGGAGGCCATAATGCTGGTGCCGGTCATATCAAGCATTAAATCAGAAGAGCTCTTACTAGGAAAGAGTGCAAGTGAATTCACCATTCTTCTCGTAGACTACGGGAAGTCTTATCTCAAATCAGTTGATGAGCCAGGGTGGGAACGACTCAAGGCACTTATTCGAAAATCGCGCAGCCTTCTTTGGGTCTCTTCTGCCGGGGACCAAACTGCAAGCCCAGACCAGGGGATGATTGACGGTCTGGCTCGAACCCTAAGGACGGAATATTACGAGCTGCATCTTGTCACCTTGGCTTTGGAAAACTCCGAGACAAGAGGTGCTAGTGGTAGATTCTTACATTTGACGCGAATCATAGAAGAAATGCTCTCCAAAGCTGCACATGAAAACTATGAGCAAGAATACATCGAGATCAACGGCCGGCTGCACACTAGGCGACTCGTTGAGGCAAATTACCTCAAATCGGCCGTCGATAAGAAAATTTCCCCTTATGAGGAAGTCCCTACGCGCATAGGCAATAGCGCCCAATTTGCCTTATCCAAGTCAATCCCTGGTTTGCAGGGTTTTCCTCGCTACGTTGAAGCGCCTCTCTTCTCGCCTGTAGAGCCTAGGAAGGATGATGTGGACATTCTGGTAAAGGCTGCCGTCGTTCAGGATCGCTCTTCGGCCGTGGGCTATGGAGAGTCCCAAATTTTTGGGAGATATTATTCTGGAATCGTAATTAAGGCCGGTCGGGATGCTAGCTTCCATCCTGGAGATACTGTAGTTGTTGTGTCGCCCTCGTACAGCTCTCATTTAAGAGTTTCTTCCCAAGCATTGACTCGGATTCCTTCATCCAGCATCTCATTTCCAGATGCATGCTGGGCTCTTCCACCGGTAGTGGCCGCATATACCTCGCTAGTCGAGGTGGGACAAGTTCGATCGGACGACTCTATATTAGTTTGCGATGGCGCTTCTCTTGTGGGCCTGGCTTGCCTCCAACTGCTCGCTACGCTCGGTGTTGATGATGTATGGACTACGGCGGCAGATGAAAGTGAAAACTCATGGATCGCGAGCAAGTTAGACATTCCAAAAGATCGTATCATTCCGAAGAGCTGGGTTCGAAATCCTTTGATTTCGACTCCAACATGGAGGCAGCGATTTCATGTCGTCTTGGCGAATGAGATGGTAACACCGATATTATCAACGAGTTTCGTGAAGCCAGGGGGTCGATACATCACACTCCGTACCAAGTCTGCACCAATGAAGGATACACAAAAGATTCATGATACTCCCGCAAACATCTCCCTGTCTATCCTCGATCTTACCGAGACGCTCCCGTCACGAGATGCTCTTTCCTATGCAGCTGGTAATGTCAGTAGATTAGCAGCAATAGTGGAGAAGAACCAGATATCCCAATTTCCGGCATCTTCTTTGGAGAGTGCCTTAGACCGTCTGCGAAGCACGAACAATAAGGAAGCTGTGGTTGTAAGGTTTGATGATGACGATGTTGTAAACGTAAGTAATTAGGTATTTTCAGAGGTCCCAAGTCTGTTCGCTCACTGAGGTATTTATAGATTTCTGTGCCGACGCGACCCAGGTATGAGCTTTACCCCCAAGGGGCGTACTTAATCGCGGGAGGTTTGGGTGGTCTTGGGCGGGGGATAGCGCGGTGGCTCGTGAGTCGTGGTGCTCGATATTTAATACTTCTATCCAGGACTGGTCCGAAAACCCCTGAAGCCTTGGACCTCCTAGCCGAGCTAGAAGGGAAGAATGTACAGGTGGAAGCTCCAAGCTGCGACATTTCTGATCGTATTGCTCTGAGGTCGATACTCACAAAATGCGGTAAGAGAATGCCATTGATAAGAGGTTGCATACAGGCTTCTATGGTCCTGACCGTAAGCAAGACACCAACAGCATCTCGAGAGGCGCAGCCGACTAACTTAATACTAGGAATCCTCTTTTCAAGAAATTTCGTTTCGCGATTGGGAGGCAGCTGTTACTCCAAAAGTTATAGGATCATGGAACCTGCATACTGAATTGCCGAAAGGTCTCGATTTCTTCATTATGATATCGTCTGTCCAGGGCATCCTTGGAACTGCGTTGCTCTCAGGTTATAACGCGGGCAATACTTACCAAGATGCACTTGCGAAACATCGGATATTACAAGGCGAGCGTGCAGTGTCTCTCGATCTTGGTGGTGTGTCGGATATTGGCTTCATTTCCGAGAACACGCGATATAAGACCATCTTCCAACGAAATAAGAGATTAGCGCCCTTGACGCTACAGGAGGTCTGTGCCTTACTAGACACCTACTGCGATCCGAAAACTTCGCCGTCGCAGAACACGACTTCATGCCAGAGCGTTGTTGGAATAAGCCAACCTGCTATCTGGAAATCCGATGATGATTCTTTCACGATAAAACAGCCATTCTGGGGCCATATCCATCATGTGCCACTTCCATCAGGCTATGACCAAGAACGCGAATTCAGTGATGTCGCAGGATCAGCGAAACGAAGGCAAGCAATTAATCCAGCTATAAGACTCGCTGCTACGAAGTCTGTTACGGAGGCTGCTCAGGTCGTCTCCGAATCTCTGGTATATCGCATCCACACACTCCTAGGCACAGACAAGAATCGTGTCGATCTAGAAAAGCCGATGTACTCATACGGGATTGACTCACTGTCGGCCATCGACTTACGCAATTGGATTAGTAAGGTTTTCGATGTGGATATGCCTGTCTTTGAGATATTAGGGGGTGTGACGTTTGCCAGTGCCGCCATGTCGATTGCAGAAAAGGTACGGGCTCGGACATGAGCTGTCAGGGGTAAAAGTGGAAAAAAAAACAAAACAGGGGCGCTGTACCTCTACAACTTCTCTCCCAGGGTTACCCTTTTCCACTGACAATGATGTTGAGATATTTAGGTACCTAGGTAGACTCGAGAAGAAAATCCGTGGTGAAATTAAGATTAGTCGATCAATTCCTAACTTTAGTGCGAGTTGTTCCTCCTAGTATAGAGGTTTGAAGGGAAGAGTAATAAACTGTGTTGCGCCCCGCATTCCTACATTGATATTTTTCACCTTTTAATGTTTGTTTTAACTTCTTAGAAGTTCGAGAAACACATGGTGAATATCTCAAGACTCGTTAATAAGGACAGGATTAAAGCAAGTACGGTATAGTGAACGTTCTAAAAGTCTGAGATCCGAGTTTATTAAAGTACTATATTATGAGTGGCACGCTATATCCACGGCAGTTATGATAAGAGAACATAAGTTATGAAATCTATAGGAGATACTTAAGTTAAGTACCGCAGCGGGAATACCTAAGTTAAAATAACCATTTTTTTATATAATAATACATTACTTCATTAATAGCCATTTTATAAAAGATATAATGCAAATTTATAAAATAATTATTATTTATATCCTAAAATATTATATATATTACTTATATAAAAAAAAATTATTTATGTGAAAAAACATTTATAAAAAAATATATATTATTATATAATTAAAACATTATTATAAATGGAATATATAATAAATATTACTTATACGAAAAGGTATTATTTATTAAAAAGTATTATTTAATAAAATATTAATTAGTTATATTAAATTATATATATTTTTAATATTATTTTTAGTTTATTATTAAATGGTTTAAAAAATCTTTTAACTTTAATTAAAGTATATTAACCTTTTAATATTAAAAATTATATAAATTATAATAATGTTAAATATGTTTATTAAGTTAATGTGTATAAACTTATGTTTTTTTTTATTATTTTTATTAATATAATATATAACTTATCTTATATAAACTTAATTAATATTAAATATTAGTAAAAAATGTAATATTTTAATAAATATTTAATAAATTTATTAAAATTTAAAAAGGTTTTATAAAGGAAATTTTAATATTAAACCTTATAATTATTAGTTATAATAAATTAAATATATTTATTATTAATTATATATTTCCTTTATTATATTAAAACATTTTAATTTATAATGATAATAAATTAATTGTTAATATCCAATTATATTATATAATAAAATGGTTTATAAATGGGTATTTATTAATATTTTAAACGGGTTTATAATACTTATTAAATTAATATCTTTTTAATATATTATTAACTTTTAATTATAAATATTTAATTGGAAATATTTACTTATTAATTAAATATTAAGTTATTATTTTTTATTTTAATATTATTAAATTATTAGTTTAATTTAAATAATTAATTAAGTAATTTATAAACTTTTATTTTTTAATTAAAGTTAAATCATTCCTTATAATAATAATGTATTATTAATATTTAATAATCTTTAAATAATTATTAAATACTTACCTTTTTTTCATATATACTTAATATTTTAATATATAAAAAAATATTAGCCTTATATAAAAATAATATAAAGCTTATATAAGTTAATTATAATAATATTAATTATAATGGGTTTGTTTTTCTTTTTAAAAATTAATACTTGGAAAATTTTATTACTATTATCCATTATTATTATAAGAGTTAATATAATAAAAATATATTTTATACCCTAAATATTAAAAATAAAAATATAATTTATACGATTATATTTTTTGTTTTAATATTATATAAAATTACCTTAAAAAAATATAAAGTAATTATTATTTTTACTATTAAAATATATTAAAGTTAGTATTAAATTATATTAAAGTAATATATAATTTATTAATAAAATTAAATTTTTAATATCTATTAAAACTTTATAATATTATAAAGTTTATAATAAAAATATATTATATTAATCTTTTATTTTAAATTTTATATAAAGGTATATATTTACTAGTATTAAATAATAATTTTTAAGATTATTTTATAACTATAATATTATTAAAACTTAATAAATAATAACTAATATAATTATAATTAAAATAATATACCTATTACATATAATGTATAAAACAAATCGAAACTTATTTTAATTTAATAAATAATAACTTATCGCTTTAAATTATATTAAAGTAATTAAAAATATCCTTATTTAAAATCTTATTAATCACACAAGGATTAATATAAAAGGAGTTAAAAAATGGTAGCACATTTAACATAAACTTTTTTTATTTTATAAGCTTTTTTAATTTATTTTTATTAATATATATTAATACATAATAAAATAAGTTTAAACATTTCTAATATAAGTTTTATATATTAATTATAAGTTTAAAATTATTATATTTAAAAGTATTTTTAAAGATAAGTTAAATTATTAATTAAATATTAAGCTTTATTAAAAATACCTTTTTTATGTTAAAAAAATTAATTTTATATACCTAATGTTTAAACTATTTAAATATATATTAATATTAAAGTTAATATTAAACTATTAATATTATAAATTATAACATATAAAAATATAAATTAATATAATTATATAATTTTTAAGCTTTAAAAACTAATCCACTTATTAAATAATAAAATATTAAAAAAAACTTACTAATATAAATCTTTACTAATTAAAGTGTTATAATTAATTATTATAACATATTTTATAATAAATTTATAAAAATATATTACAATATACATATTTAATCGTTATATATTTTTTATATATTTAAGTTTTTTCTTTTTTTAACTATTATTTCTATTAATATTATTAATTACATTTATTATAACATATATTATATACTAATTTATCATATTTAAATTAAATACATTATTACTTATAACATTACTAATTTAAAATCTAACCGTTAAACTAGCTTAAAACTTATTAATTAATATAATTATATAATAATATAAAATATTAAATACTTTCTATTTATCCTAAATAAATATTTCCAACTAATTATATTTTTCTTTATTTATACTATATCCCATTAATATGTTAACATTAATAATTATATGTTAAAAGTAAATTATAATAATATTTATAAAATTATTAAATGTATAAGTAATATTAAAAAACTTAAGTTTTATATATTTAATTTATAACCATTAATAAAAAAATATAAAAATATTTATACCTTATATAATATATAATAATATATTATAACTTAAAAAATAATACTTAAGTAATTAAAAATATTACACTTTTAATAAAAACTTAAAAATTTTAAATGTTAAGGTATACTTATTTATAACTTAATTTATAAAAATTATATTATAAAAGAAAATATAAGTTAAGTTAAATAAACCATTATATTTAAAATGGTATAAGTTAAATAATTATATAAGGATAATATTAAAAACTAATGTAATAATTTTAAATATTAAATATAAGTTTATTATATTTTATTAAAACCTATAATCCTTTTACCTTTTTCCTTAATAATTAGTTATAATTTGTTATATTTATTTAACTTAATAATAAAATCTACCATATATAACGAAATTAAAATTACTATTTAACCATATATTATAAAATAATTTTTAATTATTTTTAATATAATAACTTTAATAAAACTTATAAGTATAAAGGTTTTTAAAACTATTATTTTTTATTTATTAAGGCATATTTTTAATAAAAATCATAGTTTAATAATATATAAATATTTTTACTTTATTAATCTTTATTAAAATCCTTTAATTAAGCTTAATTAATAAATTAAAGCCTTTAATAATATCCTTAAAGTTAAAGCTATAAGAATTAAATATTAATGATATAATATTACCTAATTAAAGGTAATCTTTTATATTTAAAGTATATGGTATAATATAATAGCTTATTAATAATTAATATAAATTTTTAAAAATACCAAATCTATTAATAAAAATCTTAATAAGTAAAAAAATCATTAATATTAAAGCTATTTATTAATCCCATATATTATTAAAAACGTTATAACTATAATATTTAATTTTTAATTTACCACGTATAAAATAACTATAATAAAGTATTATTATCATAAAAATGTATATAGGAATTTTATCATAATTTATCATATAATTATACTTAAAAATATAATAAATAAAATAATATTAAAAATTTATTCTTTATAAAAACTTAAGATTTTTATATTTAACATATTATATTTCCTTATAAAGTATTTTTATACCTTTTTAACTTTTCTTTTACTTTGAAAAGGGATTTTTAAAATATTTGCCATATTAATAATCCTTAAATATATTTAAACTAATAAATATATTCTTTTTTAAAATATATATAAAATTACTATTCGAAATTAACTTATCCTTTACCAATTTTAACTAAATATGATTAAATTCCCTTTTCTCAATTATATTATAAATAATAATTATTAAATAAACCTTAAATATAAAAATTTTATTACTTTAATTTATATATAATTTAGTTTATATATTATAGCCATACTTAATAACTTATTTAATATATAATTAAATTATATTATTACTATTATTTTTAATGTTATAATAAAAGTACTTTAAATTATAATATTAATAATATATAAAAATACTTAAATAAATCGCTATATTTAATATATAAAAATATAAGTAAATTTTATTAAATACTTATATAAAACTTGTTTATACTTAAAAATAAAAAAGCTTTATTAACTTATTAATGAAAAATCCTAAGCTATAATATATGTTTTTAATATAAATATTTAATAATATAATATTTTTAAAAATAATTAAAAGGTTAAAAAATATTAACTTAATTAATATAATAGGTTTTTTTTCTATGGTTAAATTATCTTTTCCATTTATATTATTTTTTTTATTACTTAATTTAAATAAAAATATTTATTAAGTTTTACTTTTACCTTTATTTTTACCTTTACCTTTACCTTTATTTTTAACTTTATTTTTAACCTTATTTTTATTTTTATTATTACCTTTATTTTTATATTTATTTTTACCTTTACCTTTAATTAATGCTTTTTTATTTTACTTATTTTATAATTTTTTTATTTACGCTTTTACTTTTTTTAATTACTTAATAAGTTTAAAATATTTTTTATAAGATTTTATTAATAACTTTTTTACTTTAAAAAGAATTTTTACTTAATATATGTTTATAATAAATAACTTAACATAAAACCTATTAATAAATATAAAAAGTTATATAAATAACTTAATAATATCCTTAAAAACTTTATTAAAATTATTTTATAAAAAATATAATAATTTATAAAGTAATTTTTATTAATCTTAATTAATATTATATAAATTTGTAAACGCCATAAAAACCTTTTTAAATTTCGAAATTATTTTATATTTATTTTAATAAATTGTAATTAACTTTAAAATATTAATAATAATTATATTATATATATTTAAAAAACCTTATAATAATATATTATTTAATATTATAAAAGTAATTATATTAGTTTAATTTATAATTAAGTTATTAAGTTAATTAAATAATAAAGATTTACCCTTTTAAATATTAAAATTAATAACTTTATTATAATTAATAACGCCAAATATATTAAAAAAATTAACCTATATAATGTAATTTTTTAACTTAATTATATCATTATTATAAATATCTTTTAAATTAATAAACATTATTACTTAACATTAATATATATAAATCCTTATAAAAACTTTTAAAAACATTATAAATAAATAAATAATTTACCATTTAATTTATTAATTAACAATTTAACGTTAATATTATCCCTTAAATTTTAATATTAGTTAATTATAATACTTATATTTAAACTAAGGAAAAGGATGTTATTACATGTACCATTACTTTTAAACTATATATTATTAATATTATTTAATTTAACTTTAAATTAAAAATCTTTATAAAGTTTTTATAATTAAATATATTATTTAAGTTCCTTAAGATTTTTATTTATATTCACATTATTAATATATAAATAAAACCCTTATAATTATTTAATTTAAATAAGTTATGGTTTATATTTAATTAACTTAAAAAATATTTTAGCATGTAATAAAAATATTTTATTCACATATAATTATAAGGTAAAATTTATAAGTACATAAATTTTTAAATTTACACTTACTAATATAAAAAAAAAGGGAAAAGCAAAAATAAAAGATTAAAAATTAATATAATAAAAATAAAGTTTTTATTATAAAATAAATCATTACATTAATTACTAAGTAAAAAATATTATTAATAATTTTAAATAATCCCTAAAATAATTATAAAAAATAATTTTAAAATATATTAAACTTTTAAATTTGTTTATATAATTTAAATAAAATTATTATTAATTTATTAAAACTTATAATAATTAATTACTAACATTATTAATTAATAAAAATACAACTTCTTATTAATAACTTTAAATAATTAAATAATTTAATTCCTAAAGTACATTATAAACTTTATTTACATTAAACGTAACCTTTTTAATTATTATATAAAAAGTATTAATTAATAATAACGAAATATTAACACGATACTTTATAATAACTTTACTAAATAAGTTTCCCTTTATTTAAAAAAATAAAATTTATATAATATTATATTATATTTTAATATTTAATCTAAAATAATAATTACATCTTATTACCATTTATATTACCAAAGGGCTATTATTATATATTATTATTTAAACCATATTATTTTTTTCCGCTAATAATAGCCGATCTTATTCACGTGATTTATTACCGCTAAAACTAGGTTAACATTTTTAAGCTTAAATTATAAATAAATATTTAACTTTATTTATTATATGCCATATTTTAATTCTATCCCTTCTTAAAAAAAATTATTTAAATTTAAATTAACTACGCTTATAACTAAATTAACTACGCTTATAACTATAACGACTACACTTATATTAACTAAAAATATACTTTAAGTATAAACTAGTTTTAACCACCCCTTAACTTTTAACTTAAACCTTAACTTAATAATTTTAAGTAATAATGTTAAAACTAATTTAAGTAATAATAAAGTTTTATTTTTTATTACTTTTAAGTTAAAGTTAAAAATATTAAAAAAGGCTTAAAATAATAAAAAACTTATTAAAAAAACCGTGAAAAGCTTATTTTTAAAGTTTACTTATAAAAATTTTATAAACTTATTTAATAAAATATATAAATATACTATAAAGTTTACCTATATTTATAAAAAAAAATATATAACTAACATAAAGTTTACCATTATAAAAGTATTATTTATATTTATATTTTAAAAACATTTCATTACTTTTAAAAGTAATAAATATATTAAATTTATTATTAAACAAATATATCCTTTTTTAAACTACTTTACTACCACTTTTAAAAATTTATAAAAATCTAGCTAAAAAACAATTTATAATCTTAAACATAACTTTTTATTTAATAAGCTTTATATAAACCAATACTTTCATTAAAATTATATTAAATATTAACTTTATATTAAACTTATATTAATAACTTTTTTAAGGAATTTTCCAATCTTAAAATAACTTATATTAAAAACAACTTAATTAAATTCCTTACTAATTAATACAATATAAACTTAACCTAAAAACTCCTATCCTATAATATTAAAATCTTAAATATTAACATAACTTTTAACAATTAAAACTTAAAAGCTTATTAATACTTTTAACAAATATTCGCTAATATAATAATATTAATAATTAAAATTATTTAAGAAAAAGCTAAAAAAAACCCTAAATTAACGTAAGTTAAAAAATCACCACTTAATTAAAATAATAACTTTAATAAACATAAAAAACTTTATATAAAGTTTAATAATTTATATACCCATTTACAATTTAAAAATATTAAAATAAACCATTTTAAATAGTAAAAACTATTAAATGAAATAAACTTTATACTTATGCTTATACTTATACTTAAGGCAAATTAATAATATGTTAAAATTATTATAAAAGGCTTAATATTTAAAAGACTTTTTTTAAACAATTTACCACGTCAAAGTTATAAATTATAAACAAATTCTAATAATAAAAATACTTACCTTAAAAGTAAAAATAATAATTTAAGTTTTAAAAATAACCATGTTAATAATAAAATTACCCCTTTTAATAATAATAATAATTATTTACATCTTAAAAAAAGCTACGTTAATAATAAAGTTAATTACCTTAATAATAAAAATGATAATTTAAACCCTAAAAATAATTACGTTAATAATAAATATAATAATAATCATTTATATCCTAAAAAAAACCATGGTAATAAATATAACTTTATTAATAATAATAATAACCTTTTAAGTTTTAAAGATAATATTATTAATAAAAATAACTTTATTATTTATAAATATAATTATTTAAACAATATATTATATTAAAAACCCTAATAATAATTAATCTTTAATTAAAGTAAAGATAATTTCTTACATAATTTACCACATTAAAAAACCTAATAATAATTAAATTTTAATCATAAAAATAATTTATTAAATAATATACTACTTTAAAAAATTTAACATTAATTAAACTTTAATATTAAACTCGAAACTATATTATTTAAGCTTTTTAAAAATACCATATAAGCTAAAAACTATATTAGTAATTTTAATAATAACCTTTTTATAATTATAGCTAAAATATTTACTCTTATACTAGCTTAACCTATAATAAAATAACTACTTAAATATATTGTTAAAAAAAAGCTAATGCTTATATTAAATACTTTTATTAAAACTTAAAACAATTTTAATCTAATTTAAATTTTCCTATACTTTACACGTTTTATAATAACTTTATTTAATAATAACAATTAACCTCCTAAAAGTAAAACCTTTAAAAGTAATAATTATACTACTTATAATAAAAATAAATAACCTAATTTTAAAAGTAACAATTATAATAATACTTATAATAAAAATCCTTATTTTAAGCTTAATAAATTTTATTATTACGCTAATAAAAATACTTAACATATTTATAATTAATTTTATAATAAAACAAATAATAAAAATAATAAAAATAAAGAAAACATATTTAATAACTACCTTTATAACTTATTTAATAATAATGTTATTACTTAAAAAAGCTTAAATCTTTTAATAAAATATTCTTTATTTTATTATAATAATAACCATTAACTATTATTATAACTTAACTTTAACTTATATATATAATAAACATATAATAATAATAAAATATATAAAATGGAAAAATAAAATACCTTATAAAATAAAAATATAAAACATGTGAAATAAAAAAATAAAATACCTTATAAAATAAAAATATAAAATATATAAAATAAAAAAATAAAGTATTTTATAAAATAAAAATATAAAGCATATAAAATAAAAAAATAAAATACTTTATAAAATAAAGGTATTATTAAATTTAATTGTGTTACTTATAAACGTTAAGGAAAAAAGTATAATATTAATTATTAACTTTTCCTTTATTTTTAATAATAAGCTATAATTTAATATATATATTTAAAAGGGTATTTTTTAAAATGTTTTTAAAAACCTTTTTTTAAACTTTCTTTACTTATGTTTAAAAATGTTTAAACTTATATCCTTTAAACCGTATTTCTTATAAAAATATTTTTTTATTTAATGCTAAATATATTACATAAAATTTAAATTAAAATTATTTAAAAAGAACCGTAATATTATAAATATATAATATTAATTTAAATAAAAAATACTATATTTAATAATTTTAATTATATTATAATTTAATTATATTTTTTTAATTAAATATTTTAAAATTTTCTAATTAAAAAAAAATATAATATTATTAATATATTCCTTAACATTTATAATTATATTAATTTCCTTAATATAAAACCCGTTTTAACCATATAAAAAAAAGAAATTTTATATTAATAAATAATTATTATTATATTTTTAAATATACTTTTACTTTATAAAGGTTTTATATTAATTAATAATTATTTAATGTTACCATTTTTATAAAACTTAAACTTTTAACTAATATTATAACTCATTTTATATATAACTAATAATTTTAAAATTTATATATTTAATATAATTAATAATTAAATTTATAACCTTATATAATTTACCTTTATTATTATTAAAAATTTATTATATTAAATTTAAATATTAAAAATTTACCATTTAAAATATATGCTATAATAATTTTTAAAAGCTTTAAATAATGGTTTTTTATAAGTAATTATTATTATAAGGTATAATGTTTATAAATATGGTTATTTAAGCTTAAACCGCGTAATAATTAATACCTTATTTTAATAACTTATAATAGTTAAATTTTAATAAGTAACGCTTTTTAATAAGCAATGGTAACTTATAAGTAATGTAATTATTTACTTATAATAATTAAAACCTTAATGTTAATATGTAAAACCTTAATATTAATGTATAAAACTTTAACTTTAATGGGTTTTTCCCACCATATTTTCCCGTTACAATACCTAAGAATAGTAACTTATAAACCACGTGTAAGTAAAGTTCAGTTATGGTTATAAGACCCATTTAATAAGACATATAAGGGGGTTAGAACTTCTTTAATCATATTACATAACAAAGGAAGTATACAATTCCTTGGGTAGGTAATTAAACATGACATTCACTCCTTACATCATACTATACCAGGTAGGATCACCAGCTACCCCCAAAGCAAACATAAGCCATAAGTTTTTTCCTTTTCGAATAGTATTATTTAGCCTTTACCCTCAACTTTTCCTCTCCTCGCATAGGGTACCCTAGCTGGGCCAACACACCATAGTTGAAATCTCGTCTTAATGTTACATTATACGGGACCAATAGTTAAACCTTTGTTATCGATTTGCCGTCTCTTTGTCATATACAACAATGGCTCAAAGGTTTAAGAATCTATTATCAAAGCCTTTGACCGGGTTTATGACACATCATCTTTGTTGCTATTCAATTCTCCTTGTTCCAGGTTCAGATCAGGCAACCTGACACAAGGATCCAATAATAAACAAGGAACATTTTGATTACCGACATATGACCGTTCCACTTCCTAGAATTTGATTGCAGGGAGAGTGCGAGTCCCAATTACTAACCAATAGTCGAAGTTCGCGATAGCCTATGGCTTTGTCTTATGACTTCTATGGTTTTTTTCAATAACAAAGGTAGGTAAGCATATAGGTAACATTTGCCAGCGTGTACACCGCCAATAACCGTCTGCCCTTTTGCAGGGCTTTCAGCTGGGGCCGAGGTGTTTCCCGGACGGGCAACAGGAAACTGAAACGCTGACTCAAGTGTTGCTGGGGTAGGAGGAGAAAAGGAAGTGCGGTATTCGCTTTTAAGAGCTTGACAGTGAGCTGACCTTGCGGGATTACTTACTCCAACGCGGGGATGCCACGCGACGCTGCAGACCTCCCCTCATGACCTATAGCAGACCGCGAATCCACAACAACTACGCCCCAGATGTATCACATCGCCGCACGTTCTCGACGCATGTCATCTTCTAAGACCAACTTCAGAAGTGAAAATTTGGTGGGCCTCGGAATGCGACATGTAAGACTCAGATGCGGGGTTTTAGATCATATCTACATAGGTTATCATTAAGTATAAGGCCGCCATTTGCACCGAGACTAGTTGGACTTCTGGACATTAAGTGAGACCCGGCCTTGCCGGCTCGGATTTGTTACGACTGTAGGACAATGCAAATGCTGTGCGAGTGTCAAATTGTCGGATGACTCTCATACTATAACCGGTCGGTTTATAGGCGAATAAGTTGTGTAACGGTGTAGGTTAGGTAGGTTGGCATCTCTTTTGCTTACGTCTACTGTAAGTAAGAACTTGGGCGGTTTACATGTTTGCTAGATTTACCTAGGTACCTCTATTGATAAATGTCTGACTTTCAACTGTTCTTGTCAATTCTACGTCAGATCCAAGCTACCGGGTTTCGTGTGCACAAAATGGAGATAATATGTATATGTAAGATTCGGAGCGATCTTCGCTTGATTCCTTGGGTCTTGGGTCTTGGGTCCCTCATCGAAAGTTCGCAGTGAACCAGACCCTGCAATAACAGCGCCGGCAGTTCACCCCCCTGTAGGGCTAAATTAAGAACCCTGAATGGGTCAGAATAGGATCCAACGCTATGGCGTTTCCACTTTTTCCCGTCAGCCACCCGGGCTTTTCCCCCCACTAACATCCTTGCTGTACAACATCACCACTCTCATTTCCGCCTGACGTAAGCACAAGAAGCGCCACAAAGCACTGCGTAGAGCGCTTTTCGAACAATTCTCAAATTCTAAACTTGTCTAGACTTATTCAACGGGACAGCAAATTCTCTAGCTTGATGTGATTCGACGAGATATGAACTGGGGCAGGTTACTTTTTTGGCCGATATTTCCGGATCCCTCGAATCCAAATCCCTCCGATGGGGCATTACTAGGAGCCTGGAACAATGTCTTGTCCAATCCTGGAAGTCCCCAAGCAAAAGCATCATGCCGACTAAAGATCCGCCAAGAAGACAAGGTCGAGCAAACATAAGTCTTGGCCTGGTTTAAGTGTAATCCCCTGACGTGACGTGACCTGATGGAAGTCACAGCTGATTACACGCTCTTTGTTGGCTAGTCACTTGCAGCTCGACGTATTGTTTCTTCTACTGGTCATGCTGGGTTACTACTACTTTGCTCGGTCCCCTTGCTGCATGGGATAGCCAATTAGATACTTCCCTGGTATTCGTGGCAGCGGATTATACGATGCTGCATGTTGACGTGACTCCCATGAGGCTCTGTACGTCAGTCATGCCTGGGTTCAAAATCCGTCAAACCCTTTCCGAAATTATGGATACCCGGACTAACATGTGCTGTCGTGGACCAGAGGCACAGTGACATGGCACAGAGGAGCGCAAGAGTATACATTAGGGCTTATTGACTGCCTTACACTAGGATATACTAACGCTTGTGTCTTTATATAGTACCTATTACTATATAAAGTCGTCTATTTCCGGACGTTACTTATTGCATCTTCTTACATGGTCTTCTCAAAGAACATTCCACCCCCAGTATAGACTCCTTAAAAGAGTTATAACTGGGCTCGCTTCCTAAGTAGGGAGTATTCATCAGACATCTAATTACACAATGTCACAACGAATATTCAACATGTCCTTCATTTTCATATTGCTCAACTGCCTGGGTATCATCTCCCTTGTATTGACAAGCCCTATAGCCAGAGTAGGAGATGGCTTGAGCAAGCTCTCATCTAGAGATACGACAACAAGGTTTTCAGAGATCGATGCCTCCTTCACTTTAGGCTCTGCAGAAGTCCAGGTTGGGAGCGCGGGAACTTATCCTCGTCTAGCACGGCTCTCAGATGGAGGCATTCTTTCCGTATCGACTGTTTACAACAGCGGGAATGAGCGTGTTCTGACAGTCTTCCGGAGCGACGACAATGGTGGATCATTTAGTGAGATCGGCACGATCGCCAGGAGCACGGGAGACTTAGACAATGGATTCCTGCTCCAGCTTCCTTCCGGAACCATACTAGCCGCATTCCGCAATCATGACTTGAATGCCAACCGTGCTGCAACCTATTTCCGGATTACCGTCTGCTACAGTACTGATGGGGGACGGACGTGGTCCTTCTTATCGCAGGCGGCCAAGCTGCCGATTCGACCGGCTTCAACGGGTTGTGGGAACCGTTCATGAGAATTGGCAACGACGGTGCAATCCAGCTGACGTACTCGGGTGAACTAAGCCAGACCAACCAAGAGACATTCCGAGTACTGTCTCACGACGAAGGAAAGACATGGACTACACCGACGAACCTTCATCTCCACGGAGATCAACAGCTACGAGATGGCATGCAAGGCATCGTCTCCACCAAGGACGCTGCAACTGGTCAAAATGCCTTGGTTATGGTATTCGAAATCAACGATAACACACATGTCTATCTCGGAACCGTGGTCTCATACGACGATGGAAACACGTGGGGCTCCAGGAACACTATCTACCGGCCGGCTAATCACAACGCAGGGGCGCCGCAAATTGCGTCGCTAGGGAACAATCTGGCCGTGGTGTTTATGACGGACGAGGACAGGGCTGTTAGCGATATCAACTGGCCTAACAAGGCCGATATCAAGATGATTTTCTCCACGGAGCTTCGTAACGGCCAGCTTACGTGGACCAGTCAGACATTTGATCTCTCAGGGCAAAGCTCATATTGGCCCGGGATCTTCCAGAGAGGAACAAACGACGTCATCGCGGTTTATGAACGTGGTGTCCCTTACGGCAAGGTCATTTCGTCAGCTTAATCTAGGAAGCGGATTATTATATACCGATCTAGGGATGGGATCTATTATTTGGTGGTCGGAGTTCCGGTTATCGTTCATGATATACCCCCGGTATTTGTGTTTACCAATTTGAGATACCTTCCATAGGTTGTGGAGGAACTATCTAGCTCGGACACTCGTTACCTGTACATATTGTGGTAGTTCCGGGTAGCAATTTTAGCATGGGTAACAAGGATTGATTTTTTTTTTCATAAGCTTGAGTGTACAGAAATGGACATAAAATCGTACCAATCGGTGTCATATCATGAAGCTAGAATCCTTCGCTCATGATCTTGATGGCTTATAGGATTTGCGACCCGACGTCGGTAGTAGGAGCCTGACCGATATTTGAGTGGGTTATCCGGCACTGCCCGGTTGACGTGCTGTAAATCCGCATTGTGTGCTGTAAACTGGGGCCGTGCACGTATAACTTGTCCTCCTTAGGATCAGCCTCGCCTGTGAACCCACTCTAGAACGCCCGAGATGTGTGGTCCTGCTAGATAATGATACGTTTACCATCTATCTAAGCTTCGGAAATTAATAGTAAATAGTTAAATTTATCCCTTGCATATTACTCGGGATAATTCTATTATTATAGTCCAAGGATTAGTGACGAATTCAAATAGTCCTCTAATCTAGTAGAATTAGATGACGTATGACAAATCCTTCTCGCCAAGACGAAAGGAATATCGTCGGCTGAAGGTAGGAATGTTCTAAGAAACCGTAGCACTTACATGGCTCAGGAATAGATTCTGGCTAGGCTTTTCAGCTTTAGGAAGTGGATATAACGTGGGAACTAGACGGGAATTCGGCAAGCCTCATTTTATCAATGACATAAATAGTGGTAGTTTACGTCCTCGTTCCACTACATCATGTTGAGGAGTCAGATATGGCTACCAGTACAATCGAAATCGAATTCAGACCCGAGGCACCATGCGCACTAGTCGTGCTAGCAAAGTCGGGCGCATGATAAGAGGCCTACGTAACGCCAAAGGCTTTATAAGTTAGGAAGGTGAGTCCTGGATGTTCCCTCGTTGAAGCTCAGCTGGTATTGCAAGGATTCACGCTAGAATATGGAAGCGAAAACTTGACATATATTAAAGTCTACTCCATATTAATATTATGGTTAGTATGTCATAGCTCATTCGACTTCGTTACGGCATCTACTACTTCTGTCAGTATCTCATAGCAACCAGCTGCAAGCACATCCTGCTGCTCCTAGTATTTACCCGTAAATTCTTGCACCCATGCTTGTACGAATGTCGCGATCTGTTTCTGGGCGTCTGCGACAGGTGGTGGTGGGAGATCCGGTGTCGTCTCATTGGGGAAAAGACCGTTCTCATCCCAATGATGGACCGCACGCTGATACTCCATTAGCTCAGAACATTGGATGAGGGAGATGAACTTACATCAATTAAAATGTAAGGCTCGCTCAGAGTACTAGTTCGCTCGGGTAATCCAATGGCGTGGACACCCGCAGCGCGCCACGGATCCCATTCGCCGTCGATGAAAGCCAGTTTGGGGTAGCTGATGTTGTATCCACCAAGCCTATTGATGTATTCCACATCCGCTGGTTTAGTCAGGTTGAAAGCCTCGCGGCAGACAAGAGCCGAGTAATCCACGTCGATTGTACGCGAGATTAGAGGTAATTGGTCCTCAGGAACACCGCTTCCGGTTTGGAGGTAACCCCATCTACATGCACAAATAAGCACTTGAATTGTTATACAGATAGGTAGACGGCTCGACTTACTGAGTGCAGACCTGGTATTGCCACAACCGCCAGCTCTGAGTAATGTCATCCTGCGTGTAGAAGTCCGAGTCATGCGTAGAGAAACATGAGTCCTGTGAGCCTCGACATCTTGAAACCGAAGTCAGGTTGACATAGCCGATGTAGTTCAAAAATCGGTTTGCGAGGTGGTCCAGCTCATCTTCGTAACCACCAACTTTGATCAGTTCCTCAACCGAGGCCCTCCGTGCTTCGGTAGCAGGGTAGATCACTGAGTCGGAAGAGACATTATTGCAGTAGACGAAGAAGCTGTTGCTGCTCTGCGTAGGATCCCAGTTAAGGCTCTGCAGGCCGTAGATACCTCCGTTGATTGCGCTGGCGAAATCATTATCATAAGTCACGTTTGGTAGGCCAAAAGCCGCTTTGAGCTTTCCGACGTATTCCGAGTCTGCCTTCCCAATGAGGATATTGTCGATAATGTGTGTGAGCTTCTGAGTAGTCTCGACACAGGCAGGCGGGCCATAAGTAGCGGCAGCTTCGAAATATCTCCAGTAGTCCCAAATCGCCTCGGGTACGCCAGATGACGAAATAGCACCATAGTACACGTCCGGGTACAAGACTCGCAAAAATGCGACGAAAGCACCTGCGTAGCTGCCGCCGTAGGCAATCCAAGGCGTCGTCTCAGGGCTTAGATCAACGTCTTCTAGACCGGCAAATTTGACATTCTGAGCGAAGTAAGCAGTATCTGCTAGGGCCTGATCCGTGGTCAAGAAACGCAGGTTCTCGGTGCTGAAGTCCGGTACGGGAATGCTCTTGCCATAGTATCTATGCTCGAGAATGACCCCGAGTCCATTTGTTGCTTTCGCTAGCTGGTAAACAATGCCTTTCTGTAGAAAAGGGAGACGGTCGGCGCCACTCGTTTCTCCACCTGCAAGCACAATAACTGGACCACCCGGCTTATAGTATTGCGCGTCGAACCAGTATCGCAGATTGAAGGTACCATTGGAGTGCGGCTCGTACGTGGAATCGTTATGGAAGTGGTCAATTGGCGTCGATAGATTATACTCGGGATAAAGGGCTTGGAGGTCGAGATCTCTAGTGCTAAGGTCACCGTGCGCGTCTCTACTTGTAATCTACCGTGGGTGTCTTCATTAGCGTCGACTCCATGGTATAATGGCAATATTTACACGGTGGCAAGATTGATATACCTGTTTAGCAAGCTCGCTGATGGGCAAGGGATGCTTCATAATCGCCTGAGCTGTAGAGACAAGGGCCAACAGGCCAGCGACAGCACCGTATCGAACCATCGCGACTACCTACAAAACAGCCGGTCAAGCTAAATGCCTTGAGAATAGTTCGGACGGGACTTCCACTTAACAAGAATTACTGCATAGCTAGAGTGAGGGTAATGCTCGTATTTGAGAGGATGCCGACTGGAGAGCCGCTTGGCATTGTGCAATCGCCGGCTGCTATTGTTGCTATCATTCTTTTAGGCAGGACAAAAGGTATAGCGTCGTATTATCTACTCGATATGCTACCCGGCCAGCCGAGATGAGCGACGATCATTGGTGATATGCAAGTCAAGTCAGCCCCGAAGCTAAACAAAACATGGAAGGTCATTATCTTATCGCGTTGCTACCACCCTTCATATACGCCCGATATGACGATAATTCCATGACAGGGATATATTTTTAAATGTATGTACTACTTATTTCTTTAAGAGAGGATATCAAAAGTTAACACTTTTCACTTCAAAATTCACGTTTAGACGCCGACAGATCGTGACTCAATCATAATTCCAGGTCTTTCGCTCTAATTAGTTTCAGCTGAGAAGTTTGGTACTATTTGAAACTATTGCTAGGCGTAAGAATTCATTATTACCTGATAAATCAGGGATATGGATGATCATGATTGGACGAACACGCGAGGTGGCTGCTTACTGTCTCGGAAACGCAGTATGCCATGTCCTACCGTCACTTCGTCAAGACTACGCCTTTAATAATCTCTCCTTCAAGCGGAAGATATACTATTTTCTCAGCTTGCTCAACGCTGCGTGAAAAGTCGATACACTATGCGCGACATCTCGAGCGTGCTCTAGAATAGTTAACTTTCATATTAAGGCTGTAATAGGCAATTTCAAGGGGCAGTGGAGCACACATCTTGATAGCAAAGCCGTCCAAGGAAGATGTCTACCCTCACAGAATTCCTTCACTTCTCTATAATAGTCTTATCAAGGATCATAGGGTCCCACGGCCCTACGTCCGGTCAACAATTCCGCATCACCATCTTCTTTCACATGGTAGATGTCTTCGTGACGAACGCCAAATTTGCCTTCTAGGTAGATACCAGGCTCATTTGTGAAAGCCATCCCTGACTGGAGAATAACTCTTGTATTCCACTTGTTCAAGTATGGAGATTCATGCGCTAGGAGAAAATTAGAGGACTTCGCTCATAAATGGTGAAGGGGAAGCTGTTAACGTAGCGAGTTCATAGGTACCTTTAATCCCAATTCCGTGTCCGAGGCGATGTGTGAAGGCATAGCCGTATCCAGCTTCATCAATTACCCTACGGGCGGCAAGGTCAACACTGGCGGCAGTATTATTGGGCTTGAATTCAGCAGCCGCGGCTGTCTGGGCCTTTAATACGATATCCCATACTTTTAGCTTCTCGGCATGTAGTTCAGGGTCCCCATCGAGGGCTCTGGGTAGCATAGGGAGTAATCCCATTGCCCCCACGAAAGAGCTAAGGAACGATTGCTTTACTTTCATCGCCGGGTCGATAAAGAAGCTGCGGCAGATATCGGAAGAATATCCCAAATAGTGAGCCCTACAAGATATCAGGTGCCATACCTAGTCCTTTCACAAGAGCACCTACCCAACATCGATCACAACCATAGTCTCATGAGTCAACTTCTTCTTACCAACTACGAAGCCGCCATGTGGAAGGGCACCATCCTCTTCGAAGAGCACGATGTTGAAGAAGAGGCCGAACCCAACAGACAGTAACGCAGCATCGAGGATATCTCGCACCTCATCCTCAGTGAGACCCGCGACAAGACAGGGGCGCATCGCCCGCACTGCCGCTACGGTCCCGGTATTAACTGCTCGAAGTATTTCTACTTCATCGGAGGTTTTGATCTGTCTTACCAATTCTACTTCTGGGGTCAATCCTACAGTCTCAAATCCAGCGTTTGCTAGACCGCGAGCAATAAAATCGCGCATCTCTTCGTCTATCATAAGTCTAGGTCTTCTTTTACGGCCCTTAGATTGAGAATAAGCGAAGAGATGCGACTGAAGTAATGTAGTATAAGGATCCCAGTGTTCCTCCCAAGTGACAATGTCTAACTCGGACTCCCGGGAAGGAATACCAAGCATGCGGACCCGACCTTCTTCAAAATGTGGAGTGAGGAAAGCCGTCTTAGCAGAAATGGCCCCCGAGTGGGACCTCAGAGGCAAGATTAGCATCAGAAACGGTCTTTCTTCCGGTTCCCATGGTTCCCAGTCGCTTTGTGACGTATTTGCATAGTACCTGATGTAGATTCCGCGTTAGGATGGATAAGATGCATTCATAGTGGGCCGATGTGATCATACTGAAAAGTATAGCCAGGCTCAAGCACGAAAGCATCAACCTCGGATGCGACCAAAGCTTGCGCGAGGCGATCTCTCCTCTCTAAGAATTCATCCTTGCTAATAGGCGATGCTTTGTCGAGGAAAGAGGTATCGGCATGAAGATTGTTGATGGCACATTTCTGCACCTGATGTAGGTTGGGCTTGTACTCCGCATTTTGGGATAGCCATGTACGCAATACCCATGCGATATTGAAGAAGAGGATCAAAATAGCTACCCATCTATACCTTCTAAAAGACTTAGAAGGCTGTCTGGTGCTCCATAGATCCTGGTGCTTTGATTTTACTTCCATTGACATGTGTGGGTATGATTGTCTCTGTGTGACAGTGAAGTTGGGAAGAACCTTCAAGCTATCAAAATGAGGTCGAGTGGTAACTCATTGATTTTTAGGTGGTTGGTTAGGGGTTTAGACGTTTACCTAAGGTACCTAAATTCATGCATGTTCAGCTGCGGGGAACTAGGCTCTGCCATCGAAAAGTTGATGCCCATATTATCTCTCCTGTGCCAAACCAACCAACACCTTCTTGTGGGGGTGCTCCTCGTGCTTGTCTTCTACGCAGAACCGAATCCCATTTGGGTCTTCGAAAATTGACACAAAGATGGCATGCTGTATGTGGAACCCGCAGCAACAGAGCCGCAAAACGCGCTCAACACCTTGGGATCTTGCTCTAGCGCGGTCCATCTTGAATAGTTGTTCGTAATAGGAATGGGTACCGGGGATACAGCCATTCATGTTAATATCTGTAACCGGCTTCTTGACATTTTCAAACTTGAGCGATGCAAGCTCGTAGGGAAGTCCCAACTCATCGAGGAAGACAACCTACAGATACAGAAACTAGCGTCAGAATATTACGCCCAGGCGAAGAGACTTGGCGTAGGCATATTTACCACTTCACTTCGTAGAGCCAAGGAGCTGACCCATACGAGTTACCTAGACGCGAATCGGTTTCGTCATTATAGAAAGATATACTTTAGCTATAACTAATCGAATAATAATATTTCTAAGGACATATCTGTTATGCTCAGTATAGAAGCAGGATATTGGCTTCAAAGCCTCAGGTGACCAAAATTTCCAAGCTCAGGGGCTTCGGGGTCCTCATATTGTTGATTACTCCCTGCCTGAGTCCTTTGCTTGTCATACTTCTATAAAGCTGCAGTTGTTGGTTGTACAACATCAAGCATTAGGTACCTACATCATCTATAAGGCCTTCCAACCCTTTCTAGTGTAGTCCATTGCAGATTCCGCACTTCTATAGCATACGCATCTAATAATTGGAATAGCCTCGCCCCTTGGCTGACGACTATGACACGGGATGCATCCGATCAGATTCATCCTACAAGAAGGATTTAAAGGGGAATTCGTAATCTATTAATTATAGCTCATCTAAAATCTGATTCGCCTCCGTGATCTTACCCCCGTGCATGGGTTAAATCGATCGGATAGGGATCGGTAGATGGGATAGAAGGTAGTACAAAATAAGGGAATTTGTATCACTTCAGAGACCCCATGTTGGGTAATATTTTGGTTGAAAGGGGCAACTTCTAAAATGCAGTCCACCGCATCCTGTATCCCATCCTCCCATCAGGCACTCCTGCGACACGTCATGATGGCACGCCACGTGGGCCTTCTAGTTACTCCGCTTATTGACAGTTCAAGGATAGTCTCATCTGTTGAGCCTCAGAACAACGCCTGGTAATTACTGTGTAACAACTACAGCATCTTAGTCAGACGTCGGAGATTCATAGGTGAACATGACTATACTAGGGCTCAAGTCATCCGTATTTACTTTCGGAGTATCATTTCGAACAACTCATCTTCGTACGCACCATCTTACGCTCATCGGGGAACTCGGTGTCTTTAAGTATCTCTTCGGAGCGGCTTGCATTAGGCTAGGTTCGGTTCATCATAACCGACGGGTTGGTTTCGAGCCTCTCTTAGCCCGATCCATGGGTTACATATCAAAAAAAGCGTGGAAGAAGGAACGTAGGGTAATAAGACGATTGGGACAAAAAGAAGATTATATACAGAATTTAATTAAACTTCCCGAAGGACGTAGCGCTGAGCTAGCGAGGCTACTATTGATTTCTGTTTATGCTGCTCCTTCTACTCTATATCACTATCTCGAGGCGCTTGTCGGACACATCGACTTTGACCAGGTGCGCAGGCGGGACGCGAATGGCTCTATGCTCGGATGTCCATCTTGTACAGCTAGGACAGTCGCGACACCGCGAGTAATAATGGTAGCGTCCCCTACGCCTGGCCAAAAACGGGTTTCAAAATGTTTTAGGTACGTATGAATTTGTCTTTTAAGAAGCCTTTGATATACCCAGTCACCTAATTTCGTGTCGAATGCTTACTATTTTCTTTTATTACCCAGGTCCCCACAGAATTAACATAATATAGGGTGAAGCTTGGCGGCCAAGAAGCACTTAGAATTGGAGGAATTCCATAAGAAATACTATCAATGTAGAATAATACCCTTGGATTGGGTAATACCTTCTGTGCTCTAGAATAGAAGATACATTTACTAACGGACGATGTGAAGACCTTGGTCTTTTCCAGATGCGGATGATACGGCGAAGGGAATTATAGTTCTCCGTTCCTTGAGCAAGAGCCCAAGTGTCGAAGGCCTTATCCAGACATTTGAGGCCGAAGACACAACCCCTTATATACGGGGTATATTACAGATGGTGAAAACAGTTCGCCTTCTTATAGAGCATATGTAGAGATAGGTATGTAGGCAATGGGCAGTCAAACATTGTCTCCAATTTCCGGTTGATTCTAAGCTCCTTTCTAAGACTTGCTAATAACTTTGGATGCATTGATAGGATTTACCATTACTTCAACATCAAGTGCTGATCGTAAACCGATCGGCATTAACTTCAGGCTCATAGCTCCGCAGGATCTGGGCAATGGAAGAGCCTTAAGAATCTTACGTGTAATATAGATTTTGCCAAGAGTGCAGTTCTTCAATTATCAGCAGGCTCTCGAGCTTAGTATACACGCGGCCCGTTAAGATAAATCCTGTTCTGTACCAATCCTTCCCACATCTCTGAAGTATTATTTACTTGACTTTATCGTCATTAGAAACAGCCTACAGCGGATGTTGCTCCTATTGGTGCTTAGGTAGGATGCAAAGCGGTCTAGATTGTGTGACTTAGACAATCCTCTGTTAATGAAGTAAGCCTGCGGCTTATGTCTCGGATCTTGAGAATCTTGATAACTTCGGCAGCGAGCGTGCGTTACTTAGGATCCGTGATGTGGATGTGTCCCGTACATTTTTAACCGAGTACGTCGCATGAGGCGCCTACTTATTAGCGTCATGGTGACTATCTGTCTTACTTGGGTTGCGTAAATACCGCATATCATACCAGGCTATGATCTGAATACTATATCCCAAGTTCCACCTTTTTTGCGACTTACACTCTCTATTACTTTGTGCGGATCTGAATCTACAAGCTTACTATTGTTGTGCGATTCTCCATCCTCATGACTTGAGCCGTGACATTAGGCCCATGATTTGTGTACCTAATGTCACTGTTTCACGAGGTTGATGACTTAGTATTATCATTGGTCATAGTTATTATGAGTTCCATGGAGCGAAGAGTGCCAAAGCGCTGGACAGAAGAAGAGGACAATATCCTTCACGACGAGACACAAAAGCAATGTCAGCCTTCTCCCCCCCCCCCCCCCCCCAAAAAAAAAAAAAAAACTCGAAATTTCATTCCACATTCTCGGCCCAAATACTAAATGGAAGATTATTGGCTGGCTGCAGTCGTAGGAGACAAGATTGTGAAAGACTGGAACCGAATTGCGGCCAAACTCCCAGGGCGAACGAACAAGGACTGTCGTAAGCGTTGGGTGAATAGTGTCTGCGGCAGCATAAAAAAAGGAGCATGGAATGAGGACGAAGATGAACGACTACTGAGTGGCATAGTAAGGCACGGACAAAGGTAAATGTCTCAAGAAAGACTCGGGTACTACATCGAACTTAGTCTAATCATTTTCCAGGTGGACATTGGTCGCTAACGAAGTTGGCTTTCGAAGCCCTGATCGTGCGTCACATTTTCCCTCCTTGAGATTTGGTTCTGAATTTCATATATGCAGAATGTGCTAAGAGATGGCAATCTAACCTCGATCCCAATCTTGAACGAGGGAGTTGGACTGCCGTGGAGGTAAGGCCTACCAGCACCGAGTTCTTGCTTGAGTGACTGTTAACCGCCGTTTCTGGGTAGGACGACCTACTGATGTCTTTAGTCGAAGAAAATGGGAGGGAGTGGAAGATGATAAAAGAACGCAGCTTTGCTAGGCGATCAAGAAACGAATTGAAAAACAGGTGAGTCCTTCTTGGTTTACTACAGAAAACATAATCGATTAATAGTACAGATTCACAATTCTTTCTAGAAGGGCCAAGTCGTCTTATAACACGGACAGTAGCCCTGATTCGTTCTCTGCTTCAGCGGAGGCTAGTTATTCGGAAATAGACGAAGAAGTAGAGGAATCTTTAGACGGCAAAGGGCCAGATGATACTGGAACTGAAAAGGATACAAGACCTGAGTCTCCACATGACCAGGACATGACTGAGAAGTGGTTGGGCATGTTAGACGACCCCAGTGTGTGCATAGACCAATCCGGTCAAACTACGGGCGCCGTTAGCACCTCTGAAGGCATTTATCTCGGCGGAAGGGGGGATAAGGAGCAAATGGGTATTTTATATATGCATCAAGGAACGATCACCGATACGAGTTTTCTCTTTGCCGATAATCACATGCCTCTAGGAGGGTATCAGTGGGATGGGGAAGTCTTTAATGCAGATTATATGTTTCTTGGCACCGACAACCCAGGACAGATGGACTCGCCCTCGAGGATAAAGGCCCTAGGGCATTCAAATTGGGATATTCTTAATGGCCAGAGTGGTACTGAAACGTGTAATATCGAATCCGAGACTATTGACTGGGTGGGGAAGGTTTCGCTTGTAATCGACGAGTGTGATCGGGATACGCTTCACCATATTTTGAACTTAACAAGATCATGCGGAGGGAAGATGAAAATCGAAGTAGAGAGCGAAAGCTAGTTGAATATGAACTAAAGATTGAAGTATATCCATTCCTTCTGAATGCTTATTAACTAAACTTAGGGGTTGAGGCGGTTGGTCTACCTACCTAGGCATGGGAGCTGCTGGTGAAAGTCTGTAGCTCTGAAAGTAAGTGATGCACAGAGCGGTACCCAGTGGTAGATTGTTCCCTTATAGCCAGTAGCGAGCTTTTAACGGCAGATGGCAATGACTAGGTATGAAAGCTTGCCTACCCTCCTTGTAAATCATGGAGAGTACAGTACCCCTATATAGTTGCTTCCCCTTCGACCCACTTTTATATCAGGCCGTATCAAGAACAGAATGCCCACCAACAAAGTAGAACGGTTATGTAATGCATTGTGCACCCGTTGGAGGGGGCTATAGTCGAAATCAAAGCTGATCTATTTGATAATATGAAACGTTGCATGTGAAGCTGCTTGTCAGCTACACCCGCTAATTCTTAGGTCTTGGCCTACCTCCTACACGAAGCTTCTCTCATCATCCTTTTCCATTGTAGCCTTTTCGGCCCAAGGGGAAAAAACCGATATTGACCATGACTCTTGTGGTACTTTTTAGAACAGGGACGAACCATCTTTAGAGTGTGTATCAGGAAAGAAGATGGGGCTTATACAATGGCTAACTTGTCTTAGACCACGATACATTCTGTAATAACTACGCCAACCTCATTTCAGGTTTGAAATATGACGTAGATTTGCTTTATTCTGTTTAAAGCCTTCTACCGCTTGTGTCTGGCGTGTGGGTAAGTCCTCGGTAAGTTATTATCTAATGTCCTAGGCGGCGGTCGGCGTTAGGAGATGTGTTCCGACAAACACTCAACAGGGGTTATGACTTTGCTTGTTGTCTGGGTCTTCAGATGCTATCACGATTTCTATAAATGTTAAGAATCGTCATCGTCGTCGTCGGCCTCACTCATCATCACCCTTAGCACCTCGTCTTACAAGTTACCTTCCTCGCGCTTACTTGCACCTCTTCGCCCGACACTTTCTCATTGATATCACCTGACCAATAACTTACAACCTCTTGTGCATACTGCATAACGGCACCATGGCTGCTTCGAGAGTCTGGCTCATCACTGGCACATCTTCCGGTCTTGGTCTAGAATTGGCCAAAATCGTGGCTAGCCGCGGCGACCGTGTTATCGCTGCTAGTCGTTCTCCCCAGAAGTCTCCACTAGTTGGCTTGGCTGGTATCACCACCGTGCGCTTAGATCACAACGAGCCGTTACCAAAGATTCAGGCCGCGATGGATGACATACTCAAAATCCACGGTACTGTTGATATCGTTGTTAACAATGCCGCCTACGTCCAAACTGGCACAGTCGAGGAGACGACACCCGAGGAAACTTTGCGTCAGTTCCAAGCCAATACCTTCGGACCCATTAATGTCTATCGTGCTATCCTGCCGCATATGCGCAAGAAGAAATCTGGCACCCTAGTTACTATCGGCTCGATGGCCGCTTGGTATCCCATGCCCAGCTGCAACATGTACAACGCTTCTAAGGCGGCCCTCCGTTGGCTAACGATCGGTTTGGCCGACGAAGTTAAAGATCTGGGAATTCGCCATTGTCTCATCGAACCTGGTTTCTTCCGTACAGAACTTCTCAAGCCAGGGGCCAATTTGACTGAAATCGTTACTCGAATTCCCGACTACGCTCAACTGAACGCAACCGCAGATGCCAATTTCAAGGCCTTCCACGGAAGCCAAGCTGGAGATCCTGTTAAAGGAGTCGAAATCATCTACGACGTCGTCACATCTTCGGGTGTCGCTGCTGGCCGCCCGCTCCCTAGCTTTATGCCGCTTGGTAGTGATGCTGTAACGGAGATCTCCAAGAGTGCCCAGAAGACAATAGAGGAGGTTAAAGAGTGGGAGGAGATCGCCAGACAGAGCGATTTCAGGGACGGAAAATAGCGGGTTGGAATAAAACTGGCTGATCGGCGCATAGGTAGGGCGTATAAGAAAATGGTGGATGAGAGACTCAATAAAGCGCACTATCCCGGCAATAATCCATCGAGTGGAATATTTGATACTAATCCTACGTGTTTATAACAATGTTAACAAAAAATATACGTAACTAATTTTACCCTTGATTCAAGATGAGTCATCCATTCATCTAACAATGGATAACAGAAATCATAAAAACCTGTGTAGAAGGGACTATTCAGTCGAGAGAAGTGCGTTGTGAATACAGGGCCTATAGCGCTGAAGCCTGCTGTAGTTATACGGGGCTATAGCGTCTAATTTATGGCGACTGGGTAGGTAAGTTTGACCAATCAAATTACATGATTTTGTTATCGTAAATACAGGGGATACAGCGCTTCTCTGCGCTGTGTCTACAAGGTTACTAGAGGTCACCCCCAAGGGGCCGACAAAATCCTTAAGTTTTCTTTTTTAGGGGGTCACGTAATTTCATTGCTCACCC
>KZ111239.1:1846-12624 GCA_002120335.1 Hypoxylon sp. EC38 | reverse complement strand
CACCCGCCCCTAAGGTTGCGCTTCGCCATATCTGCGCAGCTCTCAGCCAATCAAATTTAATCTATCGACCAATCAGAGCGCGACTTTCTTATTCCCTCTGACACAATCCTTAAGAAAACTTAAGGCATAAAGTCGTGCTGGTGTTAAGCTTTTACAATAATACAATAAGGTTGATTTAACCAATCAGATTATGCAATGAATCCGCTGCAAATATCAAACGTATCCTTACGGGAGGAATATATGGGGCTGATATTAGAGTGGGATAGTCTTACAACGGTAGGAGCAGTTCCATATATAAAGCGGTTCCCTTATTAAAATAATTACTACTCTATTCCACTAAGGGAACTGCTCTATCACTTTATTATTTTATATATTTTTAATATAATATAATATCCTATTTCTTTTATATTATATTATAAAATATTTAACTATTAATATATTATATATTAAAATATTAAAATTTATATATTTAATTAATTATTTATTATATATAATATAAATTAATTTATTATATTTATATTAACTTATTATTTTAATTATTTTATTTACTTTAAAAGCTTATTATATTAAATATTTAAGTAAATATTTTATTTAATTTATACCTTTTAACCTTTAAAATTATAAATATATATTAAATATTTAAATTTATTTATTACTTATTTAAGAAATAAATCTAATATTTTTAATAAATAAATATATAAGATTATTTTTATAAATATATTTAATAACTTATTATTATTAAAAAATAAAGTATATATATAATAATTTATTAATATTTAATATTTAAAATTAAAATAATTTAAAATTAATAAATTATTATATAAGCTAATTAATATTAAAGATAAATAATTTTTATTAATATATATATATTATTTTAATTAAAAAAGGATAATATTTTATAATTTTTTAGTTTATTTTTTAATATTAAATATATAAAATAATCCTTATATTAAATTAATTATTTAATAACTTTTATTTATAAGGATTTAATTATATTAAATATATAAGTTATATAATATATTTTAAATTTAATATTTATTAAAATTTATTATTTGTTATAAATAATTTTAAGCTTTTAATATTTACTATATTATAAAAATAATTATTTATATTAATATAAATATATTTAAGAAAATATTTATAAAAATTAAAATAGTTAAAAGTATATATATATTAAATATATTTAATTTAATTTTTATAATTTATAAATAAATTATATAAATATTTAATATTTTTAAGTTATATTAATACTTAAAAATTAAATTTATAATAATAAATAAGTAAATTATATATTATATTTATTTAATTATATTTAATTTATTTTCTAATTAATTTATATCTTTTAATTAATATTTTTAGTATTTATAATATATAATAATTAAAGTAATAAAATTATTATATTAATGATTATTAATTTATTTTTATTTATAAAATAAAGATTAAGTAATTTATAATAATTATTAAATATAAATAATCTTATTAAAAGGATAAATATTTATTTTTCTTTATTTAAATTATAAATAAAAATGTTATTAATTTATTTAAATTTAATATTAAGATTTTAATAATTTTTATTATAATATTTAATATAGTTATTTATTTTAAATGATTATTTAATTAAATCTTTATTATATTTAAATAGTTAATTATTCATTTATAAGTTATTATTATATAACTTTATAATATAATATTTATAAATATGTTTGTTTAAAATTAGTTAAGTAAAACCTATTATAAATTTAAAGATTTAATGTTAACTATATTATTAAATAATATTAAAGTATTATTAATTAAGTAATATATAATTATTAAATTAATAGTTAATTAGGGATAAAGGTTAATAATAGGGGTAAAAATTCTTAAATATTAAGTTTAATATTATAATTATATTAAGGAATATTAATCCTTTTATATGTTTATTATATAAAAAGTTTATAATGTTTATTTATATAAAGGTAGTAAAAGTTTAATATATAAAAGATATTATTTTATTAAATATTATTTAATTAAAAATATTTAATTTGTATATAAATTAAATAATAAATGTAATTTTAATTAATAGTTATTATAAATAATTATATTATTTAATTCTTTTTATATTAATTTACTTTAATTTTATTTTTATTAATATAAGTTATTAAAATATTTATAAAATTATGTTAAAAGGTAAATTAATTAATGGATATTTTTAATTAGTTTATAAATATTAAGTTTTAATATAACATATTTATATAAATAATAATAATAATATTATTAGTAATTAAAGTATAATTTAATTTATTTAAAAATATATATTAAAGATTTTAATAATAATATTATAATTATATAAGGGGAAATAATGAAAGATATAAACTTATTAATTTATAAATAAAATTTTTTTATTTTATTAAAGGTTTATATTTTAATATATTAAAGTGTAAATATTAAATATTTTGTAGTTAATTTTATAAGCTTGTTAAAATATATTAATAAATATTAATATAAAATTTCTTAAGAAAATAAGGAAATATTAACTTTTATTTATTAAATATATAATAACTTTAATTTTATTTATTATAAGTTTACTTATAAAAATAATATTAATATATAATTTAATTATATATAAATTAATATTAAGCTTATCCTTTAATTTATTTTTTAAATTCTTTTTGTTTTTATTAATTATATTTTAATTTACTTATATTAAAATCTTTTTAAATAAGATGGGATATTTGGTGTTAATATATATTAATTAATTGGATAATTTTTTATTTTTAAAATCATTTTAAAGAAGGAAATATATTATAATTTATATGTTAACTTTATTAAAAAGGATTAGTTTTAAATAATAAAAATTTATTTTATATATTTTAACTTTGAAAAACTTATAAAAATTTAAGTTAAAGTTTATAAAATTTCTTATATAAATGATATAATTTATAAAAGTTTAAAAATAATTTAAATAAAAGTTAAAAATTTGGTTAAAGTTATATAAAGTTTATAAAGTAAGGAATTTTATATAATTTAAATGAAGTAAATAAGATATATAAGTAATATAATTTATATATATTATGTAATTATAGGATTTAAATATTTTTAAAATTTATTTAAGTATTAATTTTAATTAATAATATTTTAAATATTATGGATAATATTAAATGGATTAAATTTTATTAATAGTAAAATTTTTTTATTTATATATATCTTTATTAATTAATATATTTATGTTAATTTTAAGCATATATTCCTTAATTATATTTTTATAATATACTTTTATATAAATATTTAGTTAAAATATATTATTTATTATTGAAATATTTTTATCCTTTTTTAGTTATAAAAGGTTATAATATTTCCTAAACTTTTTAATTAATTTTTTATTAAGGTCCTTAGTATTTAATAATATTTTATGTTTTAAAATCTTTTTTAAATATTTATTAAATATTTAATTTGGTTTATTTTATAATTTTTAACTTATGGCTTTAAAGTTTTAAAGTTTTATTTGTAAGGTTATTGTAAATGTTAAAAGTTAAGAAAATGTGAATATTTAAAATATTTTTAATGTAATAAAGTCTTTATATTATTTTGTTATATTAGGAGTAAAGTTAGTAAATATTATTATTTATTAGTATATTTTATAAGTTTATATAATAATAGTTGTTATTAATTTTTTATTTTTAAATAATAGTTATAAACTTATAAAAATATTATTGTTTTTAGTATATATAGTATATATATAGATAATATATTTAATTATGTTATTATTTTTAAGTGTTAAATATAGAATAATAATATTTTAAAACTTAGTTTAAATATGTTATTTTTTAAGTTAAAAGTTAAGTAATTTTGGTATAATAATAAATTATTTTATGTAGGTTAATAAGTTATATTATAGGAAATAGTGGATGGGATTTTAAAGATAATATTATCTTATAGGGAATTTTTATATATGTAGTATATAATAGTATTTATGGGTTGTTTTTAGTTTAAAAATATGTTTAATAAGTAAGGTATATATTAAATTAAATATTTTGTTATATTTAAAATATGTTATGTTAAGTGATTATAATAGGATAATATTTAAAATAGGTGAAATTTATATAAAAGTAAGCTTTTTTAATGTTAAGTTTTATTAAGATATATATTTTTACTTTTTCTTTAATATTTTAAGGTTATTTATTATTTATTATATATTTTTAGTTTGGAAATAAAAATGATTATATTTTTTAATATTAAAGTATAAGATTTTATTTAAGTTATTATTTTTAAATATGTTATATAATATTTTTTAGTTTATTATATAAAATTAATATAGCTTTTTAATGTTAGGTTTAAAATAACTTAAGTTATAATTTTGTTATAGTATATTATTTATATATGTAAGTATAAATGTGTATAAAATAATATATTAGTTTTAAATTATAATTTTTATATCTTTATTTAAAGGGATAAATGTTTTTAAGAAGTTAATAATATTGTTAAAGATAATTTTATATAAATTTATAAAAAGTGGGAATATGTTAGTCCTTTTTTATTAATTTATTTTATTAAATTTGGCTGGTATTATATAAAAATTAATGAGAGTTTTATATATATTATGATATAATTTAAAGCTGTTAATAAATATAAGTAATGATATAAATGTTATAGGGATAAATAAATGATTAATTTATTAATCCTATTTTTAAAAATATTAATACTTATATATTTATATTTTAAGTTTTATTTAAATTAAATGGGTGTAATATAGGGGAATATAATTGTTATTATTAATTAATTGAATAATATGGATAATTTAATTATTATTTAAATAATATTTTTTATAGGTAAAAAGGTAATATATTTTAAGAAATAATTAATGTATTTTTTTTAACTTTTTTTTTATCTTTTTTTTACCTTATTAACTAGTTTAATAAAGGATTTAAGAAATTTAAATCCTTTATAATTTTGTTATATTAATAGTTTTAAATAATATTGTAAATATTAATAATATATTCTTTTAAAATATATATTAATTATTTATGTGATAATAAGATAAGTTTATTAATATTTAAAATATAATAAAGTAAATTATTTAATTTATAATTATTAGGATATAAAACCTTTTATATTTAAAATATAATATAATCTTTTTTAGTATTTTTATTATATTTAAATTAATAATTCTTCTTTATTTTATAAATTTAATTAATATAAAGTTTATTATTTAAAGTATTATCCTTTATGTAATAAATATATAATTATCTTTATTATATAAGTATAGTATATAAGTTAAAGGGAATATAGGATTATTTATTTTATTATTAATAATAAAATAAATGAATTAATTAAATATTATTTTAATTAATTTAAATTAATTATAGGAATGATATAGTTTTATTAGCTTATTAATAAAATGTGTTATATTAAAATATAAGGAATTTATAATGTTAAATAAAAGTAATTTAATAAATAAGGTAATAGGGTTAAAATATTGTAAATTTATAAAAATTAGGCCTATTTTTTATATGGTATTTTATATTTTTTATTTATTATCTTTGTTTAATATAGTAATAGTAAGTAATTTTATAATATTATTTGTTATTAATGGTATATTTATAATATATATATTAAGAAAAGGAAGTTAATTTATAATTAAGTTTTTAAATATTTTTAAATTTTATAAAAATAATGTAACCTTAAGGATAATTTACTTATTTTAACTTTTTAATAATTGAAAAGTTTTTTTAATAATATTAAATTTAAGCTTATTAATCTTAAGGAAATATATTATAAGGTTTAATATTATTTTAAAATTTAATATTATAAATAAATAATTAAACTTATATTAGATAAGGGTAGATTTGTTTTTTATAACTTATTTAATAATAACTTATATGTTAAGAATAAGAAAAGGTAGTATTAAAATGGATAATATAAATGTAATTATTTTCGATGATTAAGTGTTATTAATATTATTAGGAATGTTATTATTAAAATTATTATATTAAATTGGCTTATTATTATTAAATTCCTTATATATGTGGTTATTATATTTAATTATTTTAATATATTCTTTTTTATTAAAACTTATAGGTAAGAATATATAATTTAATTTAATTAAAAGGACTTAACTTTTTTTAGCATTAATAATATTTAATTAAAAATCTTTGAATTTATTTATAATGATTTTAATAATGTTATTATTTAAATTATTAAAACGTATATTATTATCTTATTATTTATTTTTAATATAGTATTATTAATTATATTTATTATTAATATTATTTATTATAATATTATTATTATATTTGTTATAATTATTTATATAGTAATTTAATTAAGTTAATAAGTCGATTTTATTTTACTTATTAGAGAAAGTAATAATTAGGTTTTTATAAATTATCTTTTAAACTTAACGGTTACTTAATATTTTTTTTTATTTATTTTTTAAAGTTATAATAAATAAGTTTAATATATTTTAGTAATAAAATAATATTTTTAAATTATTATTATATATAAGTAATAATATTTAAGTTTAATTAAAATTTATAAATAGGTAATTAATTTAAGTTTATATAAATAGTTTTAGAATATAGGTTTAATTTTTATTTAAATTTAAAAGATAAAATAGCTTTTATAAATAAAGTTTATATTATAAAATAAAAATTTATTATAAATAATATATCCTATTAATTAAAAAATTATTATTATAAAATAATATTTTTTAAAGATAATAATAAATATAATAATAAAAGTAATTTAATTATTTCTTTTAATATTAATATTATAAATGTGAAAAAAATAATATTAATATATTTAATGTTATAAGATATATATATAAAAAATAACTCTACTTTTATTATTTTATAATATTATATTAAATAAAAGTAATTATGTATATATTTAAATAACTAAATATTTAATATAATTTTCATATTATTATTAAGATTATTTTAATTTTTGTAATTTTTTTAATAAACCTATTTTATTTAAAACTTTAATCTTATATTATTAAACTAAGAAAAAATTTAATTTTAGAAAGTATAATAAGTATATAAAAGTTAAAAATAATTTATTTTTTATTTTCATTTTTAAATATTCCTTTTTTAAACTTTTTCTTATATATAATATTAACCTACCTTTTTTTTTTAACTTTAATTATATTATATATTAAGTTTTATAATTTTATTATTTAATTAAAATATTATTTAAATCTTTACTTTTAATATATACTTATTAAAATATTATTATACTAAATTAATATTATTATATTTTTAATTTTATTATAATTTAAGGTAAAAGTAAGAGAGGTAATAATTATAAGAGTTAAGTAAATAATGGGAGGAATTTTATAACTCTTAGTTTTAAAGTAAATAATAAGATTTGAGATAATATATTAAAGTATTTTTAAGAGGTAAATTATTTTAATATTAATTATTATTATTATTATATTTTATTATAAGGTATTATCTTTTTTATTTATATATATATAAATCCTTTTTATATTATATTTTATATTATTTTTAATATAATATATATAAATAAATATTATTATAATTAATATATAATTTACTTTATATATTATATAATAATAATAACCTTATATATATAACATATCTTAATTAATTTACCTTTTATTATGTAAAATATTAAACATCTTTAAAATAATACTAAATAAATTAATATACCTAGTTAATAAACCTAATTTAATATTAATATTAAATCTTTATAGTTTTAAACTTTCATTAATAATAATAAAAATAATTAAATCATTAATAATATTTAATTTATTAATAAGTGTATAAAGGATAAATATTTTTAAATCTTATGGGAAAATATTTATAAAAATTTTATTAAAATATAAATATAATTATTTTTAAAATTAAAATAAAATATTATAACTAGAAAAGCTATAATAATAATTAATATAGAAGATAATAAAGATTTTAACTAAGATAAAAGTAAATTTAAGGATTTATTATTTAATAATAATATTTAAAAATAAATAAACTTAATAAATTATTAAGATTAAATAATATTATTTATATAGTATAATAATTACTTTATAAATTTTTATATAAAAAAGATTATATTAACCATTATTATAGATTTTAAAATATTTTTTAAAATTAAAAATTAAATATTTAATAAATTTTGTAACTATAAAAATCATTTTTTTTGGTATAATATTTATATAAGTTTAATTTTATTTAATTATATTACCTATTAATATTAATAAATATAATATATAGTTTTAAATTATAAAACTTATTTTAAGTAATTAGAATCTATTAAATTTAATTTAAGATTAATATAATATTAAAAACCTTTAAACTTTTCTTTTAAAATAATTTAATATTAATTTATTTAAATTTATTTTTATATATATTAAAAATATTATAGATTATAATGTTATAAAAAAAAGAAATAATTATAATATTTATTTTATTAAGATAATTTATATATCCTTAATAATAATAATAATAATTAAGTTAATTAGGAAAGAAAAGGATATAAATTAAATTAAAATTAATAATTATAAATTAAAGGAAAAGCTATTTATAAAACTTGAAAATAAAAAGATAGGATAAAAGTTTAATTATAATTATTATAAGAAGATTAAGAAATCTTTTATTAATTAAGGTTTTATGAAAAATTTTATATATATTAATATTAACTTTTTTATTTATTTTAATAAAATAATAAAAATTAATACTTATAATATCATTAATATAAATATAACTTATAATAATTTTATAAACTTAAATTACCTTTTCCTTTCTTTTCCCTTTTTCCTTTTCTTTTTCACTTATATACCTTATAAATTATAACTATTTAATATAAAGGTTAATAATAAAATTAAAATTAAAACTATATATACATTTATAAAAATATTATAATATTAGTATATAACATTTTAAAATTTTATTAAAATAATTTTAATATATTTAAATAAAAATTAATATATTAAAATAAAAAAGAAAAAAAATGGGATTATTATAAAATAAAGAAACTCCTTAAATAAGATAAATATTTATATATATTTTTATTAAAAAATTAAAAAAGAGGATATTATTATATTAATATATTTATTAATTATTACATATATTTTTAATTATAATATTATAATTTATACTTTAAATATAGTTTTAAATAATTTTCTTACTTTATTATATAAATATAAAAATTTATAACTTAATATAACTATTTTATTTATAAATTAACTAATAATTTTCTTTTTATAATTATATATATAATTATAAAATATTTATATTATAATTATTTAATAAAGAAAATAAACCCTTAAATAATAATTAATATTTAATATAAACCAATTTAATATTTTAATAATATATTATTATATAAGTATATAATTAAATTAATTTTCTTATAAATTTATATTTATATATAAATTTAATTTATATATATTATAACAATTAGTTTATTATATTATAAATAAAAATTTTTATTACTTTTAATTAAATTTATTTTTAAATAATTAAATATATAAATATCCTTTTACTTTATTTATATTTTTTATATATAAAATAAATAAATTAACTTTATAATTTTAACCTTATAATAAATAAACCTAATATTATTAAATAATTATTAAATAATTTATAAAATAATTATTTTCTTATTAATATAATTATAAATTAATTATAAAAAACTAATATATGTAAATTATATAAAGAAAAGTATATATAAATTTAAATATTATTTTAAATTATTAAATAAATAACTAATAATATAATAAAAAAGCTAGATTATTTATCCACATAGGTTTAAAATATATATAAAAATCTTTTAAAATAATAATATTATCCACTTAAAAAAACTAAATTCTAAATAAAAACATTTCTTAATAAATATATTAAAAATCATAAAATTTTATAGGAGGAATTATAACTAATTATTATTTAACAATTTAATAATTATAAATCAATTATTATTAAGTAAAATATAAGAAATCTTAATTATAAATATAAAATATAATATTATAATATTAAGTTAATATATATAAAATATAATAAATGAATTAAATTTATTTAGGAATATTTAAAAAAATAATTATAAAAAGATAATTAAATAAAAAATAATATATAATACCTCCTATTTAATAATATAACATTAATTAATAATTATAAAAAATAAAACTTTTAAATAATTTTCCATTAATATGAAAATATATTAAAATAAAAATATATATAAGAATAAAGTAAAGGCTAATTTATAATTTAAGATTATTTTTCTAAAAAAATAATAAGTTATTATTACATTTAAAAGGTTAAAAATGGTAATATAATATTTAAAAAATTTATTAATTATATCCTCTTTAAAATTAAGTTATATATAAAAAAATATTTAAATATTAATATATAAATTAATAAAATTAAAATTTAAATAATTAAATAAAATAAAGGATATTTAAATATATTTAAAATACTTATAATTTTAAAATTCCCCTTAAATAACTTTAATTTAAATCTTATATACCTGTAGCGGGAAAACCCATATAATAAGAATAATTCTAAATGTGGTATTATTATTTTATATAGAATAATTCTTACCTTTAAAAGTACCGTTTCACTTAAATTTGGTGGTGGGGTACTTACGAAGAATAAGTTCGAAAAAAAAATATTTTTTAAAGGAATGATTTTTTAAAAAAAATTTAAAAAATTTAAAGAATAATTCTTTAATAAAAAATTATTTTCTTTAAAAGAAATTATTCTTTAAAATATTTTTATTATTTTTAAAAATAATATTTTTTATAAAAAATATATTAAAATTTAAAAGAATAATTCTTTTTTAAA